>JAMXBB010000001.1:59884349-60290764 GCA_024138015.1 Lumnitzera littorea | reverse complement strand
TCCCAACCCTCTCTCCCTCTGTGTGTGTGTGTGACTTAGCTTTGGTATATAATTTGAAGACAGCCCAGGCTACTGATGATTCAGATTATATAGAAGCTTTTATTTGAAGAACTAACTTCCTAATTTACTAAATGGGCTGGTTTTTCTAGCAAGTTTTGACACCTATTCTTTTGCCTTGCAATAAGCATGTATGTTTACCTCCAGATCTCTTCATACAACTGCTATATTTTTATGCTATGTATTAATGACTTGACTTTCAGTCATATTGTGGTGTTGTGTTGCCTTGGTAGTACCGTTTATATTGATTCTAGTCTGAGTCATGCTCCAAGCTAAATCCTCAGTTTGGAGTTCTTATGCAGAAGAACCTGTCAGATGGATGGTGACTTTTTTAATTATTTATTGGCAGTGGGTCAGAGATAGATGTATTTGAATCCATTGACAAAAAAAGGCGGGAAGAGGAGAGGGTACGCATCTTACTTTTTGCACTTAGCATGTGCTGTATCATTTCTCATAAGATTTTCTTTGGTCAATGAGTCGTTCTAGCTGGAAAGGGCTTTTATTCATTTGTTTTATGCAGGCGACCTGGGCAAAATTGATTTGTGTAGAGGGGAGAGAGGATTCTGAAGCCCTTACCCCAATGCCATCGCGCCTTGTGACTGATGATGACTTGAAAACTTTCTATGAGGCAATGAAGATATATGAAGTGCAAAAGCCTGAGTTGACATCTGGTGTCAAGAGGAAGTCAGAGTTTATTGGCAGTCTTGATACTGAACAATATGGACGGGGAAAACGGGCGAGAGAGGTTTGTCCATCAGCTTGATTAGCTGGCTCACCTGATTGAAGCCTTGTTCTTGTTTTTACTCATTACTAAAGCCCTTCTTTGTTTATTGATTATTGATCAGGTTCGTTCCTATGAGGAACAGATGACTGAAGAAGAATTTGAAAAGATGTGTCAAGTTGAGTCTCCTGGATCTCCTAGATTGAAGGATGCAGCTTTGCATATTAACTTGCCTGCAAAGGCGAGTAACAACTCGGGAGCAGCTGTTATATCAGATTCCTCTGTCACTGTTGTAGTCCCTCCACCATCCGCATCTGTACTGCCTCAGTCCAACAACATAAACAAAGATGTAACACCACCTGTTAAACGAGGGCGTGGAAGGCCAAAAAGAGTTATAACAATGCCTCCAGCACCAATTCCTCAATCAGCCCAGATTCCTCAGCCGCCAATACGTCAATCACATCCTGCAGTTGGCATTGTTGGTGGGGATGCACATAGCACAGCTCTTTCCAATTTTCCAGCAAACACTACTAATGACATAGTTCCAATTTCATCAAACAATCCTATTACAGCTATCCAGCATCCAACTGCTGGATTTACCTCTACACCTCAGCCAATTCCTGCTACTGTATCTACAACTGGTGTTCAATTGGCACCCACCAGTGAAATTGTCTCTGCACAAGTCAAAGGACAAGGAAAGAAAACTCCAAATCGAACAGAAGCACCAAGGCGTCGGGGCAAAAGACAAGTTTTGGTAGGGGATGCAAATCTGGACAGTTTCATTGGTCAGGATCAAAAACTGAATGAGCAAATGCAAAATAAGCTGGTGGATTTACTGGGGCCCCAAGCTGTTGCCATAAGTGAAACTGCGGCTAGCATTTCTGTGGTTCAGCCTCCTCAATCTCCTTCTGTTGCTACAACAGAAAATAATTTAACTGGAATGACAAACCATTCTAATGCAGGATGTGCAATGATGCCTTGGCAGCAATTGCCTGTGTCTTCTGCTGTACCTGGCCCTCCATCAATTAGCTCAAGCCATTCTGTGGCTACACAAAATGGAGGGCAAAGTCAGAAAACTCAAGGGGGAACTGAAGCACCGAGACGTAGGGGAAGGAGAAAGGCTTCTGTATCAAGTGTGGTATCTGATATTCCTGCCACTCCAAATTTAGTATCAGATCCAAAAGTAGACCAATCGGAAATTAGAACTTCCAAAACATCAACTGGACAAGCTAGTGTCCCCTGCGATATTGGATCTGTTGCAGGTGAGAAAGTGCTTGAAGCTTCAAATTTTGAGGCTAGTCTTCAGGATCCACACTCCAAAAGCAAACTAGATTATTCACTGGAAAGCAAACAGCCTGTATCTATAAATCAAGGCAGTAATTCTGAACTTTCCGGTAAGTGTCCTTTTTTGTGAAATCATTACTGAAATTCTTGCTTATGTTAAGCTTTGTTGGACTTCTTAGTCTAGTTTACCATTATTTCCCACTGTTGTTTTTTGTTACTCTTTCTTGTATAGATTAGAGTTACTGTTTAATCCATCCCGTCGTTAATGGTTGTACGTTTCTCTTTCAATGAATTATTTGTTCATCCAAAAAAAAAAAGAAAGGGATAAAAAACTTACAATTATAGAAAATTTGGTTATGAAACTAGCTTTAAGAAACTGATGAACATTGGATCCTGCAGGCTCATACTCGGGTCCAATTAAGCATCCTGATGTAGCAGATGTTGCCATTGCACCACTGGTAGTGCCTGACGGTGGCATGGTAAAAGCACCAGCAGTTGTTCCAGTGTTGCTGACTCCTGTCCAAGTATCTAATATTGATCCAGAAGATGGAGCACATAAGACGACAGCAAACATTACTAATCAAGTAGCCTTCGGTAGTTCTACAGCAGGAGAGGGTAGCACAAAAATTGTACACCCTGTGGATACAAAATGTGCGCCCAGCACAGTTTCAACCTCTCTTATCCCATCTGCATCAGTCCAAACGAGAAGACAAACTCGCAGGGGCCAGGTCCAAGGCAGAGTTGATGCACCTCGTCGTCGAGGTAGAAAACCTGCATCAGCATCTCCTTTTGCTCCAGATGTCTCTATGGGTCGGAAGGAGATGGAATTGTCAGCAACAATGAAAGTTGAAGACTCATTAGGAAACAAATTTGGTACAGCTGATTTGGATCCCAAGTCCACTGGGTTTACAGATCCTTCCAAGTTGGGACAGTCTTCGGCTATTTCATTAACGGAGGGACATGATAATGCTTCAAAATTGCAAGGTTTTTATCCATGTAATACTATTTTCTGGGCTGCAGAATGTTAATATTATGGTGCTGAGGCCAAACCGTTCTATACTTATGCAGGTCTTCCTTTTGGACAAAATAAAACTGCTGATGTGCGATATGTTGCTTCCAAGATGAAGGAAATGTTGTCAGAAAGCCGCATATCTAAAACTAGAAGTGGTGAATGCTTGCATGTGGAGAGTCAGGATTCCTGTGTTTTACCAGCACCTCATTGTAGCCTGGCAGCTAAAGCGACCAAAGGGCCTGGGGATAGAATAGCTCCTGCTATTTCAGCAACAACTGCTGTTTCCACTGAACTTCATAGTGTGCATGACCAATATAGTGCAGAAGTTCAGAGACAAAAAGAAGGGAAGAAAGGGGAAGTTCTTCAGGCAGAACCTGTTTTAGTTGGAACTGAAAGTGGGGTTGCTATTGGCTCGGTATGCACAATGCCGCTGAAAGGACAAGTCACAGAGGAAAGCTTTGAGGAAATGCCTTCAGTTCCTCCCGGATTTGAGAAATCTGAAACCTACTCTTCAGCAACTAAAATGCGTATCCCCCAGAGAGAAGTGGTTGAAGAGCCTACACAGATAACAGATAAAAGCTCTGATAATACTGTAGAACAAAGCTCTGTGGATGTGAAGCATGCAGCTGATTTGTCTTTTGAATATGCAACACCAAAAATTGAAGAGAAAACTTCTGACGGTAGAAATGTTTCAGATTGTACTCGTCAACCCGAAGGCCTGACTGCAGATGTCTCTGCTGCAAGGTGTTCTGATCTTCCATCTCATTCTGATGACAGCTTGATGACAAAGAGCAGCCAGGAAGAAGCTCAAAGAAATGACTCGGTAAATGATGATGATAAGAATGACGGATCAGCTCTGAAAGGTCAAGGTCATGTGGGCAATGATTATTCAGCAGCAAAAGAGATCAGTGCTACTAACGTAGTAGAGCAAGAGTCTCTTAATGCATGTAATGATACCATGGCTGCTCATCTTAGAAGCACTGCAGAGGTGGATTCAGCCAGCGATCAACCTGAAATCGAATGTCCTACAAAAACTGAAGATTGTTGTGATCAGCAAGAGGCTCCTAGTAATGGTAAAAATTCTGAAAAAAAGCTTTTCTTGAGGGACACGTCAGAATCTTCTGATTTACAAATCAGGATGACCGATGCCAAGAGTTTTATGGAAGTTGAGAATGTAGGACTCAACTGTATTACTGGGAACTTCCCTGGTAAAGCAGACATATCTTCAGACAATCATAAAACTGAAAGATTTGGTGAACCAGCTGGGACACAAGGAAGTGCAGCAAATATATCAGTGGAAGGTAACAATGTTAATGATGCTGGGAATCCTGATATGGACATAGATTCATCTGAGCTGAATATGGCATCAAAGACGAGAGTTGTTCAGGAATATGGCAACACTGAGGCTGTCATGCTGGAAGTTGACACAATGAAAGCACGTTCATCATCGCTTGCACATGTCATTGATGATACTAGTAACTTGGATTCTGATCTGAAAAATCAGGTCCTAGGTGGCAGCTTGGGAGGGCTGGTAAAACAAACAGGGGAAGAAGCAGAACTGACTCACCAGATAGAAGAGAATGCCAATTTAATTGGTGCTGTTATTGTGGATTCATCTGTATCTTCCTCAGAAGCGAGGAAAAAAGTTTACAATGAAGTTTCTGGCTCAGTTACCATGGATGGCTTGTTGGAACCAAAATCTCCAGGGGAGCATGAACCTCAAGCGAATTTTTCTGCCATGGATACATCGTCAAAAGTTGTGACCACAGATAAGATCAATGAATGCCCTGAAAGGGTTTCTGGTGAAAGCTCTAGTGAAGCAAAAGAAGCTAGAGAATGGACTGATCCTATTCAAAAGAAGAATGTTGATTTTCCTGAAGAGAACACACTCAATTCTCGGTCTGGTAGCTTGTTGCCTGAAAAATCAGAGATTCATCTGCCTTCATATTCTCTGGCAACAAAGGAACCATCCCAGGGCTCTATAGGTGTAGATATAGCATTGATTGAAAAATCAAAAGCAGCTGAAATGGATGCAGGTGATGAAATCTTGGCTTCCCGGCTATCTTTTCCTGAAAAAAAAATGGAAAATCTCTCTGCTTCTTCAGCAGAAGAGGCAGGAAAGATTAATAGTGTTTCTGAGGGAAATAGATCCATTTGTAAAGCAGACCCTGGTTATACGGATGCAGGAAATCTTTCTGAAGCCCATCTTGGTTGCGCAGAAAATGTTTCAAAGCCAGAAACATCTTCAAAGAATATGGATACAGTTGCTTCATCAGCAGCAACAAATGGAGAGGCTACAGCAGGCACATCAATGCAAGACCTGCATGCAAGTTCAGTTGTGAAGGAAACTGGAGGCCTTGAAGCTGGGATGGGTGACAGAACAATCAGTTCTAATGACAATGAGATGGAGAGACATGATTTTTTGGAGGACACAAATCAGTCATTGTCTTTACGGGCAGAAGAGGACAGCATCGAGGGTTCAGCTTCAAAAGATCTTGATATCAGCAATTCTGTTGTGATTAGAGAAACAGGCAGGCAAAAAAGCCTGTCTGTGTGCGCTTCTCAAGTCGTTTGTATGTTGCCAAAAAATATATCAGTAGCAGCAGATCAGTTGCTTTGTCCCTTGACAGAAAATGACAAGATTGCCGAGAGTTTGCCTGTAGAATCTCCGACTGTTGATGGTGAAACTGTAAAGAGGAATATGGATGCAGAAAAGGCAGTGTCTTCTCCAGTTGCCGGTGATGTATCAGTGACCAGAGCAGAGAATGAATCTCAACCTTTATCTCCAACAGCAGCTGATGTAGAAGGTGTGCATGAATCTGAAATTGCAGTAGATAGAATTGCTTCTCCAGCTTGTGGCGGTGTGCCAAAAAATGCTGCAGAATATACTGATACTTCAGAAAATGTTGCTATTCTGCCTGATGATGGACTAGAAAGAGATCCAACATCTAACCCTTCATGTGAAAACAAAGAGAATGTCCAGTGTGAATCCAATTCCGGATTTGGCATAAATGAGACACAGCAGCTTGAAGATACAGCAGATAGAGGAAGTCCTCATGATATCAATGTTTCACGCAATCATCCATTAGTTGAGAATCCATCAATGTCCATGCTAACAAATGAGGTCGGGGACTCATCAGAGGGTCAAAACCCCAGCACGGAGACGACGGATGAAGAAGTCAAGTAGGAGTGTTAGAAATACGAAAGTGAAATACTCAAGTTAGGTGTCATCTCCAATAGTTAGTTAGATTTTTTCTCTAATGGTAGCTTAACTTAAAAAACTTTCATGGGTGGAAGTGTCTCTTGTTAGGCTTACGCATATTCATGTATAATACACTAATCAGTAATTTACTAGCTGCCCTATGCGTATGTGAACATAGCAAACTATGTAAACATGTCCAAAACCTATTGTTTTCAACCGTCGAACCGAGATGAATGAATTCTGCCGTAGACATGTTCCCTTTTGGAAATGATCATCGCCCGGGCGGATGTATCCATCATTAACGTTAGTTTGTTTTACTTTTCTTCTCCTCTCTCTCTCTCTCTCTCTCTCTCTTTTCCTTTCCTGATGTCGCGCTTGTGGTGAATACAGGGAACTCATAATGGGCGTAAAGAATTCAAAGTTGGGTTACAAAGGTGGCGCTGAGATTTGTTTAAGGAAAAATGTTCTAGTTCAAATTTTATTATTTATTTATTTTTGATGTGCCATCTCGTTTCCAGCTGCTGGCTCTCTAGATTATCGGATACGTTTAAAATCATAAAGGTCTGCTCAAAGTCATTGTTCAATGCATCTTCTTTTTCTTCCTTTTAAATTCTCTGGACGAGTGAGTATTTCCTGTCTCTGACTTGCTCAGAAAACTTTGCCAAACACAACACACAAAAGAGGGACTTACGAACTCCATTTGTGTAAATTCTTGGGGAAAAACTTGGATTGAGCCGAATGTTGGCAGCAAGATTATTGAAACCGGACCTGGAATCGTGGGACAGGTTTATTGGCCGATTCCTTGGACTTACTGGTCTAACCAGCGGTTTAAGGAGCTGTGTAATTTTAAAAATAAAAAATAAAAAAATAAATTTTAGACTTTAAATTAAAATTATCTAAATTTATAGTTTATTTTACAAAATAGTTATTTTGAGATATGTATTTATTTATATACAGTTATATTCAACTTAATTATTATATTAATAACACGGGACAAAAAATGTAAATGTTATAAAGAAGTTTAAAAAATAAAAGTTAGTCTCATGTTACTAAAAATGAGATTTACTTTTTGGTAAAGGTTTATATATATCAAATCACATAAATTTTTAAAATTATACTTATTGTGTTTTTATAAATAGTAATGCATTAAATATTGCTAATGGGAAATGATTATTGTCTTATTTATATGAAATTAGCCAAAGTTTTTAGTTTTCATTATTATTTATTTTTAAAATTATTTTATTTCACTATTTTTATTTTTTTAATTTTTTTTATCGTTTTTTTTAAGTTGACGGTTTAAAAATCGTTGGATCTACGGATTTAATAAATTGACCTGGATTGGATCCGTTAACTCGATAGGTTAGCCCTATGGATCCAACCCGTACCGCTGGGTCTAACTGTACCCACCCAGCACGATTCTGAGTTGGGTTACGATTTGAACTCAACTCATGTTTAGGTTTATCTTAACAATTCAGTGAAAAATGTTAATGTATTATTTATCTAAATGTCATGGAAATCATAACCATCACAAACTTCAATTGATCGTTGGGAAAAAAAAAAAAAAAACTTGGAATACGGTATAATTGCTCCATTGGGGGTCAATCGAAAAAATCGGAAGTTAACAACATTTTGTTAGTATAATTGTGTAATAGTCGCATACCTTTCAACGATTATGGAAAACGTATGTTAATTCTGGTAAAATTGTTCAAATGTGATAAGTCGTGAAAATTGAAATCATTACAAACTTCTTATCGATTTTGGTTAAAGTACGTCAAAAGAGGTGAGATAGTACTATGGTAAGTCACTAAAGATATAACATTACCAATTTTCTATTGATTGTGATAGAACTACATCAAATCTGGTATAATCATTTTAATATGGTAACTCACGAAAATTATAATCATTACCAGCATTTGGCTCAATGTGGTGAAAACATTTCAATGACAAATTTATTCAATTATGGTGGTATGTTAACACATTATAGCATTTGCCGGTAGTATAGGTTCTTTCTTTTATTTCAGCACGTGCTAGTCACAAGTGCAGCTGTATGTACATACAAGTGTGTGTATATATTTTATCATTAGTTCTATAACTAACATAACAGAATACTTCATACCATCCTCTTCTCCTTCGTTTACGCTCTCTGCAACATCGGGTTGTGAGCAACTTCATCTTCTATTGCAAGTTGTCAATTCTAAATACTTATGTTAATTCTTTGAAGTTGTTCATGGTATTAGAGCAGGCATTGTAGTTTCTTAGCTTCATTTTTGTTCTTGTTTTGGCTGTTCATATTCTCCATTTGTTCGATACTGTAGTATTGCTCTTTTTGAGACAGTGAATGATCAGTTGCAAAACAATCCATTATTTCTATCTGGATTGGAGAATCCAAGGGTTATGGTAACTAATATTGTGTTTAGTGGCTCAAATTACCTTAGGTTAGAGTAGATCTATAAAGCTAAGGTTAGGTGGAAAAGATAAATTGGGACTTATAGATGACACTTACACTAAACCAGAGAACGATGATGTTAAATCGCAAAGATGGATCGGCTGTGATTACATGATAAGATGTTGGCTCTTGAATTTGACGACTAAAGATCTCTGTGAAGCTTTCAAATGAGTCATTGGTATATCAAACTCAGCATGAACTGTTGAATATTAAACAGTGAAGTTTGAATGTTAACATTTACTTGAACAAAGTAAAAAATAAAAAATAAAAAATTGTAGAATGAATTGAGTGATTTGTGTCAAATGTAAGAGTGCACTTGTGCTAATTGTTGTTGTGATTTGAATGAAATGTTCTTAGAAATGGTGTATAGAAATAAATTGATGCAATTCTTATGGGTTACTTGATGCTTATGACAGTGTAAGAAGTTAACTTCTATCTATGGATCTTTTACCATCAATCAGTAAAGCCTATTATTTGATAGGTCCAGTTGAAAAGTAGAAACATACGAGTAAAATGTTAGGAAGGTCAAGATGAGGTAACTACTTATCTTGTTAAAATCTCATAGAATTTTGCTACCAATGACAAGAAAGTGGAGAGGAAAGGAAGGTTTGGAAATGAGTTGTCTTGCAATCACTACAAGAAGATAGGAGACACTATAGAACATTGTTTTGAGTTAAATAGGTTTCCTGATTGATACAAGGGTCTAGGGAAAGGAAAAGAGTTTAAGTGGCTACACAAATTGAAACAAATTATCAATCCATGGATAGTTTGTTTGATGATTATGATAAATTTGTTGTTATTGCTAATCAACATACAAGACTAGCAAATACTCATAGTGTTCATGATGATTTACAATTGATCTTGAAATTACATTCATAGGTAGTCAAGATGCTTACAGGTCAACAAGCAATAGAAGAGTGGACTCATACTTCCATAGTCATATGTTTTTAATTCTCAAGCTTCACATTATCTAGGCGAATGGATAGAAGATACATGAGTGATGGATCATATTACTCCTTTTTCACATATCCTACACAATAAACAAACACTTAAGAACCCCATCAAAACCAAGTTTCTTGATGGCCATTTTAAATTGGTTCATGTTATTGGTAATGTACCAATTAATGAGAGATTTGCTTGCTAATATGAATTTACAAATCACATTTTATTATAAAAGCTGCTCCAAGACACTACAAATCTTTGCATAAACTGATATGCATTTTGGACTCTATTGCTTGGAATCAAAGCTAGTTGTTCAATGTTTTCTCAACTATAGTATTCTCAATTTTGTTAGCAGTGCTACTCGTTCTATTTCAAATAAAGACTTGATTGTTAAATTGTTTCATAGTAGATTAGGACATGTTTCACTTTCAAATCTTGTTCATTTACCTCATTGTAAATAGATGAATAAAGAAAATTTCACGTGTGATACATGCTTACTTGATAAGTTCCATAGACTACCTTTTACTTCTAGTTGTCCTTATTCTGTGTATCCATTTTATTTGTTATGTGGTTATATGAGGACCTATAATACATCATCAATTTTATGAGAAAATTTTTTTCTTACAATAGTAGATGATAACATTAGATGTACATGGACCTTTCTCATGAAGCATAAATACCAAACCACATATGCTTTGGTTGATTTCTCGGCATAACTAAAGAATCACTTCCATTCAACACCAAATACATATGATCAAACGTTGGAGCTGAGTTTCTTTTAAAAAAGTGTCAAAGTTTATTTCATAGACTTGGGATTGTTCATCAAACGAGTGTCATTCACATTCCTTAACAAAATGGGATTGTTCAGAGAAAGCATAAATACTTACTTGATGTGGCCAAAGCTATTAAACTACATGCAAATCTTCTTAGAAGTTTTTGGTGGAGAGTGTCTTTTAACTACAACCTATCTAATCAATAAAATGCCAATTCGTTCCTTAAATTGACAGTCCTTTTCAATGGCTTTACCACAAGTCACCATCAAATGATGAGTTTTGTAAGTTGTTTTTGTCATGCAGCTACTATTGCCAAATCAAGAGACAAATTTGATTCTCGAAGTACGCATTGTGTATTCCTACGATATCCACATGGACAAAAGGCGTACAAGTTATATGATCTGGATATACATTAGATTTTTGTTAGTCGAGATGAGCTTTTTTTAGCACATTTTTCCATTTAAACCTGATGAGAAGCCTGATTCTACTTTGCAAACATAATGTCCTATCTTCCCACATTCTCCTGCCTTTATAGAAGAGGATCTACTTCACCATTTCGCTATCTTTGTTGTATAACATATAAACATGGATTCTCAAACACATTTTGATACACTCTATTCAACAACCTGTTTGAAGGTCTAATAGGGTGAGACATCCACCAATTTCATTGAGAGACTTTGTTCCTAGTGTTTAAGCACACACTACCACCAATTTGACTACTATTCTAGATATTCCCAATATCACTTGAACCAAATACCTTATTTTCCACTCCGACATGTTTGCTATTTACCTTAAAGAGTATGTTGCATCTCTTGCTAATGTGTTTATTAAACATGAACCTAAAAACTACTATGAAGCAAGTGAAAATCCTAAGTGGGTTAAAGTAATGGATAAAGAGTTGTTTACTTTAGAATCAAACCCCATTGGTTGTAAATGGTGTACAAAATCAAATATAAGTCTAATGGATCTATTGAAAGATATAAAGCTTGGTTAGAGGGTAAGGAGTATAATCAAGTATAGGGTATAGATTATACTCATACTTTTTCCATGATAGCAAAATTAACTGGTGTACACATTCTTTTTGTTGTTCATATGTTAAGAATTGACATATTCATCAACTTGATGTGAATAATACCTTCTCATATGGTTATATTGATGAGGAAATATATATGGAACCTCCTTAAGGATATACAACTGCTGCCCCTGTTTAAGTTTGTAGGTTGGTTCATTCTTTATATGGCCTTAGATAGGCATTAAGATAATGGAATCACGAATTTACCGAGTTTCTTCTCTCTTTGGGTTATTCATAGTCTAAGCACGATAACTCATTGTTCACTTGCATTTCTGATAGTGGATTTCTTGCATTACTCATTTATCTTGATGATGTTCTTTTTGCTGGTGATAGTTTATTCGATATTACCTCAATTAAAGAGAACATTGATCTACAATTCACCATTAAAGATGTAGGGGAAGTGCATTTCTTCTTAGGAATAGAGATTCCTAGAATTTCAAATGGGATTTTCTTGAATCAGTGGAAATTTTACTTAGATATTTTAATAGACATTGGTCTTATAGGTGCAAAACCAGTTAAGTCACCATTTCCTTCTCATTTGCATCTTGACAAAAACTTAGGTTATCTACTTTTTGATCCATCAGCTTATCATAAAATAGTTGGTTGCTTGCTTTATTTAAGTATCATTCAACTAGATCTTTCTTTTCCAATGCAAAAACTTAGCCAATTTATTGCTTGTCGTCATACTACACATATGCGTGTTGCTTTACATACTTTAAGTACTTGCAGTATACAATTAACACAGGCTTGTTTTGTTCCTCTTTGAGCTCTCTTTCTCTTATGGCTTATTCAAATGAGGTGGGGGGCATGGATCATGTTGATGGGAGATTTTGAATATGTGTCCTTTAGGCCCATATTGACCTCTTCAGGCCTTGGACCAACCTGTTTAGGCCTAAGACCAAGGTGATCTCTCCATGGCCGACCTGAACAAGGAGGCATACGACAAGGACTAAATGCTATCTAGCTTGTGACTTTACACATTAAGACGGCCATAACAAGCATATGCTGATGGATAAGGATCTAAGACTCAATTAACAATAGAATCCCTACATCTTAGGAACATTACAGCTAACACGATCTCCATTTCCCAAACATAGAGGACGTGTTAACTTCTAAACATGCTCCTAGATTCTTGCTAGCTCCACTCTATAAATAGGTAGAGCTCACCAACAGTAAAGGTACCTTGGCTCCTTGTGAAGACTCCATAAACTCTCTTGCACCTTTACTCCCTTACTCTCTTTCCCCAACTCTTATTGACTTAATTATTGGAGTGATCATATTAGACAGTACCTCGGTGTCCTTCACTATGTATTGTTTTGAAGGTCCATTTGCTACTCTTTTAAGGCCCAATCTAACCTAACTCTATCAGTTGAATCCTACTAATGACATTTGGTACCGTCTATGGGAAGCAAGCTTACATTTCCATTCAAACTCCTTAACATTTGATTCTTCCTAAACACACCCTTTATTTAGCTCAGCATGTCAAGAGTTAGAAACCCAGTTAACAATTAGCCCATTATCAACCAATGATGGTTGGAAAATTTAGAGAAGACCCTTGAGATGGTATTGGCCAATGATGCTAAATTTAAGGCCTAAAATAAGGATTTGAGGGCTAAATTAGATGAGTTAGAAAGGCAAAATAGGATGCCTTTCCTTACGAACGCTTTAGATACTCGAGGCGATCAGAACTACCACCTTCGTTAGGAGGAGAATTGAGCACCTCTACTACCCCCTACTACATAAAATCAATAGGCGTGATCTGTGGCCACCCTTAATCTTGCCTTTGTTGGTAATGAACAGGTGGTCGACCCTTATAGGGGTGCTGCGTAATCTATTACTCGTGGTTGCCATCTGACAGATAATGCTAACCTTGATGAGCTCCATGAAATGATGAAGAGGTTCTTTGAGAAGTAAGAGAATAAGGCTATGAAGGATGTTGACCAAGTTGCTAGCAATAAAAACCTTTTCACTAGGGAGGTCCAAGACGAGGTCTTTCCTCCCAATTCTAAGCTCCTTATCCTAGACTAGTATGATAGAACTGGTGATTTTGATGACTACCTTCACTTTTGCACCCTGATGAACCTCCATAGTCATAGGGATGTGATCATGTGCAAGGCCTTCCTAGGCAACCTAAGGAAGGCAGCTGAGATATGGTTCAACCGCCTCTTGAAGAATTCAATTCCATCTTTCTACAAGCTTGCTTGTCGCTTTAGTCTTCATTTTTGGGCTAATAAACCCCTAACCAAGGATACATCGTCCTTATACCTTATTCAACAAAAGGAAGGTGAGACCCTTAACGAATTTGTGGCCTAGTTCAATAATGCCATGGTCAAAATCCCTTAGCTGGATGAGGGAGTAGGTGTTTACACTACCCAGTGCTACATCCAATTGTCTAGTGACTTCTTTTACTTTGTTTATAAGAGCAAACCAAAGACCTTGGCTAAATTCTAGTAGAAGACTCAGAAGTATATGGACCAGGGAGATAACATCCAGGTTAAGAGTGAGAAGGGAAGAAGGAAAATGATAAGGGGTTCATCAAGGACCGTTGATTATCACAGTGCAAGTAGGGAACATATTAGACAAGTGCACTTAGTCAAGTTATAGTATAGAAATCGAATTTGAGTCTGATTGTCAATCCCATAAGGAACCACAAATGTGAGTAATCCTTAGTTAATTAGCAATGTTTCTGGTAGAAGACTCAGAAGTATATGGACTAGGGAGATAACATCCAGGTTAAGAGTGAGAAGGGAAGAAGGAAAATGATAAGGGGTTCATCAAGGACTGTTGATTATCATAGTGCAAGTAGGGAACATATTAGACAAGTGCACTTAGTCAAGTTATAGTATAGAAATCGAATTTGAGTCTGATTGTCAATCCCATAAGGAACCACAAATGTGAGTAATCCTTAATTAATTAGCAATGTTTCCCCTATAATTTTTCCAATTATCTAACTTTTATGATTAAAGGGTAATTGAATACTTAATAAAATAAGGAATAACAATAAAATGAATAAAGATGCATGAGTAAGAACAATAACAATTAAAGTAATAGAAATAATAACATAACTAATTAGAATTAAGGAGCATAATCCTTAGTGAATCTTGTGTTATTTACTATCTAGTTCTAAATGACTTTTTAATTTCAATTGCAATATTGGATCGTAGAGATTCCAATTATGACCAAAATGGAATCATGTCTTTAGTTAATTCCTGATCTAGAGTATACTCTACCTATATCACTTCTACAACAGAGTATCTTAGGATTGCATTAAGCCCTTAAATCCTACTATTAAGTTGCCCCATTTCGAAAAAAAACTAAACAACTAAACGTTTTAGTCAATCAATTTTTTCTAATTGTATTAGTTAATTATAGTATAAGAACTCGCGAACTCTATAGCAGACTCCTACATTAACTTAATCACCGGTAAAATTGAATTAAAGAACAATACTAATTAATATAGTTAGATAGCAATATGCAAATATTATAGATTGAAACAAACAAACATTGATATAAAAATATCAAGAGTTGCATTAGAAATCTAAGGTTCAATAATGATTTACAAAGAACGATTAAAATGACGACATAATAAAAGAAGGATAATAAGAAAATAGAGAAACCCCTATTATTTTACCTTGTTAACTCATCTCCGAAGGGGCTCTCTTATTAACTCTTCCTCGAAGTGGCTCTCCCTATAAACCTAAACCTAGACATTTATTTATAGGAACTAAACCTATATTTATAAAGAAAACTTGTCAAAAATAGAAGATTCACATATTATAGAACCACCTGGCCTTAAGATAATGGCTGTAGAGTGTCGCCGTGGTCTTACACTTTGTTTAAAATTTTCAAATTTGATGGAATTTTAGGACAAGAGGTCCATGGCTAAGGAACACGGCCATGGTCTTCACCAAGTCCTCTCTGGATTTCATTTCTTACTTGAAATTCCTTTACTTCCATTCCTTGAGCAATGCTCCTTTTTAATTAAGTTTCAAGATTCCATCAAAATCTTTAAAATTTTAGCAGATGCTTCTAAAAATCCCTATAAATGAAATATAAATGATTTGAATTGCTATAAAAGTAACTTGATTAATATAAAAAATCGAACAAAATTAGTCTAAAATATCTATACTAAATGAGTGTTATTA
This sequence comes from Lumnitzera littorea, assembly GCA_024138015.1. Taxonomy (NCBI): domain Eukaryota; kingdom Viridiplantae; phylum Streptophyta; class Magnoliopsida; order Myrtales; family Combretaceae; genus Lumnitzera; species Lumnitzera littorea. Next base: position 60,275,110 of record JAMXBB010000001.1, on the reverse strand, counting down.
AATTCCCCTATACTTAAGCTTTTGCTTGTTCTCAAGCAAAATAATCGAAATGTCAAAGCAATAATATCTTAAGGATAAGATCATCAAAGTTTCTTTAAAAAAATTACACTCTCAAATTAAGGAGTTTCACAATTTTCTTTGAAATTACCCATTTTTTCCTTGAGTTGATAATTGCCTTAGAACACTTGAATAATAATACTTTAAGAATTACTAAATTTCAACAATCATTCCGGATAATTCATAGTTAGCCTTATCACTTAGCAAAAACTAAACTAGAGATCAAAATAAACATTAACAAGTTAAGTAAAAGTTATAGAAATTTCACTCTTGTAACTCAAGAGGAGTGGAATCTTCTCTAAGCTAGTTTTATTACGAAAAAACTTAGACTGGATGTATGTTACATTAACTCATTTTTTTATTGTCTCTTTACTTCTTTCAATTTTCATTAGGAGGCTTTGTAGTTTAAATTAATTCCTTTATTGAAGCTTATTAGCACTAGGAAAGAACCTTACTCTTCTGAAGGGTTAAGGTCGATCCTTACGAATTTAGCCTTTTTATTTTTCTAATATTGTTAGTGGAAAAGTGCTTCACTCTCATGAGGGACCAAGGCTAATCCTTAATAATTTTTAATTTAATTTCCTTTTTTATTGGCTATGGGAAGAAATCTTGCTCTTTTAAGAGATCGAGATTGATCCTTACTAATTTTTAACTTTTCTTTTCTTGTTTCTCTTTTGTCTCCAATTACTTTGATTTTTCAAAGGACAAATCTCCTTTATTCATCTAACCTAATTTTTCTTTTTTGAAAAAGAGAGATAGATAACTATCCTCTAGAATTAAGCTTAAAAATAAAAATAACTAGTCCTCGGCTTGTCAATATTTATCCTAATCTTGAGTTTGAGTTTGAGTCTAAGTTTAAGTCTAAGCTTAAGCAATAAGGAATTCTGATTCATGAGGATTTAATTATTCAAATTCAACAAAATGGACTAAGTTTGTAATGGATTTGTGGGTAAATTTTGAAAAAACAAATTGCTTGCTTATATACATATAGGGGTGTGAATTCCTAAAGTTTCTATTTTAAGAACTCAAAAGCTGAAGTGTTGGTATTTCAAGTGATTCATACCCATTAACATATATATCTTATCCTTCCCCTACACTTAAATTCTACATTGTCCTCAATGTGTATTATCATGGCAACACAAAAATAACAATAAAATGAGATAAATGAAAAGTGAGAAATTAGGACTTCTTCAGTTTGTGGTATTGATCTCGAAATTTTTCGAAGTCTAGTATCATAAATTCCATTCGATCCAATTAAGTTCAATGTTTCCTTTGTAGCAAATAAAATGAACTAGCTATAAAATAAAAAAAAGAAGTTAATTGAACAAAACAAAACGATTAGAAAACTACTAAAGCGAGTATCACTGAATCAACCTTGTAAAACTTAGCAAATAGTGAAAAGTTAAATAGTTATCAAAAGAAAAGAATCAGCAAATAGTTAATTAGTTATAGTCACCCAAACTAAAATTAAAAAATAACGAAGTCTTTCAAGAAAATAAAAAGAAAAAGAGATCAATCATCATCTTCTTCCATTTCATTGCTCTCCTCCTCTTCACTTTCCTCTTCTTCAACTACCTCCTCTACCTCTTAATTAGGATCTGGAGTTGGTGGTGGTGGTGCTGGGATCCTATGGTGGGTTAGAAGTGCATTAACCTTCACTTTGGTATGGTGGACTTGGTGCTTTAGAGGTTTTTTACCTCTTCAGTAGCTTGCAAACTATCCTATTGATCTTTCCTAAAATAGATTAGGATCGAGGCAGCTGCTATGATGAAAAGGATGGTACATCCTTTGTTGGCATTGGTAGTGGACCTTGTGGTGAAGCGGGAAGCTTCATAGCACATATGGATTCATAGTTGATGGGTATGGAGGGAATCAATTACTTGCATACATGGGAGGTCATGGAATTAGACAATAATCTTCATAAGTTGTGTGACAAAAGGGCCTATGAAGATATGCTTGGCTTGTCCTTCAATAGCCTGGCTATTAAAGAAAAAGGCCATATAAATGCTTACATTTATTTGGCACCTCTTCACTATACTATGCAAATACAAAATATCCCTCTTATTCACAACCCCTACGCTATACTTCCTCCTTATGATAATCTTGGAAAGCATATAATGGATGATCTTAAGAGTATGATCTCTCAAATTAGAAGCATTCGACTTCTCTGGATCATACACAAAACCATTAGAACTCAACCTTACCCACATTTGGGAATTGCTCACACCCCTAGGTAGCTTAAAAGACAAATTCCTTTACTTAGATTGCACAAAATTTTTAGAGTATACCCCCAATGCTATTGGTATCTAATCAAACTGCATACTAATGGTAGCTCCATTACACCTAAAATACATAGTGTTGTGCATACCTTCCTCCATGGTATTCGATGCCAATGTGAGTATGTTGAGGAACTCTAAATTGGGCTCCTTGTATGTTTGCTCATTAATGGTTAAGAGCTGGTTCCGTCTACTTAACTCCAAGTACTCCCTTACTCAAGCTTCATACCCTGCTTGAGGTAATGCCTCCTAACTGATAATGACATTTGGTCTAAACTCCTTTGTAAGTCTTGCATATTGCTTCCTTTGCCAAGACTAATTGAAGCTCAACAAGAAGTAGGTAGAACTAAAACTAAAAGTGCTCTTTCAAGCAACATGCTTGTATCTTAGTATGAATCTAGAATTAACAATGCAAAAGAGGATTTCAATTTTAGTCAAGAGAAATCGTTTTTCTAAAATTTTGATGCCTTGAAAAATAATCACCAATCAATTCAATCTATCAAAAGTTTATAAAATGTAATGCTAACTTGTTGATAATCATGGATTAATGAATTTCTAAGATGAAATAACAATGAAATCCTATTTTAGTTCACAATCTCTATTGATCACAAGTTATAGCATACTTTAGTCAATTGTGTGCCAATTTGAACATGGGAAGAATTTTCAACAGTTTAATCTAATCAACACATCTCACATACGCATTGTTAGTTTTATGAATAACAAGTAAAAACAATCCTAAGTGTATCATCATACTCCTCTTCCTTCATTGGCATTTACCCTAATCCCCGTGACTCTTCCTCTCTTCAATATTCATTAAGCATGTATTTTTAGTGTGATTTCAAGCAAATAATAGATACACAACATATTCTATCATACTATCTTACACTAATCACTCATAGAAATAAAGATTTCTACACAAGCAGCAAACATATTGCCGAGCCTAATTTTTTCTGGTTTTTAATAACTTTTCCCTAAATTGATCGATACTAAACTTTACTCATTTAATATTGATCCTCGATTAGGGTTTAAAGAAAATTGGCTTTTTAAAAGAATCTTGTAAGTTTTTGGAGTCGCCACCCAACTGAGGTTGGGAAATGGTTTACGTCAAAACCAAGTGGGTAGATTTGGTTTTGATCTATATACCGGTCTATGTGAGAAAAAAACTGATTTTTAATAAGGGTTTTCAAAGGACTAGAGATCGAGTTTGGGGTTTAGGTTTTTAAACCCTTATGAGTACCATCAAGTTTCCAAATTTAGATTTGATTTTTTTTTAATTCACCTTTTAGGACAAAAATTGATATTTAAATAAAGTTATTTTTACCAATCTGAGTAATTTTATAAAAAAAATGGGAAAAAACTAATTTTTTTATTTTTTACATTACCTTAGAGGTGTTTACATATTCGTTATTCAAGACAGATATATGTATTTCTCAAAAAAAAAAAAAAAAAACTTTAGTTTATGAATTTACTTTAATTTTGAAAAAATTGGTTGAGTTTACGTCTTTTAGCCATTTTATTTATTTTGGAAAAGTTTTTAAAAAGGGACCTAAATCAGGAAAGTTCTAAAGATGTCATAACTTTTGAAAAGAGGGTTGGTTTATTTTTACTTATTTGAAAATTTACTTTTTCTAAGTGGCGAAATGTTATTTATCATTCATTTTTTTATTATTTTATATTTATTATTTATTTATGTTTTACCGAAGAAAGTAAAAACTGAACTAAACCTTTTCTTTTCTTTTTTTAATTTTTCATTTTTTTCTTTATTTAAAACTTCTACAAGGAATAAATAAATAAACAAACAAAAAAAATAATATAACAAACGAAATAGGGTCAAACTAAACAGGGTCATGGGTCGGATTTTTTCAATTCAAGTCGGGTCAGATATGGTTCAACTCGACTCGAACACGTGTCAGCATGTGACTGCTGTGGAGTAGAAGTAGGGAGTGGCTCATGCAAGCGATTCTGAGCATTACGGGCAACCAAATTGAACAGGGAAGGTTGGTTTTGTGTGGTTCTTATTGATGAATGGTGGGGTAGGTCGAGTGCCTTAGCCTATTATGGCCGTTTTGTGGTGGTTAAAAAATTAGATGGCGGTAGGTCACGGTGGTTGACATCAATGGGGGTGGTTGAAGCTAGAGGGAAGGTTGGGTTTGAATTTTTGAGATACCGCGAACTCAACCATGGTGTCAAATTTGAACAAAGAGGTATGGGTGTGGTGTCTCAAACTAGGTCTTGCGGTTGTTAGGGTTTTAGACTTTAGGTGTTTGTCGGCGAGACTAGGAGGCATGACTGAGAGCAAGAGGGGTCAGGATAGAAAGCTTAGCTCATAGAGAAGCTTCTTGAATAGATGTTTTTGCTCAACTTCTTCGAGCTCGAGCAAATTTTATAGAGAGAGAGCTTGGCTGCGGGTAAAGAGAGAGAGAGAGAGAGAGAAATTGCGCAAGTGTTTGTTTTAGACATGTTTGAGAGCTTGCTCATGATCTAAACGAGTTCCCTAAGCCCCTTTTATAATTGTTGAAGACTAAACAAGCATAGAAGGTTAATAATTTGCCATTAATTTCGAGATTTCAAAATAAGTGAGTGTTGATGAAAAAGTTAAAATTGATACGACTTGAGTGTAAATAATAGTCAAAAGTAGTTCATGACCCTCTATTCGTACTTTAAATGCATTAAGGAAGCTTTGTTTTTTGATGAAAAAGCTCAAATCACAGGAATTCAATGAGGAGCAAAATCCGCATATTTGAGTTTTTCTTGATTTTCAAGAGTTATTTTATTCCTATAAATGCTTGAATCTAGATTTTTTTTTATATCAATGTAAAGTTTTCCAAGTGTACCTTGTAAGTTCACCACTAATTTGGTGAAGTGACGAGGAAAAAGGGATGAAAAGGAGCTCGAAAGTGAGCTGTGTAGGTAGGGTGTGTGTAGGAAAGGAAAGGAAAATGTAAGGAAGAGGAGGAAAATACTAGTGTCAACCAATCACAGGCTGATACATAGCATTTGAAGTCAAAAGGAAAAAAATGTGCCCAAGTGCTTATAGTAAGGCTTAAACTCGAGTCTTCTCTATGCATATACAAGTGTATTTTTATCAGGTTGTTGACTTGTACTTTGTCCATATATGTAATCAAATTATATGCATGGACCAAGTCGGCTTAGGTTAGATTTAAATATAAGCTTATGACCAAAATTCCTCTTCTTTTTTTTTTTTTATTATTTAAGGCCTTAAAAAAATACTAAGGCTAAAAAATCTTACTTTATTTAAATTGTCTAAAAATTTTATTATTATTATTATTATTTTCATATTTTTTTTAATTTTTAATTTTTTAATTTTTCCTAAATTTTATTTTTTTTGGTGATTTTTAAATTTTCTATTTTTTTATTTTCTTGTGTTTTTTTCCTAAATCAAGATCCCTTACCCTTAAAAAAAAAAGAAAAACTAAAATTACCCTAGAGGGGTAAAAATGGGGTGGCTACATATATTTTATCACCAAACCTTAAATAAAAATCCTATTTTTATCTAAAGAAACAACAAATCTAGAAAACCACATAGAGAATGATGAAATATGTACCTTGATTTGTATGTACACGAGTTGAATATGCAAGGATTGTGGTGTTTGGATGATTCTGTAGTGAGAGAAAGTGAAAGAGCATGGAGTTTTAGAGAGAGAAGTTGTGTTTAGAATAGAACATAAAGACATTACCCATGGATGTCAAATTTGTAGCATGACCACAGTCTTGGATCATGATCGTAGTCCTTCCCTTATTCCATGTTTTCTTGATTTAAGTGTGACTACGGGCAAGGATCACAAGCATGATCCTGGTTGTGGTCCTTTTGGCCTAAAATTTTGAGCTTTTAAGCTTTTTTGGAATGTGCTTATGAGAGGATCAAAGGCAAGTCCATGGGCATGGATTTTGGTTGTGTTCATAATTGTTAAAATTGTGATTCTGCCCATGCAATTTTACGAGTTTACAATTTTAAAAAGTTCTTCAGAGTTAACTTGGGGTTAAAATTGTTTTTTTTTTTTTTTTTTTTATAAAACCTTATGTCTTTAACTGATTCTATATGTCAAACTTAGTAGAAACTTACGTTCTTGACCGAGTTTACCGATTCTATATACATGAGTTGGATAGACCAAAACTAAAAAATATAACTAGGCCTTTATTAGACTATTAACTATTAGGGTAGTAAATTATCTTTCTTATCCCATTTTGATTTTTTTTCCCCTTTCTGTCTCCCTTAGTCCCTTGTTTGATATTCATAACCTTTACTTGGGTCCTAACTTTAATAGAAAAGTTTATAAGAAAAACTATATATTTAAATTTATACTATTAATAACTCAAAATAAGTTAAAAATTTTAGTTTTTCTTCAATTTATCACTTTTTTGAAAGAAAATGATTGAAAGAAATTCAATTTCAATTCTGCTTGAAGTTCTTTCGTAAATTTTAGATTAAAGATTAACAATTTTTAATGGAAAAACAACTCAATTTGTTCATTTCTTCACTTCCATAACGTATTTCAGTTATTTTTTTTATAATTATTATAGGCATATCTATAGTTTTTTAAAGTTATTTTACATAAGTTATAAAAACCTTATGTTTCTATATTTTGATTTTATGTTCCAATTTTATAGACCCTTTGGTGAGTTTGACAACCTTTGTTGTGTTCCCCTTAGACTTCTGAATCTAAATTTTGTTGAATTCTCAAGACTTTTTTCTTGAAATTACCCTAAAAAATCTCAAAATTAAAGTAAATTGTAACTCAAATTTAATTGAAGAACAACTTAATTGGATGACAAACTTTATTCAACTACCGTTGCATAAAAGATATTCCAATAACTGTTTAGATAAAATCAAAGTGTTCAATGCAGGGGAAAAATACTAACTAAATTCCAAACAACTTAATACTCGAATTGACTAAAATAAAACAATGATAAACAAAATAACAGCTATTGATGCTGAAAGTTGGTCTTATAAGGTAATTAGACACTTGTTAAGTTGAAATTATGCAAAAGAAAGAAAGTTAGGCTGGTGGGGAGGGGAAGAGTACGTGGGTGTATTGGTGTCAGGGCAACTTCAGTAAAGCCACTCTAATACCTAGAAAAGATAAATGTATAGGAAAAAATGAAGGAGAGTTAGTAGCATAAGACTGTCTAGAACCTTACAATAGTAACTTGAGCTCTATTTATAGTCATAGATTCTCCAATGCTCCATAACCGTTGCTTCCAAAATGTATACATATGGAACTTCTTAATTTTAGACCACTCCCTAATATTGGGGAACAAGGGGGGAATTCTAGTGGCTAGTAGGCAGTTATTTTGGTAATTAGCCTAACTGTTTGTGCTGTTGTTGATCAACTCTTGACAAGTTGTATATAGTTCCTTCAAGCTAATCAAAGCTCATTCGACCCATTTAGTTCAAACTACTCTCGACCATTTAAGCATGTTTGGCCTACTAGCTTTTTTGAGTTGACCAATTCTTAAGAGTAAGGCTACAAGAGGTTAGAAATGTGGTGCAAAAGGAGCTAAATGCAAATAAACAGGTCAGTTGTACTTCATTTTAGGTTATTTCAAGTCTAGGGAAAGATCACGACACTTTCAGATGGTGTAATGCCCTTTATACAACTTAGGAAGAAAGATCCCTACAGCAGTACACTTTAGAAGTGTATTGAGTGGAGGTTTGTGATTAACTTGGATGAGTGCAGAATCAGAATGATGAAGTTTCACGCATTGCGTAGTTAGAAGCCTTATGTACTAAGTTTGCTAAATATCTTAAGCAAGTTTGAGCCAATAACTAAGAACTAAGGCAAAAAAAAAATGAAGTATATTTGGTATTGAGAGATATGACAATGATGTCTGCGGCTGCATTTACAAGGGTATTATACCTGAAATATTAGGGCAACTATTATAAATGGAAATGACTAAAAGAGTACTGTCCAAATAAGTAATGTATAAGGAATGTTAAGGGGTATAGATGAAAAATCAAGAAAAGCATTCGTTTTGTACAGAAGATCTTGTCACATGGGTGTTTGGACATGTGGCTAGTAGCTAGAGGAAGGACTTTTAGCAGAAATAGAAGAAACTATATGGTTAACCTAGTTGGTGTCGAGTAGTCATGTTGAGCTGAGTTGATGATTCTTCTAGGGTGAATTCAGTTTGGGCATGCTCTGAGCAATTTAGATATAGGTCGGCTAAGCCGGTGGTCAAGTGGACTAAGCTATTGTTTGGGTGCATCTCGGGTTGGCAATTAGTGACTATTGATAAGTACAGGAGAGTTAAGCTTGGTTAGAGTAGCAAGTCGGCAGAATGTAGCTGCTTGGACTCTTTAGATGTTGGTTGTAAAGAGAGAATCCGCCTTCCATACTTTTAAGTCATTGAGCTCGGGCTTCGGTCAGAGGTCTGGTGGCTTAATTCCTATCATCCCCATTAGGTTGATTGGCATTTAGGATCAAATTTGGCTGGTCTTCACTCAATTCTTTCTTGTGTTGGTAAGGGCCGAGGTCGATAATATTAAACACATCAGACACTTCAAAGTCTTCGGGCAGCTCTAATTAGTAGGCGTTGTCGGTAATTTGCGGGAGGATTTTGAATTGTCCTTCATCTTTAGCAGATAATTTGTTCTTTCTTTTGTTAAGGAACCTCTCCTTACTCATGTGTAGCCATACTTAGTCACCGAACTGAAATTGCTTAGTTTTCCTACCTATGCCTTTCTCTCTTAACTTCCTTGTAGCTCGATCGATTTACTGAGCAACTCGCTGGTAGATTTGTTGAAGGGACTAAGCTTGGGTTTGTGCTTCTGAGTCTTCTTAGTCAGCTAAGGGCATTGGGGTGTGATCAAGGGGCGAGTTAGGGTTGAAACTGTAGATGACTTTAAATGGGACATGATCGATGGTGGCATGTATGGTTTGGTTATAGGCAAACTCTACTACTAGAGGTTCGATGGCTTGATTTCTATCATTTAGGGTCTTAGAGGAGTGATTAATATGATTTTTGGTGGTCTAACAGGAGGAAATACTTTGGTGGCATTAAGCTCAATAGATGCATGAGGAGACCGAGTGCTAAACCTTAGAGGGAAAAAGCATAGAGTAGACGACATGTGCAGACACCTAATTTTTACCCCATTTTATTTTTCAAATTAGGTTATAGGGTCCTAAATTAGAAAAAGTTCAAAAAAATAGAAAATTAAAGAAAGCCCCAAAAAAATGAAGAAATTTAGAAAAATAAGAATTCTAGAAAAACATAAGAAAATAGGAAAATAGAAAAAAAAAGCATAAAAAATAAGAAATTTAGAAAATACAAAAAATAAAAAAAAAGAAATAAGAAATTTTGAAAAAAATCACAAAAAAAAATGAAAAATGAAAAATAAATAAATAAAAGATTTTAGAAGATAATATTTTGTTAGATTTAATTTAGGTTTAGAAGTTGGGCCATTGAACCTGAGCTTAGATTTAAATACGGCTCAGGTTGATCGAGTCCACATTGCACATATGGATAAGGTACAGGTCAACGGCCTGACGGTTAAGCATGTGGACATCGCACTAACATTAAGCATAAGGTCTTGGGTTCGAAACTTGGCAAAGGCAGGAGGCCTTTTTCTCATTTTTTGGTTTTCAATCACATCAAGGACTGATACGTGTCAGGGTTTAATTGCGCTACGTATCTTAACACGTGGCATCATTAGATTTGTTGGCCTACTGACGTGACACCACGTGGCGTGCCACGTCAGCTGCCACGTGTCACAAAAATGATACGTGGCATGCTAAGGTTGGTCGGCACGACTGATGTGGCGCCATGTTAACCTACTTTTTCTTCCCCCTTCCTTCCTTTTCCCTTCTTTTTCCTCTCTTTTCCTCTCTTTCCCTCTTTTTCCCTCGACTTTCTACAAGTTTCCAGTACTTTCCGCTTCAAACCACCCACTTCAGCATGATTTTTGGACCCTTTCTCGTTGCAATTTCACCAAATCAATGGCGAAATTGCAGAATAGACATAGCCTATTGTGAATCGGTACAAGAAACATGTCTAAATACAGTCAAAAGAGTATTCAATTTGAGCTCCAAACATTGGAAAAAAGTTGTTTTCCTAAGCATTCTTCATTAATTCGATTCCAACTTTCCTTTGTTTCTAGGTTAGATTTATGTATAAATTGATGATCATGGGACATAAATGAACACACACAACGAATAGAATCAATCCCCACACTCTCTCTATTGATTCTTGATTACTTTCTCTCTCTAACCCACTCTCTCTCTCTTCGATTCTCTCTCTTCACTCCGACCCAAGCTGAGCCACCACTCTAGGAAGATTAACCACAGCTCAAGTTCTCCAACCTAGTTGCTTTTGACCTCCATCGTAACCCCCAATCGCGCCACCAAGCAACCACCATTGAACCCTAATCTCCCCCTCTCTCTCTCCTCAAACCACCATCCTCAGCTACCCTCGAGCGAAACTAAGGCTACAACCAAACTCCCTACACTCTGAAAAACCTATCCTAACTAACCAATCATACCTAGTAGCCCCCATACGGTTGAACCTCTACCGTCGCCCATAGTCAACTTTCGAAAACCACCCAAACAACTCTAAAACACCAAGGCATTGAACCTACCCCCTATCTCCAATCTAATACTCATAAAAAGATCGTCACCCGCTTATTTTGGTGGACGAAACAAGTTGAATCATGCCCCGCTGGTGCTGGAGAAGAAGAAGCCAAGATTCGATTCGTCCTACCTGACTCAACCCATTTGACCTGACCCGACCCGATCCAACCTGTTTGACCTAGGTCCAACCCGTGCATTCGAATTCGTCCGAAGTGTTTATTTATTTATTTTTATTTTTAATTCTTTTTAATTCTTATTTTTTTTTGTTTTATTTTATTTGTTGTTTTATTTTGTTTATTTGTTTTGTGTAAATGTAATAGAAAATACTAATAATAAAAAAAATATAAAAAAGAAAAAATAAAGGAAGTAGTCTATTTATTTATTTTAATAGAAATAGATAGAATAAGTACAAAATAAATAAGATAATATAATAAAAATAAAAATAAATAGGTTAGTAAACAAAAATCGTTTTCACACTTACAAAAATTAAGCTTTCTAAAAATAAATGAAAATAAATAAACCTTTTCCAAATTAAGACTATTTTAGATTTTTCAAAAATAAAACACTAATTAGAACCCTTTAAAAGAATTTCTTTGAATAAATTGAATTGGGTAAAAATGTAAATGCGACTCTTTTTTAAAAATTAAAATCAAACCACCCACTAAAGTTTTTTATAAACAAACTACAGAAGTCTGATCCCGAATAGCGGGTACATAGCCACCTATATGCAAATACAGGGCGACTTAAAATATGGAAAGTTTTATTTTTTCCACTTTTAGATATTTATGTAAATCAATTTAGTCACATGTATCATAATTAGATGTTTTTTATAAATTAAAAAGGGTATATTTGAAAAGCGAAGTTAAATTCAGAAAGTTAAAAAGTGGTACTCGTTTAGGGTTTAATAAACTAGCTCTCGGACCTAAATCTCTGGTTTTCAAAAAAGCCGTTTTATAAATTTTTTTTTAATCGATAGATCGGTAGCTAAGTTATAGCCAATTTACCCAATTGGTTTTGATTATAACTTAACCCTTTTTCTTGACTTCGGTCAAGTGGCGACTCCAGTCACTTTTTAAATTGAAAAAAATGGTTTTCTTTAAACCCAAGTCAAGGGCTAGTATTAAATGAGTAAGGGTTTAATACTGGTCGGCTTAGAGAAGACCTAGTTTTATAAAAAGAACCGGGAGGATAAAAAACCAGGCTCAATAGCTTGGCGACTCTACTGGGAAACGTCAAGAGGGCTAACCACTTAAAATTAAAATCGCTTTTCAAATTACCCGCATTATTTAGTTATTTATTTATTTCTTTATATATTGATTTGTTTATTTATTTATTGCTTTGTGTATATATTTAATTAGCATATTTATTTTAGTAAGCATGAGATTTATTTTATTGCATCATGAATGCATGGTAGATGCGGTCAAACCCGGGTCATCATAGGACCTTAAGACAGGGAGCCATTATGTAAAGTCTCGGATGTAGTAGGGCAGCCATCGTTCGGGGTCGATTAGGCTACCCCACCTAAACTTCGATGTGACTAAAGAATTGTTTCTTTATAAACGTATGAGGTCATAGAGTTTAAGGACCGTTAGAACCCACCTGTCTTACATTACACTTCACAGGGTTAACAAATAATTAACAAAACGACAATGTTACATAGAAAAAAGAAATGACAAAGATTCTAGAGTTTTTAGTTTTCCTGTATTCTTCCTAGAATTGATGTACATAGGAGATCTTATATATTAGTCTTTTCCATGTAATTTATGCTTTCTTTGTAATGTTTTAGAAATGACCAGCTCATCTAACGCCAGGTTTCTCGCCAAAGAGATTCATGTCCACAAACCTACAAACCCAAAGCCTATACTCAATCAGTGGTTTCAAACCTTCAGTCTGAGAGAGCAACAGCTCATTACCAACAAAATTAGACCCATACTCTCACTAGCCAAGGTGAAGGTTAACATCACTCTAGTAAGGGCCTTAGTCCATTTCTGGGAGTCAAAAGAAGTGGCTTTTCAATTTGTACCACATCTAATCAGCCCAACTCTAGAAGAGTACACCCAATTGCTCCAAGCTCCTCCTTTGGATGAAATATACGTCCCGAAACTCAGCTTTGGCCCAACATATATCTTCTCAAGATTCTTAGGGATCCATAAGACTAAGATAAATGAGGCCCTAAACAACTGCAACAAATATGCCATCAAGATATGGGATCTAGTCCATTGGTTCTAGAATGAGCCCAACTCCAACAATCAAGCACTCTTTTTTGGGAATTGGAGAGAAAACCGAATCAAGGCCTATGTACTAGTTGTATTCGCCACTATCTTGTTCCCAAGTGGGTTTATTCTTATACACTTTAAGGTGACAGAGTTAGTGGCTCAGTTTTGGGAAGGTAAATCTTACATTCCTACCCTACTTGTTGAATATATAAGGAATCTTAATTTCCTTAAGGAAAGGGGTTGCAGAGATCTCAGGTCAAGAATGGCATTATTAATGGTTTGGTTCATCAGTCATATCAAGTGCTTTGGTTTGGATTTAATAAGGGGAGCATTCGTGAATAAGGTTGACCTTATTGATTCTGTTGTCGATAAGATCAAACTACCAGAAGATATCCTTACCCTTCTCTGGATAGAGGTTCTACAAGATTTTCGAGTAGAAGACATACTGTGGATTGCTAGGTGGAGCAACTACACTAAGGTCATACTGATTTGCAAGAATTACCATGCTGTACCACTGATCGGGATGAGTTGGTGTACAAGCTACTATCCAAGCAACATGGTAAGACAATTTGAAGGGATCTAGGATATAGTTCACAAACCTTCATTGGAACCATTCACTCTTAATCTCGAAGAACCTCACTCCTCAGAAAAGGTATCCAAACTTCACAAGATCAAAGCTTGGTGGGACACCCGGACCATAAGCCCAAACATCGATTTGAGTGAGTTCATAGGAGAAGTGGACAAACATCGGGTCAACAAAGAGTATTTATACAATCAACTTTACAAGGTAGGCGCAATGTGATATCGGGTACTAGAAGTCCTTCAAACCTCCCCTATGTACCTTAACTCTGAAATAGTGACCTACATGGACTAAATGAAAGCGCGTATGGAGATCCTTCACGATGAGAAAGATAAATGGGCGAACTTATGCTGAGAATCTAGACAAAGGTCACATGCCTTGGAACACCAGCTGAAGATGGCTCAGAAGAAAATTCAAGAGTTTGAAGAAGCAGCTAAGCATGACCAAAAGAAGAAGAAAATGTCATCTGGCCCACAGAAAAAAAGGAAATTAACATAAATGAATTTGTACCTTTTTCTTTCTTTCATATAATAAGACTTTGGGAATCCAAAAATAATGAATAACTAGCCGTTCTGTTAATCATTTGTCGATCCTCTCCTTTTCATTCGTGTGATTCACTTGCATCTCATTCATTTGCATCCTTTTTCAAAATATCCCTATGCTAACTTATTGAGAAGTGGTTTTCGCTAGGTCACTAAGATAGCTCCCAAACGTCAAACCTTCTAAAGAAGCCCCATCGAAACTCGTTCTCAAACCAAAATGGCCAACCAAGGAAACAACAACAATAATGGCAACAACAACCCCGTAGTTATTGACTCCATAGAATTGAGATTCCATTCTTTGGAAGGAACAATGGGAAGATGGTAGATCAACTGAGCTTTCTTGCTGACCGCACCTCTCTGCTTAGGTTTACAACCCCATTAAATGAAGAGTACTCCAAAGCCCAATATAGAAAGAATACTAAGGCCCCACCCATTGAAACAGAAGAAGCTTACCCTAAAGGCAATCAGGGCTTTGGATCCTTTGAAACTGAAGGGGTATTTCCAAAGGCTAACCCAACCTTTAAGCTGAATACTTACTCATTCCCAATCAACCCAAAGCCTGAAGTTGACCAGGACAGATTAAAGGAGCTCGAAGAGTGGTTAACTCGATAAATCACTGCAAAGATGAAAACGCTCGAGGGGTATGATGGATTTGAGCATGCTGGAATAACAGACTTCTCTGCCTACAATTATGGAAGCTTCCCAAAAAAATTCAAAGTACCTGACTTTGAAAAATACAATGGGACTGGATGCCCCAAGCTACACACCTGGTTGTATGTACGTAAGATGGGCAAGTATACACAGTATGATCAACTCATGGTCCAGACCTTTCAGGACAGCCTAATAGGCCCTACCTTAACCTGGTATGCCCAGTTGAACTTAAATTAGGTGAATACATGGGAGAAGCTAGTTAAAGCATTCTATGAGCAATATAGATTTAATGTCAAAGTGGCACCAACAATGATGGATTTAGTTGCCCTAAGGAAAAGGCACAATGAGTCCTTCAAAGAATATGCTCAAAGGTGAAGGTCCCTCTCTGCAAGGGTATCTACCCCTATGATTGAAAAAGAGCTAATGGTGGCTTTCATTAACACTCTTGAGAGGCCTTACTTTGCTCACCTGATTGGACAAGCCTCTTCTAACTTTGCAGAAATAGTAGTAGCAGGGTGCTGAATTGAGAGTGCCATTTCCTCTGGCAAGTTGCAAGAAACAACAGATAGATGACCACCCTCTGCTAAACCCACCATCAGCAAGCCTAGAGAAGCTACTGTTAGCATGGTTAACTCGAATGCAAGACTTAACTCCTAAGTTTCTTTTAGGATGAATCCCTCGCCAACTTAACCACAGTACAGAAGCCAGCTATAGGCTAACAGGGCTCCAAGATAGTTCACTAGAATACCAGTTCCACTTAGTTAGGTGCTTAAGAAGTTAAGAAGAGATAATTTGCTACATTTTGAGGCTCCTAGTGAAAGGTACAGGCCAAAGTTCTTTAATCCCAATACAATATGTCAATATCATTTAGGGCAAGTAGGCCATTCAACCGATTCATGTTGGAGGTTGAAAAACAAAATCCAAGATTTGATCGATGAAGGTACAATACAATTGGATTTTGTAGAGGCTCCTACCCCAAACATCAACAACAACCCACTACCAAGCCATGGACCTGTCATCAATATGATATCTAACCACCCAGAATCTACCATCAACATGATCGGTTGAAAATAAGAACCAAAGGTTTATAGGTTCTACAAAAAAGAGGTCCCATAAACTAAAAGGTACACATTCCATGTACTTATGGCCCTCGAAAATTATAAAGATGCCCCCTTCAATTACCAGGCAATAAACCAGGGGTAATTAAGCTTGCTTGTAGGGGGGATCACTTGCTCCGGTAGAATCTACAATCCAAAGGAAGACTTAAAAAAGAAAGGCATACAGGAAATACCAAACACCAAACAAGCTGAACATGAAGAAGGATTAATTGCCTTCACCAAAATGATCAAGTCTAGTGAGTACAAAATAATGGATTGGCTCACTAAGACTTCGGCACAAATATCCCTCATGAGTCTATTGATGGCATCAGACCCACACCGAGAGGCCCTATTCAGAAAACTAAGGGATGTCAAGGTCCCCCGTGAAATCTCGGCTGAAAGGATTGGCTTTGTCACCAATTTCATCCTCACCATAGATCAAATTTCCTTCTCCATCGAAGAATTGGGCGAAGAAGGTACCTAACACACAAAGCCTCTGTTCATAATAGTGAGGATAAATAACATCATCGCAACAAGATTCCTCATTGACAATGGTTCGTCTCTAAATGTTTGCCCTTTAGCCACCCTGAATCTATTGGGCATTGATACAATCGCTATCAAACCTAATTCAACAACGGTAAGAGCTTTTGATGGATCTAGGAGAGAGATAATAGGGGAGGTGGACTTATCAGTTGATATCGGCCTACAGATGTTTAGCATCCCATTCTAGGTTTTGGACATTCCAAGGACCTTTAATCTGTTATTGGGAAGGCCTTGGATACATTCAGCAGGGGCCATACCGTCAACTCTTTACCAGAAAGTTAAGTTCATCTCCAATGGCCAGGTCATCACAATTCTGGGTGACCATGATTATGAAATCTATAAAGAGACAGCCATACCCTATATCGGTATAGAAGAGCAAGAGGACTTTGGACTCTAGATGTTTAATGAGGTATGCATGATCACCAATCGGTAGAAAGGAGAGAGGCTGAAATACAAAGAAAGCCAGTTTGGGTCCTATGGGTTAGGGTACATTCCAACCTCAACAGAAGAATTGCAAAGAATGCAAGCCAAGGGTAGAAAGGGTGACAGGTTGTATCACACTCCAATGAACTTCCTACCATTGTCATAAAATTTCATCAAGACTGAAACCCAAAACTTAAAGCCCGCTAAAGAAGGAACTTCCAATAAGAATAAAGGGGCTAGCCTAATCAACAAAGCCCATCACTTGAATAATTGGTTCTCCATCCCTGTGAATAACAATAAGTCTTCCCTAAGGTAAAGGATGAATCACGATCCAGTATTTTATAGAATTTTGTAATAAATTGCCTCTGTTCTCCAAATGCTTGTACTTAACAGAGAGTTCCCTAAAATAAAATTAGCTTCTTTTCTCTTTATTCCTACCTTATTTACACTCTTCCTTTTGCACACTTTCTTTTTCTTTCCAGATCTAACAACTTGAATAAAGGCCATAGATACCTCACACAGATAGGCAATGAGAATATTGATATCACTTTCGGCCCTATTGGGTTAGTCGTCGGGGGTGATGTTGGTGACCATAATGACGTACAAGAAAGCTAGCAAAAACATGAAATGAGTAGAATTTCCATTGATGTGCCAACAGAGATAATTAATGTCGATACCAACGAAAACCCTAAGGTATTGAAGGTTGGGGGAAATTTGGAAGAAAATCAAAAGATAGAGATGACCACATTGCTATTCGAATACCCAGATGTATTTGCATGGTCTTATGACGATATGCTAAGGATTAGACCCATTGATTGTGGTCCATCACTTACCCACTCAAGAGGATATCAAGCCTAAGAAACAAAAGTTGAGAAGTTTCCAACCAGATATCTTGTTGAAAATCAAGGAAGAAGTCAAAAAATTATTGGAAGTTGGCTTCATTGAGGTATCTGATTATCTTGAGTGGGTAGCCAACATAGTACCGGTTATGAAAAAGAATGGGAAAGTCAAGGTGTGCGTGGATTTTTGAGACCTCAATCAAGCAACCCTTAAAGATAATTTTCCTTTGCCCCATATCGATGTATTAGTCGACAACACAATCGGAAACCATATCTTCTCTTTCATGGATGGATTTTTCGGGTATAACCAGATTCGAATGGCTGAAGAAGATAAAGCCAAGACCATGTTCATCATGACTTGGGGCACGTTTTGCTACAAAGTGATGCCTTTTGGACTAAAAAATGCCGGGGCAACTTACCAAAGGGCCATGGTAGCAATTTTTCATGACATGATGCACAAACAAGTCAAGGTATATGTCAATGATATGATTGCCAAGTCTAAAGAAGGAGATAATCATATGGAAAATCTAAGGAGATTGTTTGGTAGGTTGAGAAAATTCTAACTGAAACTCAACCCAGAGAAGTGTACATTCGGGATGACTTCAGGGAAATTATTTGGTTTCATAATCAGCTAAAGGGGCATTGAAGTAGACCTTGATAAAGTTAAAGTGATAGTTGACTTGCCCCTACCATGCACACCTAAAGAAATCAGAGGTTTGTTGGGTTGTTTGAACTACATTGCTCAGTTCATATCCCAACTCACAGACAAGTGTCGTCCTTTATTTAAGTTGTTAAAAAAGAATGCCAAGATGAGCTGGGATGAAGAGTATGAGCAAGCCTTTACAACAATCAAAAATACCTCATGAACCCTCCAATTTTGGTAGCTCCAAAACCTGGGAAGCCTTTATTCCTATACTTAACAATATTACCAAAGTTCATGTGGTGCATGCTTGGCTAGAAAGATGAGGAAGGAAAGGAACAGGTTGTATACTACTTAAGCAAAAAATTCACTGAAGGGGAGCAGAGATATTCAAAAATTGAAAGAACCTATTGTGCGTTAGTTTGGGTAATGCATCGGCTCAAACAATATACACTTTACTACTAGGTGGAATTGCTGACTCAACACGATCCCCTGAAGTACTTGGCAAATAAACCGGCCCTAATTGGCAAAATCTCAAAGTGGCAAATGCTGCTATTAGAGTTCGACATTACATATGTGAACCGAAATTCAGTCAAAGGGTAAGCTTTGGTAGATCAATTAGCAGAAAACCCCTCTGATAGTACTCCCGAAGAAGTACAAATCAATTTTCTTGATGAGGGTATCTTAGTGGTCGAAGGAAACTTTGATAAAGGAAAGGATGAAGAGCCACCAAAATGGAAAATGTTCTTCGATGGTGCAGCCAACGTGTCTGGATGTGGAATTGGGGCAATACTAATATCCCCTGAAGGTACTCAGTATCCTGTGGCCATAAGGCTCATTTTCCTATATACTAATAATATTGCTGAATATGAAGTATGCATCATGGGACTCAAGATGGCCTTAGAGAAAGACATTCAAGAATTAGAAGTGTATGCAGAGTCCTTGCTCATTATTGGCCAAGCACGGGGAGAGTACAAAACTAAAGATCCCAAGCTGGTGCCTTATTACTGGCATTTGATGGCATTAACGGAAAGTTTTACAGAAGTCACTTTCAATCACGTACCAAGGACTCATAACCAATTTATTGATGCTTTAGCTACACTAGCATTTATGAGCCAGATATCTGGTGGAGTCGAGATTCTGCCCCTTACTATTGAAATTAAAGACAAGCCTGCCTTTTGCCTAACAACTAAGGTATAAACGACCAAAAGCCGTAGTATCATGATATTAAGGTGTTCTTACAACAAGGTGCATACCCTGAGAAGGTTGAGAAAAAAGACAAAAAGATGATTAGGAGACTAGCCACTCGATTCTTAGTAAGCGAGTCCACCTTATACCGACGCTCATTTGACGGTACACTCTTAAGGTGTGTGGCTAACAAAGAGGTGTAGAATTTAATGAAAGAGGTACATGAAGGAGTATGTGGCCCTCACATGAATGGGTACATGTTGGCAAAGAAAATTATGAGGCTAGGGTATTATTGGTCAACAATGGAAAGTAATTGCATCAAACATGTTAAGCACTGTCATTTATGCCAAGTTTATGCAAATAAGATAAACGCTTCGCATTAGGAATTGCATGCCCTCTCAATACCATGGCTTTTCTCAATGTGGGGCATAGATATCATCGGCCCTATCACTCCAAGAGCGTCTAATGGGCATCCCTTCATATTAGTCGCCATTGACTGCTTCAGCAAATGGGTAGAGGCTTCATCATACTCGAATGTTACTAAAGGGGTCGTAGTTAAGTTAATTAAGAGGGACATCTTGGCTAGGTATGGGACTCCTGAAACAATCATTACTAATAATGGCACCAATCTCAACAACTAGCTTATGACAGAATTATGCCAGCAATTCCGAATCATTCATAGGAACTTTACTCCTTATCGACCCTAAATGAATGGAGTTGTCGAAGCAACAAACAAAAACCTCAAAAGAATCATTGAAAAAATGGCTGTTACATACAAGGACTGGCATGAGATGTTACCCTTTGCACTCATGGCCTATCGGACTTCCATCAGAATGTCAATTGGGGCAACACCATACTCTTTAGTATACGGTACTGAAACGGTGTTACCAATAGTAGTCGAAATCCCATCAATTAGGGTACTATCAGAAATTCATTTGGATGAAGCCGATTAGGTAAAGAAACGCATCGAATAGCTAAATTTGATTGATGAAAGGAGATTGACAGCCCTGTATCATAATCAATGCTATCAGCAAAGAATGGCTTGGGCCTTCAACAAAAGGGTACGACCTCATAACCTCAAAGAAAGAGATTTGGTGTTAAGAAAAGCTCTCCCAAATGCACAAGACTCTAGAGGGAAATTCGCCCCCAATTACAGGGGTCCTTATGTTGTGAAGTGAGTATTATCAGGAGGGGCTTTGATTTTGTCCCAAATGGATGGTCCAGATTTGAGAGACCCTGTAAATGTTGACGTTGTAAAATTGTACTATCCATAAGAAATCAATGGGAATTTTGCTCAAAACACGAAAATGCTAGTCATTTTGAATGTCATTGTGGTCCAATTTTCATTATCTATAAGCAAATTTGGTATCCTTGGCCGTTATCATCGTTGGAATAATCACCCTCTCCATAGACAGGTCTAATTCCCTTGACCTCATTTAATCAAACCTACACACTGCAAACACGAGATGATTTAAGGAATGAGATCTAGAATATTGGTAATTAACAAAATTCTTAAATACTTTATTATGGATTGATCCCCCTTAATGGGGAGTTTTATTGTCTATTTTTTTAGAGGAATGTGAAACTCAAGTAAGCAATCATGGTAGATCGGAATGAAGCTTTTGGGTTCATAGAAGTTCCAAAGAAACAAAAATAGTGGGTGGTTTTCTTACATTGGGCTAATCTCCATGATTTCTCCAAAAAGAACTAGCAAAGTCTCGAACGTTGTATGTCAAGAACATGTAGGTTGATAACAAGGGACTAAAACAAGAGTCAGTAATTTTCCAATGGGGGTTTTTCAAAAAAGGTTTGATGGATTGGGTGCTATCGACAAAGACTGGGTAAGTATTTCTACACAGTGTTAGTACACCAATTTTTTCTTACATTTAGACCACTTTTATTCCCAACAATCTTTTTTAACCAACCCAGAGGCGTTTACTTTCTACATTTAGTATTTGGCTAACCTATGAAGATACGATCTTAGCTCAGTTCATCCTTCCAAATTTCTTGCAAACAAGCCCCCTCTTCACTAAGTTTTATAGGGCACTTTCTTTCACCAAGTTTCTCTTAACCGGCTCGTAAAGCAATTATCTTCATCATCTTCTTAACTAGCCTTTCAAGTTTATTCATTATTTTTAGGGTCTTAGCTAGCCTTAGAAGCGCTTTGCCCGCCTTAGTTAGTCAGCTCATCAGGGCATGACTAAGTTCGCTCATTCTTCTTAGGGTCTTAGCCAGCTCTAGGAGTGCTTTGCCCACCTTGGTTAGTTAGCTCATCAGGGCACGACCAAGTTTGCTCATCCTTCTTAGGGTCTTAGCCAGCTCTAGGAGCACTTTACCTGCCTTAGTTAGTCAGCTCATCAGGGTACGACCAAGTTTACTCATTCTTTTTAGGGTCATAGCTAGCTCTAAGAGCGCTTTGCCCGCCTTAGTTAGTTAGCTCATCAGGGTACGACCAAGTTTGCTCATTCTTTTTATGTTTGTAGCCAACTCTAGGAGCGCTTTGCCCACCTTAGTTAGTCGGATCATTAGGGTATGACTAAGTTTACTCATTCTTTTTAGGGTCTTAGCCAGCTCTAAGAGCACTTTGCCTACCTTGGTTAGTCCACTCATCAGGGCACAACCAAGTTTTCTCAACTCAATTTAGGGTCTTAGCCGGTTCAAGGAGCGCTTATCCCGTTTCACTTTGTCAGTTCATACGAGCATGACCAAACTCCAATTCTTCTTTTCGTCTTTCGGCCATCTCTTAAAGCGCCACTCTTCTCTTCTCAAAATCCCCAATGGATTGGACTTAGGATAGTAAGTTAGCTGTAGCACTTCCTAGCATAAAATCCATTCTTGGGACAAAAATAGTATATGTTTTATCTTTGTGGTAAAGTTTGAACAAAACTTTGCCACAAAGAGAAGTAGCTGTAAACATCTAATTTTTGCCTCATTTTATTTTTCAAATTAGCTTATAGGATCTAAAATTAAAAAAAGTTCGAAAAATAGAAAATTAAACAAAGCCCCAAAAAATGAAGAAATTTAGAAAAATAAGAATTCTAGAAAAACATAAGAAAATAGGAAAATAGAAAAGAAAAGCATAAAAAATAAGAAATTTAGAAAATACAAAAAAAAAAAATAAAAAAAAATAAGAAATAAGAAATTTTGAAAAAAATCACAAAAAAAAAATGAAAAATAAATAATAAATAAAAGATTTTAGAAGATAATATTTTGTTAGATTAAATTTAGGTTTAGAAGTTGGGCTATTGAACCTGGGCTTAAATTTAAATACGGCCTTGGCGGACTAAGTCCATAATTGCACATATGGATAAAGCATAGGCCAACGGCCTGACGGTTAAGCATATGGACATAGCACTAGCTTTAAGCATAAGGTCTTGAGTTTGAAACTTGGCAAAGGCAAGAAGGCCTTTTTCTCATTTTTTAGTTTTCAATCACATCAAGGACTGCCACGTGTCAGGGTCTAATTGCGCCATGTGTCCTGATACATGGCATCATTGGATTTGTTGGCTTGCTGACGTGGCGCCATGTGGCGTGCCATGTCAGCTGCCACGTGTCACAAAAATGATACGTGGTATGCTGGGGTTGGTTGGCACATCTGATGTGACGCCACATCAACCCACATTTTCTTACCTCTTCCTTCCTTTTCCCTTCTTTTACCTCTCTTTTCCTCTCTTTCTCCAGGTTTCCAACACTTTCTGCTTCAGACCACCCACTTCAGCATAATTTTTAGTCCCTTTTTTGTTGCAATTTCACCAAATCGATGGAAAAATTGTAGAATAGACTAGCCTATTGTGAATCGGTTCAAGAAACATGTCTAAATATAGTCAAAAAAAGCATTCAATTTAAGCTCCAAAAATTGGAAAAAAGCTGTTTTCCTAGGCATTCTTCATTAATCCAATTCCAACTTTTCTTTGTTTCTGGGTTAGATTTGTGTATGAATTGATGATCATGGAACATAGACGAACATATACAACGAATAGAATCAATCCCTTCACTCTCTCTATCGATTCCTGATTACTTTCTCTCTTTAACCCACTCTTTCTCTCTTCGATTCTCTCTCTTCACTTCGACCCGAGCTGAGCTACTACTCTAGGAAGATTACCCACAGCTCAGGCTCTTTAACCTAGCTGCTTTCGACCTCCGCCGTGACCCCTAACCGTGCCACCAAGCAACCACCATTGAACCCTAACCGCCCCCTCTCTCTCTCCTCAAACCACCATCCTCAGCCACCCTTGAGCGAAACTAAGCCTATAACCAAACTCCCTACACTCTGAAAAACCTATCCCAACCAACCAATCATACCCAGTAGACCCCATACGGCTGAACCACCACTGTCGCCTATGGCCAACTTTCGAAAACCACCTAAACAGCTCCAAAACACCAAGGCACTGAACCTACCCCCCTACATCTCCAATCCAATACTTATAAAAAGATCGTCACCCGCTCATTTTAGTGGATGAAACAAGCTGAATCATGCCCTGCTGGTGCTGGACAAGAAGAAGCTAAGATTCAACCCGTCCTACCCGACCCGACCCAGGTCCGACCTGTGCATCCGAATCCATCTGAAGTTTTTTTTTAATTAATTAATTAATTAATTTATTTTATTTTTAATTCTTATTTTTTTTGTTTTATTTTATTTGTTTTTTTATTTTGTTTATTTGTTTCGTGTAAATGTAATAGAAAATACTAATAATAAAAAAATATTAAAAAAGAAAAAAGAATGAAAAAGAAAAAAGAAAGAGAAGAAAAAAGAAAGAAAAAAGAAAGGAAGTAGTCTATTTATTTATTTTAATAGAAATAGATAGAATAAGTACAAAATAAATAAGATAATATAATAAAAATAAAAATAAATAGGTTAGTAAACAAAAATCGTTTTCACACTTAGAAAAATTAAGCTTTTTAAAAATAAATGAAAATAAATAAACCTTTTTCCAAATTAGGACTATTTTAGAGTTTCCAAAAATAAAACACCAATTAGGACTCTTTAAAAGAATTTCCTTGAATAAATTGAACTGGGTAAAAACGTAACCCTTTTTCAAAAATTAAAATCAAACCACCCACTAAAGTTTTTTATAAATGAACTACGGAAGTCTGATCCCAAATAGCGGGTATGTAGGCACTTTACGCAAGTATAGGGTGACTTAAAATATGGAAAGTTTTATTTTTTTTCATTTTTAAATATTTATGTAAATCAATTTAGTCGTATGTATCATAATTAGATGTTTTTTTAGAAATTAAAAAAGGTATATTGGAAAAGCGAAGTTAAATTCGAAAAGTTAAAAAGTGGTACCTGTTTAGGGTTTAATAAACTAGCCCCTGGACCTAAATCTCTTGTTTTCAAAAAAGCCGTTTTATAAATTAGTTTTTTTTTTTTAAATTGATAAATCGGTAGCTAAGTTATAGCCAGTTCACCCAATTGGTTATAACTTAACCCTTTTTCTTAACTCCAGTTGGGTGGCGACTCTAATCCCTTTTTAAATTGAAAAAATGGTTTTCTTTAAACCCTAGTTGAAGGCTAGTATTAAACGGGTAAGGGTTTAATACTGGTCGGCTTAGAGAAGACCTAATTTTATAAAAAGAACCAAGAGAGTGAAAAACCAGACTCGATAACTTGATAACATTTTCAAACAAGGATATGTAGGGGATTCGGTTCCCCTATAACGAGACATTGGTCACTATGTCAAGAGTAGCTGAGTTTGAAGTCAGAAAGGTTACTGTTGATATTAGGAGCTAGACCAATATCATCTTCAAACATGCATTTGATCAAATGTGACCAAAGCTAGAGAATTACAAGGTGTAGCTATACAAATACAATTTGTATGGGTTAATAATCAACTAGTGAAAGTTCAGGAGGTACTTACCTTAACTCTCCAGATCAGGGATAATGTGAACATCGTAGAAAAGGAAACCAATTTTGTTATACTAGATTGGCCTCACCTTACAACGGAATCATAGGCTAACCTTCCATTAACACTTTCATAATGGTAGTGTTAATAGCTCATCAGAAGGTAAAATTTTTTACCCTTATAGGAATAGGAACATGTCATGGAGATCAACAACTAGCTAGGGCTTTGCACTTAAAAGCTCTAAAGAGGGATTAGGTCTATCACATTGAGTAAGGCACGAGTAATCACATGTACATGAGCGGAGAATCGGTAGAGGAAACTTTAACCATACAGTTGAGCGATAACCATGAGCACACTACCAAGGTCGGAGCTAACATGCTAGCAAACCTTTGAGAAAGTGTTGTACATTTCGTTTAAGCTAATAGATATATTTTTGCCTAGTCCACATCTAATATGCTTGGAATCTTAGAGGAGCTAATCACCCATATGTTAAACATTGATCCAACAGCTAGGGTTATATAGTAGAATGAAAGATATTTTGTCCCGGAAAGGCAAGTAGCTATAGAAGAAGAAGTTCAAAAATTGTTGAAGGTAGACTTCATTAGGGAAGAAATATATCCCGTATGGCTAGCTAATTATGTGTTAGTTAAGAAGGCAAATGGGGAATGGAGAATGTGCATTGACTTCATTTACCTGAATAAGGCGTGTCTAAAGGATTACTTTCCTTTACCTTGTATTGATTAGATGGTCAATACAACCTCGAGACATGCCCTATTGAGCTTTATGGATGCTTTTTTTGGATACAATCAAATCAAGATGCACCCCTTTGATTAGCTACACACTTCTTTCATCACAAATTTTGGGACGTATTGTTACAAAGTTATGCTGTTTTGGTTGAAAAATGCAGGTCCCACATACTAGAGGATGGTTACAAAGATGTTTAAACCTTAAATACATGGAATATCGAGGTGTCTGTATCAAAGTAAGACAAATGATGGGCATCTTTCCGACTTACAAGAGACCATCGACATGCTCTGATGACATAATATGAAATTAAACCTGCAAAAGTGTGTGTTCAGAGTGTCTTCAAGGAAGTTCTTGGGCTTCATGGTGACACAAAGGAGAATTGAGGCCAATCCTGAGAAGATCCAAGTTGTATTGGATATGGAGTCACCAAAGTCTATTAAAGAAGTCCAGAGGTTGAATAGCAGAGTGGTAGCGTTGAATTGATTTGTCTCTAAAAGTGTAAAGATGTGTATATATTTTTTTTGTGTCTTAAGAAATCCATTTGAGTTTAGATGGACCACAGAATGCGAGTAGGCTTTTAAGGCTTTAAAGGAGTTCTTGACTAAGCTACCAATCTTGTCAAAGCTAGTGGAAGACAAAACCCTCTATTTATATTTATCATTAAGTGATCGAGCTGTTTCATCTGTGCTCGTACAAGCAGAAGGATGAATATATAAGCTAGTTTATTATGCTACTCATGTTCTACAAGGGCTTGAGCTACAATATACCAAGTTAGAGATGTTCATTTTAGCTATTTTAGTAGTAGCTAGGAAGCTTCGACCTTACTTTGAGGCTCACTAGGTTATGGTCTTAACTTATCAACCATTAAAGCAAGATTTACAAAAGCATAATGCCTCAGGGTGAATGATTAAGTATGCTTTAGAGCTTAGTGCTTTAGGGAACTAGTACCAACATAGAGAAGCCTACAAGGCTCAAATCTTGGTAGATTTTATAGTTGAATTCATTGGGACTAGAGGATCTGTTACGCGAAGTGAAAGTCGACCTAGACATTGTATATCAATGGATCATTTACATGTAAAAGAAGTAGAGTAGGTTTGATATTGAAAAGCCCAATAGGAGTTCAAATTTATTATGCTTTAAAATTTGGGTTCTCAACTAGCAATAATGAATAAAAAAATGAGTCACTTTTGGCAATGGTGAAGTAGGTTAAAGAGGTCAGAGCTAAGTGTCTAGATGATTGTTTTGATTCCAAGTTAGTTGTTAATTAGGTTAGAGGAGATAGCACGAAAAAGCATGAGAACATGATTAGGTACTTGTAGTTGGTTAAAGAGCTTAGAGCTAGCTTTGAAGCATGGCAATTAATAAAGATTCCAAGGGTGGAAAATTATGCTGTGAACAAGTTGTCTATGTTGGCTTCCACAGGTTTGTTGAGATAGGAAGAAAGGATTTTTATAGAATATCTACCAAAAAAGAGTATGGAAAGGCAGCTTGTGGAATGTTTTGAGGTGCAAGAAAAGGAGATGGAGTACTGTTGGATGGACCCCATTATCGATTATTTGAAGAATGGAGTCTTCCCTCAAGATAATAAGGAGGCTTGAAGGCTCGTATACAAGGCCACTAACTTTACGATGATTGATGAGAAGCTGTACAAAAGGGGATTAAGTGTACCCTACTTGAGATGTCTATGACCATCAAAGGCAGAATAGGTCCTTTCCAACCTATATGCCGGAGTGTGCAGTAATCACATTAAGGACAGAGCTCTATATGTAAGAGCTCTATGGCTTGAATGTTAGTGGCCTACAATGAAGAAGGATTCCCATCATTTAGTCCAAACTTATGACCATTGTTAGAGAAATGCTCTAATTGAAAAGGCCCTAAGTGCATAATTGATTCCATTTACTAGCTCTTGGCCATTTGCCCAATGGCATTTGCCTAATGGGGGTTGGACATTTTAGGCCCATTCTTGAAGACCACTAAGTAAAGATAGTACATCATTGTCGTAGTGGATTATTTAATGAAATGGGTTGAAGCAAAGGCAATGGCAACTATAACAAAACGAAGCATTGAGGCCTTCATGGTTAGTAATATCTTAATTAGATTCGGGATACCGTACACTATTATTATTGATAATGGACCATAGCTTGACAATGACAAGTTTGGGGGTTTTGTAAAGCTCGACAAATTAGGCTATGTTATACGTCAGTTGGCACCTTTAGAGCAATAGATAGGCAGATGCTATGAACAAGATAATTCTTCAAAGTTTAAAGAAGAGTATGAATTGAGTTGGTAGTAAATAGGTAGATGAACTATTGAATGTTTTGTGCGGGTATAAGACCACAAAGGACTTCGACAGGCCATACTCCCTTTCGGTTGGCCTTTGGATATGAAGCAGTGTTATCGATTGAACTCTAAGTGGAGAGTGTGAGAGTTTAAGCTTATAAAACCTGAGTATAATGATGTTGGCCTCAGAGCAAATTTATACACTATATAAGAGACGTGAGCATAGGCTAAAGCTCATCTCATTACCTATCAGCAATGAGTAGCTTGATATTATGACAAGCACATCAAGCATAAGTATTTTTAACCTGGCAATTTGGTTTACAAGAAGTTAAAGGCCTTGGGTGCAAGAGAATGTCAAAGAAAGTTAACTTTAGCATGGGAAGATCCTATGAAGGTAAAGGAGGTGGTTAAGGAATGGACATGCTTATAGATTAGAGAGACTTGATGAACAACCCATTCCTTAGGTGTGGAATGCTTATAATCTTAAAGAATGGATATGCTTATAGATTGGAGAGATTTGGTGACGACCTATTCCCTGTGCATGGAATGCTAATAATATCAAGCTCTACTTTGAGTGACTAATCTGTTGTTAGATATGTGAATTTTCAATTTCATGTTGTGTGGAATTTTGACTTTATGCTTAGAACTTGCTTGTTCTTTAAAGGTTGTTTGTTTTATAATTATGCTTTTAAAATTGTTGATGTTGGTCTACTGACCTAT
Source organism: Lumnitzera littorea (assembly GCA_024138015.1). Classification (NCBI taxonomy): domain Eukaryota; kingdom Viridiplantae; phylum Streptophyta; class Magnoliopsida; order Myrtales; family Combretaceae; genus Lumnitzera; species Lumnitzera littorea. Next base: position 60,245,877 of record JAMXBB010000001.1, on the reverse strand, counting down.
ATGCTTGGCTATCTTTGTTTTAGTGTGTATTGTAAGTTGTTGGTTGTGTATATTCTATAATCTGCTTAATGAAGTGCTCTTTCATTCAACGTTATTCAACTTTATATTGTACTCAACTTTATTACGGCACTCTTTGTAATGGCATGAACATAATTCTAAATGTATTGACCTAAATGTCCTAACCAACCCGCATCAATGCACACAACTCCCATTCGACCTCCTTTATGAGAAAAATCAAGAAGTTTATAAGCCTTATTAAGGGGTGATAAGCAAATCACAAAGCACTAATCCCTAAGTCCTATATTCGATGGACGATAGGAAACAAATATCTATGAATCTCTAAGTCCAGAAAAGAACTTAGATGACAAGATATAAAAGCCTTAAACTCTCCTAAGAATGGTAGGTGTAGTCGCTATAAGTCCTTGTTAAGGATGGCAAGCTATTTAAAATCCCCTAAGTCATCAATTAACGATGGGTGTGATGCTTTAAGTCCAACTACTATGGGCAACATACCATTGCAGACCTAATTTCTTTAAGTATACTAAATAGACGATGAGCTACTTATAAGCCCTAAGCCATTGATCGGACATAGGCCTAACACTAACCAATAGATGACGGGCTACCATCAACTTAAACGCTCTAAATCTACTATGTAGATGATGAGCTATTTAGAAGCTCTAAGCTACTAGTCATTTGTAAACATGATGCTCCAAGTCTTGTAATAAATAAGGATAGTGGGATAAATAGAAGCCTTAGATTACTCAATAACTAATTAAAAGGGCTCACAAAAATTATAAAGCAAATGCAAGAAATATATTGTTGGACATCCAAGGTTAACAAATAACTATGGACTAATACAAGAGCAAGTTAGATTCTACTTCAAGGAAAAAGTAAAAAGGAAATAAGTCCTTCAGGAGACTTCAAAAGGGGTTTAACAAATTATCCTTACATTGGATTGAGGTCGACATATCGACTTTTGAGTGTTAAAAAAAAAAAAAAAAAAAGAGGAGAGAACAAGCAATAAAAGATTGGTAGGTAAAGAAACATTTCAATCCTTCAAAGGTTTATCAGAGATTAGAGTTTGACTGTGAGAAACTTGATTGGAAATAATGGGGGAATCAGAAGGAAGGTCTGAAGTAGGTATCTCAGAGACCTCTAGAGCATTAGGAGATACTTCCTCAAGGAGCATTAGGAGTCACTTGAATGTTCTCTTCAATCCCTTCAGTAGGTTGATTCATTACTTTAGTTTTGGCAGTACCATCTTTGGTGGTAAGGGCCTCTTCTTTTTTACCTTGCTTAGCGAAGTCTACATAGCTTAGGTCATAACTGGGATGGTGGATTAAGATTTCCCCCTGAGCAAGATTTAACCTATTCAACATCTTTTTATCCATGAGGTGAATATACTCCTGGCTCTCCCGATTATCCTCAAAGGTCTTATCATAGGCTTTTTAGTAGTTCAAGTCTTGCTCCTTTTTGAGATCTGCCATTTTGATCTTCAGCTCCTCCTATGAGCTCTGCAAGTAGGTTGTCTCTTCAGTGTGTTTACTCTTGATGCTTTTTACCTCACCTTATGCCTCTTGAAAGTCGGAAACAAGTTGACAATTCTTCTTTTGCTCTTTAACTAGAGCAGTCTCCTTCTCCTCCCTGAGTTTGGCCTTTTGGTTAGCCTTCTCCTTAAGGTTCTTAACCTCCTCCTCTAACTTTGCCCTTTCCTTCCCCCCATTTCTACTAGAGCTTTAAGTGCTCAACCTTAAGATTGGCAACCTAATTCTTGCAGTCTTCAACAATCTAAAACAAAACATGGAATTTCATAATTTAAAGTAGATCAAGAAGAGATAGAGAACCATAAAGTAACTACTCTTACAGCTTTTTTCTCCTCTTCTAAGGCTTCTATGATCATCATCAAACACTAAGAGCTCTAGAAAACAAGAGCAAAGTCAGAAGAAAGTATAAAAACATTATGTGCAGGTGATAGTTAAAGCCTTTACACCATAAATTTTCAAGGCAGCCAACCTCAACAAATTATTAGAGCTTGAGTTTTGATAGAACTTAACAGTATTTGTTAGAAGACCAATGTCCTTTAGGACATGAATCCCTTTCACCAGTTCCAAAACAACTTTTTTGTTTCTAAGGGCATGATTGGCTATAGAAACATTCCAACAAGGGAAAAATTGCAATGCATCCTTGTTCTTCCTCCTAGAAGGAGCCATAGATCCTGGAAAAGTAATAGGGACCTCCTTAGTCTTCTTATGGTCCTTTGAACTACCATCAACTTTGTAATCCTTCTTTTAACCTTCTTCAAGGTCTTTTCCCTTGGTAAGATCCCTTTTCAAGGGTAGGCAGTCATGTACGTTACGCCACTTCCTCAGTTTAGTAACCTTAAGGACCTTCCTCTTTAACGTAACCTTCAATGGTTAAGTATCTTTGACAGTTTTGGTGGTAGTGGACTTTAGAGGTGGTTTCATAGGAGCTTTTTTTACTTCCTCTTTCTTTCTTACTTTGCCAGTCTTTAGTTGAGCAAAGAGATCTTTCGAGTTATGGTCTTTTAATGACGTATCTACAAAAGAAGAATTGAGGAGATAGGTTAGAAAAATGTTAGAATGCAAACAAAACCACTTACAAATGCCGTATTGTGCATGGCCAAGGAAGATTACTTAGCTCTTGAAGTAGATGTGGAGGTCCCTCTTCTTGCAAGCCTACTTAGCACAATGGAATCTCAAATAGCTTGTACCTTGCTCCACAACAATACCTACATTAGTGTCCTCAATGTCTTCTCTTTGAGTAGCACTAGCACCTTTAAAGCTTTCACTTTGTCCTTCGAAAAGATTAGCATACCACAAGACTATTTATCTATGATGGTATCAGCATCACATAGAAACCAATTGTTGTTATAGGTCTCCATGATGGTATCACAAGCCTTTTGGTCATTGGGGAGTAGTTTCTTGATGTTAGATTATCTAATCAAGTGACTCCAAAAAGTTAGGAAATCTAAGTTAGTCTTAGACCTTATTACAACCCATTTTTGCTTCTAATCGTGGATAGAGGATTCTAATCCTATTAGGATCTTCCTACGACATCGGGTGTAAATATAAAACCATCTGCCACCCTTCTTTATGGTGAAAAAATAATGAAATAAAGTTATAGTGGCTCTTAGCTTTAGGTCCTCAAAAATACATTCAAAAGCAAACATTAATCTATACGAATTTAGGGTCAACATGCTCGGGCAAATATGATGGTATGTAAAGTAAGATTTTTGGAATAGGGAGAAAGGAAACCTTAAACCTATCTTGAAATACTTCTCAAAGAGAGCAAACTCATGTGTGCTAAGTGAAGTGATATGCTCATGCGGTTATGGCCTCTCTATTTTCCAACTTTAGGGGAGAGGATCGGAAATTAAGTTTTAGAGTGTTGAACTCCTTCTCTATCATCGCACTAGCGACTCCATTAAGGCTCATGTTGCATTCGATACCCAAATATAGTGGAATTGCTTGGGTGCTACCCTCATTATCCACTAAGTACTCGTCGAAGGGAAGTTTCTTGATCCTTTATGACTTAAGGACACAAATCTTAACTAAACTCGTATGCTCCAATAAATCATAAGGACAATCACCATTTTGCCTCCTTCACCGAATTGATGGGTTCTTCTTGAGGAGGTGAACCACCTACCCTATTTGTAGTGGTCAATTCCTAGCTTCGCTCTTGGGTGTAGGTCGAGTAGTCTAATTGCATAGAAGACATGATTACCCTAATTGGAAGGGAAAATGTGAATAGGGAAAGTGAATTGAAAAACAAGAATCAATGAATTGAAGTGAGCAAGAATAAAGATTATGGGTATGAAATGGTAGAAGAAGTAGAGTGCAAAGAGAAGGGAAAAGAGAAGAAAATGGGATTAAAGGGATAAAAGCATAATGAAAGTTTGTAAATTAACCTTGGGATTCACATGATAAGCGGTTACAGGTTATTGTCAGCCATTCAAATTTGCACATTCAATGCAATTTTGATGATCATCGTTGAATCACAGTACCAAGGGTATGCATGGGTTCTGACACGATTGTACATTTTTCAATGATGAAAAACTGAAGCATCATTTGAATAGATGTAGAACTTCCTTAACAAGCTAAGCTAAAGGTAGGTCAACTTCAACAAAAAATGTTGTGACTTTATGAATGAGGTCGAAACAAGTAGTTCGGACATGAGAAAGGTCGAACATTCCAAGATTGCTATTCATGCTGAAGTAGAGATCTATATAAAAGATTGTTCCAAAGAAACATTGGTCCTCTCCTTGATATACCCATCAAGGAGAGTTGGGGGCTAAATGTTGATAGGGATTTTTCCTGAGGACCTGAACTGACCTAAAATGCAGTACAATTGACCTATTTATTTGCATTCAACTATTTGTGCACCACATTTCCAACCTCTTGCAACCTTGCTCTTAAGAATTGGTCAGCTAAGAAAAGTCACTAAGTCGAACATGCTTAAATGGTTAGGAGTAGTTCGAACTAAATTGGTCGGATTAGCCTTAGTCAGTGACAACGATGTAGTGCATTGATAAAAATTATAGATTTGGAAACACAAGTTAGTTCTTAGCAAGAGGGCCAAAAATTGACTAAACACGATATGTAAACACAAAATTTTATAAATGGAAATTTCAAAATAGTGTCGTCTTAACCGATTAGTGTATCAAATTGTTAGTAGTAATAATACTAGTGAGTATTCACCGAGTTGAATTCCTTAGGAAAAAGGGATGCGGTTAAGTACCAGATCATAACTTGTTATTCTAATCTAGGTGAGTCAAAAGGAGAATTGGTAATTGTGAATGAAATATTAAATGAAAGCAAATAGTAACAACTAACACAAATGCTAAAGGTGTAGGGTTGTGACATGCTTCTTAACTATTGGTAAGGGTATGCCGTTAAGATATTAGGGATGGTTTTTAATTGGATAGAATTCACTTGAGCATGACTCAGATAAGCATCTTATTAACTATGTAGCAAAATATCTCCTCTCAGTCTCATTTTCCTACACAATTAGCTAAATACTTAATTCCTATCCCAAATTAAGTATTATTCCTAGAAGCTAGAGGATCAATCTCTTCTCGGTCTCATAACCTATCCTAGCCCACTAGAACCACATAATGTAGTGTGAATTCAATAGGGAACCCTTAATCTCCTCTCAATCTGATAGTTGTAAGAACTTGTTATTGATACTTCATCGACTCAATGAATCAATTTGGGAATTACACGATTAATCTCCTCCCGGTCTCATAATTATGCAAACCCATTAGCTCTCAAGGGGAATTTGTACAACTAATCTCCTCTCAATCTCATACTTGCAAGGAAAACCTGTTGAAAATTTCATTTACAAGCACCTTAAAGAGTTCAATTGAAATACCAAACATCAAAATCCTACTAAAATACTCAAACCCATATCAAAACTATAAGGTATCACCATCTACAACATACACATTATCACAAACCTACTAAAACTAAATTAGCTACTCATGATATTAACAATGAAAACAATAATGGATGAAAGTATAACAGGAAAATCTATTGTAGAACAAAGAAACAAGATGATAACAAGTGATTAGATGAAGATAAGATGATTAATGCTTATTAAACTAACTCAAATGTGCATCAAAATCTTAAAAATAAGTGCTAAATATCATAAGCAAGTTCAATAAAACAATAAACAAGTAGTGAGCTCACAAAACTAGATTAAACATTACAAAAATCCCAATTATGGCTTGCATTCTTTGTTGCATATGCGAGTATTTGTAATTTTGGGCTATCGATGGATCGGTGTAAAGGTCTACCAATCGATTGATAGGCACATGTTAGCATTGAGTTGTCTCTATGTTTTATGAAATGTGAGCATTTACGAATTAGATTTTTAAGTTAGAAAAACCTTAACCATGATTCCATTGCTGCACATTCTATTCACCACACCATCCTCTCTTCTGGTTGATTACTTGATCCATTGGTGTAAACCTAATACTTGAAGGCATACCAATCGGTTGGTAGCAAGGCTACTAATTAATAGGCCAAATTTTGTGATTCCTTTGATTTTAGCCTCCTTGATTGAACCTTAGGGGGTACCAAGACCATGATAGCCCCCATGCACTTGTACTTAGGATACAAAATTAATGAAATTCATTTAAAATCAATCCTTTTCATGCATTTTTGGGAATTGTATTCAAGTTTGTCCATTTTTTTTTGCATAAATTCTAATTTCATATAAAATTAACAATTTTTTGTTAAATTTATGCATAAATGCAGGTTTTAAAGTTGGGAAAAATTGTGTGATTAGTTAGCTCAACGAAACCATATACAGCTCATCGAAACTCGATTAATAAAGAGGAGTTCAAATTTAAGCAAAGGGTGTAAACAGTTAGGCTTATTACAAGAATAACTACTTACTATCTACTAGGATGCCCTCTATGTTCCCCAATATTAGGGGGTGGTTTGAAATCCAAAAGTGTCATACATGTACATTTTGGAGCTAATGATTACTGAGCATGAGGGAATTTACAACTATAAATAAAGCTCTGGTTACTATTGTAAGGTTCTTCTAGGCACTCCTACATTACTCATTCTTTTTGATTTTTTCCTTATTCCCATAATTATCTTACTTAGGCATCGGAGTGGCTATGCCGAAGTTGCCTCGATATACCCCTTATCCTAACTTTCTTTCTTTTATAGAATTTCAACTTGACAGTGTCCAATTACCTCACAACACCAACTTTTAGTATCAAGAACAACTTAAATAAAACCAAACTTAGGTTGCTTCCCAAGAGTGTTGTCGTTTAAGGTCGTTAACTTGACGGTTGACGATTGAATCTTTCCCTTAATTTAGCTCCAAACCCGCTAGTGTGGGATTCAGTTAAGTGTTTCTAGACAAGTTTCCTTGTTGCCTTTCCATGGTAGTTCTAGCAAATTGTCCCTGTTGATACACCAGATTCTTGAATGATGCTTCTATGTTTCTAAGAGATGCTTTCGTGGCTTGGAAATAAACATCTAAGCTTTGCATGGACTTATTTAGCATTTCTTCCACATTGGTAGCCTTGTTTATAAGTTGAAAATTTCTATTCTACTACTGCTATTGGCCTCCTTAGGAGAAATTCGGGTGATTTCTCTAAACTATATTGTAAGTGTTGCTGAAAGGGTTATTTTGAGTCCTATTAGCAATAAAATTAACATCCTCCAACTCAGCCAATGGTTCATCTTGCAACACATTCATCGACTTCATCAATCCTTTAATTTTCTTGCTCGGGCTTTCAACCCAAGCTGTTAAAGCAATAACTAAATCCATTTCAAACATTTCGATCACCTTAACCTTAGATATCACATTATCCCACTGTGAGTTTGTGGTGATGCCATCGATCAGCTTTTGGACCTTATCCAATATCTTAGCACTCAAAGTGCTTCTAGCTATGACATCAAGCTTTACCAAGTTGGATAATCGAGTATAATGTAAAATGTATGGATTCACATTAACGAAGGCAACCCATGATGCGAGCAATGCCTTAGTAGTTCCCTAAATCCTTCCTAGGTGTCAAATAGCATCTCACCATCAATTTGGGTATAAGAAGAAATATCATTCCTAAATTTTTCCATTTTGGCAGGTAGAAAATATTTTCCCAAAAATTTTTTAACCAATTTTCGCAAGTGGCAGCTAATCCTTTGGGAAGTGAATTAAGCCATTGCTTAACCTGACCTCTCAATAAAAATAGAAACAGCCTAAGTATCACTGCATTATCTGTGGTACCATTGATTTTGGATGTTTCATATATCTCTGGAAAGCTCGAAATATGGTTGTTGGGATCTTCATCAGCTAATCCATCGAATTGGACAAGTTGTTGCACCATTTGGATCACGTTTGGCTGGATTTGGAAATTGGTCACTTGTATTGTTGGTTTAGTGATACTGGATTTAGCCCTAATCGCTTGGGCTTAGTGAATTCCATTAGGGTTTGGTTGGCTTCATCATTGTTTATTGACGTATTTCAAATTTTATTCTTCTTCTAATTCTTCCTTATGTTGGAATGGTGAACCTTGATTAATAAGATCCAGGCTTAGCAAATTCTTCTATGGAGGCAGCAAGAAGTTCTTTTGATTTTAGGATCAAGTTCCACAAGACCACTACTCTTGGTTATAAACTAAAATATTGCAAAAATTAGAAACAAGTTAATAAAGAAAAATATCAAAATAAACTAAAGGAAGGATTTACTACAAACATGTTAAAATAATTGGAAAAATTAGGGTTATGCTAATATCCTAGGTAGTTTACTTTATTGGCTCCTTAGCAGCGGCACCAAAAACTCGATTATCACAATATGCGTAAGGTACATATTAAGCAAGTACACCTAGTCAAGTTATAATATAAAAATCGGATTTGAGTTCGAGTGTTGATGTTATAAGGAACCACAAATGTGAGTAATCCTTAATTAACTAGCAATGTTTCCCCTATAATTTTTCCAATTATCTAACTTTTACAATTAAAAGGATAATTGAATAGTTAATAAAATAAATAACAACCATACAATAAATAAAGATGCAAGAATAAGAACAATAATAATTAAAATAATAGAAATAATAACATAATAAATTAGAATTAAGAAGGAGTGTAATCCTTAATAAATCTTGTGTTATTTACTACCTAGTTCTAAGTGACTTTTCAATTACAATTGCAATATTGGACCATGGAAATTCCTACTATGAATTAATCAAACTCGTGTCTCTAATTAATTCATAATCTGGAGTATACTCTACTCGAATTACTTCTACAATAAAGTATCTCAGGATTGCGTTAAGCCCTTGAATCCTACTATTAAGTTGCCCTAATCTAAAAGAACCAAATAACTAAATGTTTTAGTCAATTAGTTTTTTCCTTATTGTATTAGTTAGTCATACTATAAGAACTCCTGAACTCCACAGCGGTCTACTATATTAACTCAATCATTGGTAAAATTGAATTAAAGACCAATAATAATAAAAACAATTAAATTGCAATATGCAAATACCATAGATTGAAATAAACAAACATTGATATAAAAATATCAATAGTCAGATTAGAAATCTAGGGTTCAATAATGATTTAATAAGAATGATTAAAATGGAAACATAATAGAAGAAGGACAACAAGAAAATAGAGAACCTTGTTATTTTACCCTATCGACTCTTCTTTGAGGGGGTACTCCTTGTAAACCTAAACCTAAAAATCTATTTATAAGAACTAGACCTAAACTTACAAAGAAAAACTTCTCAAAAATAGAAGATTCATAAATTATAAAACCACTACAGCCCTAGATCATGGTCGTAGAGTGTGGCTATGGTCTTGTACCTTGTCTAAAATCTTCAAATTCAATGGAATTTAAGGATCAAAGGTCCATGACCAAGGAACATGGTCATGGTCTTCACCCGTAGTGCTCTCTAGACTTCATTTCTTGCTCAAAATTCCTTTACTTCTATTCCTCGATCAATGCTTTTCTTCAAGCAAGCTCCAAAATTCCATCAAAATCTTTAAAATTTTATTGGATGCTTCCAAAAATCCTTACAAATGAAATATAAATGAATTAAGCTCTAATTTGTTATAAAATTAGCTTTGTTAATATACAAAATCATCCTAAAATATCTATACTAAATGAGTGTGATTAACCACCTTGGTTGGCCGCCATGATGAGGGTGGCTCCAATTATATGAAGTGTCCACTACCCATTCCAAAATATGCCTAACATACCTTTGAACTGGCCTCTTGGCTAAGTTTACATAGAAATCTGTAAGAGAGGATTGCTCTAAAAGCCTACTAAAAAGAGGTCCAATCCCAACCGAAGGAACTTTGACAAGTATTGTTAGTTCTATGAAGACTTTAGCCACAACACAAAAGAATGGCTCTACCTAAAGAGTGCCATGGAAAATGCAATCCAACGAGGCTATTAATATCTTTTACAAAAATAAAACTTTTTTAATTTTTAAAACAACTCCCCTCTTAATAACTTAAATATGGCATATAAGTAGTTGGGTATTGATTGTTAACTTAGGCAAGAGAGAGAGAGAGAGGATCAAGCAATCAATTTAAAAAGCTTTGACATTTTGTCCACTGCTCTCTTCTAGCTCCATTGCTAAGGACTCAGTTTTCCTCATCGATACCATTTCATTGGTCCAAACTTTCAATGATAAAAAATGAATCTTGAGGTTACAAGATATTTCCATAAAATGTCACAAAAATCTCCACTATAATTTAAAAAAAAAAATTCCATAAAATCTTCACTATATATTTATCCTTATCCCTTGTTTAAATTTAAAAAGTAATCGAAGATATTTCTCTAAGACCGTGCACTGAAATAGTTAAATTTGAACTCAGAATATTTTCCACATTAACCGTAAACTCCGTCCCTTAAAACAGCCTTACGATGTTAATTTTGAATCTCACTCGAAAAAAAAAGTGGCTTGTTGTCGGTGCTTCAAGATATAAGCAAACAAAAACCTCATTGAAGATTAAATGGATTGGTGCTACTATTTCAACTTGAAATTGTGATATGTTAAAATCCATGTGGTTAATTAAAAACTAATAACTCAAATATTTTACCATGTTGAACGAAAATACTCCGTTACTGTTCTGTTATCTGCTTCTACCAATGAACATAAAAATTCCTTGAACAAGTCCATGTTCTAACGAGCTGGTTCTTTAAAAATAATTATCACAGTGAGAACCAAATAAATGCTTGCAGCCAATATATAATAAAACCGCCATTTTGAGAACATCTTTGAACACATTTAAGTTGCTGCTCACTTTAATCACTATTTAAACTTTTTAACTCGGGAAATGCCATGGAGGTTTAACTTCACTTTTATCAAAATCTAGATGGTGAGATTCTTGCGCGTGATGATGAAAAATCTAAAGCTAACTTATACGTTGACCACAAATATGTATATCCAAATGATTCTATATCGATGAATTCCGTATCGAAATTGCTTCGAGCTTTGCTAAATACTTGATCAATATTTTCAAATATAAGTTCTCAAGAATGCACTCCACTTATATAATTTAAGCCCTATCCATTGAATTATTCAACCTTAATAAAATTAATCTCGATGGATATAATTAACCAATTTAATTAGAACGGAATTGAATATATTTTCCTACTATGTTCAATAAAATAGAGCTAAGCCTTCATGTCTTAAAATTATGTGAGACCCTAGTTGATTAATTACAATAGTTGCTAAACTAAAATTCGAGTTAGGACGTGTAAGGCGATCGTAGTAATTTAGAACTTTTAGATAGTGTTGCATGAATTGAGCCAAATTTTAATATAAAGTCATAAAAGTTAAATGAAGAATGCTCAAAATAGTGTATATATAATATTTAATTTCAATAAATTGTAATTTTATTGGATACATTTGTTAATTATTGAGAGTTCAACGTTTGAGTGCTGAAATGTAATGAGCCATTAGAGATAAATTATTTAAGTTATATAAATAATATTTAGGGGTTAAATGACAAATAACATGATTATATAGTTATGTAGGATATACGTTTACACCCAATATGTAAATATATTGTTAAATATACCAAATAATTACTAAAAATCGTAATTAATTAATAGAAAAGTATAAAAAAATCAAACATACCTAGACTTCAAGGATATAGGCATGGCATGACTTCAAATGTAGTAGGATATCTTATGTGCAAGATGGCAAGGGCAAATGGGGTGCAATTTTTCACTAAATGCCAAAATAACCCACAAATTGACACTTGGAAAGTAGCTTGACACCTTTCCACCAACCCAACCTTTATAAAACTAAATCTAGGGTGAAGTTAAACCATTTTGCAACATTTGGTAACTTACAAACCCTCTCAAAACTAAGATTTAGTAAAGAAAACAAAAATAAGAAAAATTGGATCAAGAGTAAGGCATTAAGGGTTGCTATAGCTATGCACAACCTGACATTGTGGGGCTTTAGACTTAAGCTTTTAGGATGTAGAAAAGGTGGGTTGACACAGCCTGGTGGCTAGAAGGTGGCTAGAGCACCTTGTGCCAATGAGTATTCGATTTTCTATCTGATTTTGATTTATTTTCTAAAAATACTAAACAAACTTAGAAAATTCTAAAATTTCGTCTCTTTAGATTATTTTACATGTACTTTCATCTGGTAATTTTATTTTCTTAAAATTATATCGATTTAGGTTACTTCCTTAAGAACATACCTTGTTATTACGAATTTTGATTAATTTTTCTAAAATATTAAATCATGTTGTTTCGAGTTGAAAAATTTTATGTAACTCCTATAATATATGCTAAATTTTGGTAATAATAATTTTCAAAAAAATTATGTTTACTATTTATGGCAATTTATTTGGTACTTTTTAGCAGTTTTGCCGATTATATTTTGTGTGTAAAATCAATTTAGTCCAATTTCTAGTGATTAGTTATATTGAGAAATGTACAATATTATGAATTCAAAGTTAGGTATGATTATATCTCTATTTATAGTAATTTATTGAAGAAAATGAGCTTAAATACGTATTATAGAGTATATAATATAATATACGACTTTAGTATTTTTCCAAGATTAAAATATGATCACTATAATTTTTTGAACATAAGGTGCATTTCATGGATTTTGTAATGTACAAATTGTCACATCCTGGTATAGTACGAGATGCATCATCACAGAGGAAAACCTGTTTATATTCAACAAAAGTTTTATTTATAATAAAAGAGTATTGCAATAGAGTTCAGTTTTACACCTGTTTATACAAAAGAGTACATCCGTCAAATTTAACCAAACCTAAAATACAATACTTTTTTTTCTTTTTTATTTCATATGTACAAATCTTTAATGGAACTAAAATCAAAATATAGCAAAGCATCTTTAAAAATGGATGACTCTATCCTACGCGCTCTCAAAAGACTGTTCCTACAACTGATGTTAATGTCTAGTTAATTCTCTTCATAACCTAAGGATACACAAGTATCTTGTCGGCTCTCTGTAAGCTAAGTGAGAGTGGATAACACAAGCACAGATCAAGCACAATATACATTCGCAAGGATCAATACTATAGAACATTCAATTTCATAACTCGAGTTTATGAATACAAATCATCTATGTAGGAAATTCGTGTCATGCTTATGCATGTGACATGCATTGGTATCGATATTTTATACTTTTCCAATTCATCATCCAATTAGTCAACATACTTAGGCATCTAGATACAATGTCCATAAACTTAAGGCAACAAGGAGCTACGTGAGAGTAAGACCCCCAACAAAAACTGCCTATTATGGTTTAAAAATCTAACACATAGTCGATCTAGCTAAAACCACACATCGTGGTTAGAATAAGTTGAGCAATGCAGTTCTATATGCTTAAAACCCAACTCAATAGTGTTTAAACTTTTAGAAACTTGACTCGTAGGTCTTTTTGTATCATGCCATGAGTGCAATAAACAATACAATAACTCAATATTAGGCATAAATCTCAAGTTCCACATCATAAACAATTCGACTATCTCAACTTCAACATTGTTTCTCAACTTTATAATATATTCCTTCACATAGGGTTCACTTAGGAGAACGCCCTAAAGGCTAGTTCAGTTTCTAAGTTTTTCAAATAGAAATATGCATTGACAAATTAGTCATACATGAGGAAACGTTTCACTCAGTTAACACACATTCAACAGAATCATGTATCTAATCTATCCAGCACATCATTACAGTTTATGACATAATTGACTCCAAGTCAAGTAGACATAAGTTTACTTGCACAAAAATAGAAATATTCACTTACTCGAGGTTGATAGTAGCATAAATTTCTAAACTTCATGATGTGGTCCTTCCTCACCATCACACCTAGGAAAATACATACAGACCCTAAGTTAACTATGGGTTAATACCAAACTCTTATAAGCTTTTACTATTACATTTCCAAACTTATTCCAATCGTGTCTTATTCATTTCTTATCTGATTTTAATAAACTTTATATTATCATGATCATTATTTTGAGTACTATTAAGATATCTTAAAAATCAAGACTAACTAATATTGTCAACAACCCAAAAATACCCTTTTGTACTACCCATTCAACTATATGCTATCGTAACTTTGTAATTAACTCAAATAAACTCTAATCCTAATATAAAAATTCTAAAATTCCTTATTTTCTAAGCTAATCAACATTCATTATGTACTAAAAAATACTAATCATTTACATATTTAACAAATATCCCATTAGTACTGATTACTATATCATATATTAGGCTAATGTATAGGTTTATAATATGAAAATACATAATAAATAGTATATGAGCCTAACTAATTTCATGAAAAATCTTATAAACTCACAAAAATATTTAGTTTAATTATTGACTACAAATTACACTAAAGTAGCTATTATCTATTCTTACGAAAATAGCAGTTTTAGTTCGAAATTAGTGAAAATTAAGAAAATAAGTGAATTTAATCACAAGATAAAAATCAAGTGTTCCAAAAATTATTGTGAACTTCCAAAAATCATAATACATAGGGCTCATAGTTTGATTTTGTTAAAAACTAATTAATTCAACAAAATAGTAAAATTGCCAATTTTATCCGGTATAAGTACAGCAAATAGTAAACTTGCTTTTTTCAAAAATTCTTGTTACTAAAATTAAATAAATATATTAAGCATACTATGTACAAAAATTTAGCTCAAAGGATATTATTTAATATTTTTAAAATTTAATATAGTTTTCATCCAAAGAGAGCCATTTCTTAAGTTCCCTATATTTCCACTAATTATTTAATTAAAATAAAATTACTACATTAATCTACACATAAAATAACCCTAAAAAACCAAATTTCATAATTAAATAAGACTTTTTGATATTTTTAGAAAATTTAGAAAGTTTCTGCTAAAAATTTGGTTTACCTGAATTGGCAGCCTCCAGCTACCTAACCTTGTTACAAAAGCTTATCGTGCTACCCTTTCTTTAACGTCAAAAGACCACAACAGGACATCAACAATCTATTGAATTGGCCTAGACTAGAACAGTATTCTGTTTTTGTTCAAATTTTCTTATTTTTTTTTTCTAAATTTTTCCTATTAGAATTTGGTTCACTAAAAGGTCTAAAATTTGATGTTGAGGGTCTATTTATAATTTTGGAGTTGGTTAGGTCGATGAGTCAACGCGCCACATGTCAGTTTCCTAGCTTATGTATCATTTTTTGGTTAATTCAACATGCTAGGTGTCAATTTCTTATATTTTGCTTTTCATTCATCATTTCTAATTAATCTTGGGCTATCACATCATTTGATGACTCATCCATTCATTTCTTATTAATTTTCCATTATTTTATACTAATTTACCTTATTTTGTTATAATTTATTATTATATATATGTATTTAATACATATAATGCATATTCTATGTTAATACATGTGTATTACATATAATTTAACTTCATTTATTATTTTTAAAAGTTAATTGACTTATCTCTAATATCTCGCTATATCTAAAAGCTTGAATTTCACGTTGTCAATATTTATTGATAAATTGATGTTTTTCTTAAATTAATCCTTTTATATAGCTTATTTCAAGAAATTGACCTTAGAAGAATACTTCGTTTAACTTTTCTAATCTTATTATAAAATTTGAACTAAAACAGATAATATAATCTAGCATCCTAAATTTAGAGGTTTGGATCTTAAGGTTATCATATGGGCTCAAGATCTCGGGGTATTACATCCTACCTCCCTTACAAAAAGTTTTGTCCTCAAAACTTATCTACGAGTCGAACAATATAAGTTCCTAACTTTATTCTAGGAAAAGAATAATCAATGATAATATTACTAACCTTGTACAAACAATTCAGGGTACTAAGCTCTCGTTGACTCAGTAGACTCCCTTGTAGCTTCCTTAGTAGTATGTCAACTCCACAAGACTTTCACACATTCAATGTCTCAATTCCTCAATCTCTGAACCTTAGTATCTAAAATATGAACTGGATACTCTACATACATATGGTTTTCTTTTAATTCCACTAAAGGTACATCCAATATCTTTGTGGGATCACCTACAAATTTCCTTAAAGTTGAGACATGAAATACATTATGAATTCCTACCATCTCATTAGGTAACTCAATTTTATAAGCAGCTTTTCTAATAGTTTTCTTAATTTGATATGGTCCAACATATCAAGGACTTTACTTTCACCTAATATCGAATCACCTTTCAACTTTTATTGGTGATATCTTCAAAAATACCCAAAAGCTTACTTAGAATTTTAACAGCTTTCTTCTAATATTCGCGTAACTTTTCTAATCGTTCTGGGCAGTTTGTATTCATTCACTTATTGTATGTACATTCTCCTTTAGATCTTGTAACATTGATGGTCTAATGACTTGTTTGTTCCTTACTTCATCTCAATATACAGGGGATCTACATTTACGTCCATACAGTGCTTCATAAAGAGCCATTTAGATGGTACTATGATAGTTTTTATTGTAAGTAAATTCTACTAATGGCAAATGGTCATCTTAACTACCTCTAATATCCATTACACATGCCCTCAGCATATCCTCTAGAGTTTGGATTGCTCGTTCCGATTACCTATCACTTTGGGGATGATAAAGTAGTACTAAAGTTCAGCTTAGTTCCCATTTTTGCTTATAAGGATTACCAAAATTGAGACATAAAATGAGAATCACGATAAGATATTATCAACATGAAACACCATGCAAACAAACTATTTCCTTGATATAATCTTCTACTAGTTGAGAGAAAGTCGCCGTTTGCCTTATGGATAGGAAATGTGTTGATTTTGTGAGCCTATCTACTACAACCCATATCATATTATGTTGTCTCCTTGTCCTTAGTAAACCTATAACGACCCAACAGTATTGTTGTCGTGATAGGTCGCCGTATACCGTATAAAGGTCTATTATCAACCCCCTTGCTGATCATAGGCCTTTCATACGACACACAAGGCTCCTTCTACTCTACGTTACTACTAGGCCCATAGACTAGTAATATAGAGCAAATTAAACTAAAATTTCTTTTATGTTATAATTTAACTAATTGTGTGGGCTCGTGAGACCCACACCAAAATAATATTACAAACAAACGCAGTTCATAACGGAACTGCATAAAATCTAAGTGATGCATAGATACATAAAAGTATCTAAATATCTATAATCTATTACAAAATATCCTCTTCGCTCTCTGATCGCTCCAACCCGTCTCTACTCGAGACTTACCACGGGCATGCCTCGACCCAGATTGACGAAGAGGTTCTCCTACACCAACAAAAATCTATAGGGGAGTAAGCTTACGCTTAGTGAGATAAATGCCCTCATCAGTACCACATAGCAGAAATTTATTATATGCACAATCATATGAATGCATGAACAATCAGTATGCCAAATAACGCATGCAGTGACCTAAGAACCGCATACGACTCAAAATTACGCCCCCTGAAGTCGGGGTTTGGAGATAATTAACCGACCCAAACCAAAATCCGGGTTCTAGACCTTGGGTTTTATTTCATTTGCACTATCGTGCTCATACCAAAACAAGACTCTACATATGTATATATATATATATATACTTCCTTTACCAAAATCAAATCGTATCTTTTAAAATCCCAAGTCTAGCGGTGTAGTGGCCCCCGCAGTCCACAAACACACGCCCTAAGCAGAAGCCACAAGACTCAGCCCCTCGCCGACGGTTGGCGTCTCCCGGCGCCTAGTAAGCCCATCAGCTTAAGACAGAGACTCAATATATGCTGGCGTAGCTAGTGGCCAATCCTACAGGAAACTCGTATTCCTGTGAGTCCCTTCCCATCTTTTGTGTGAAGCGGCAGTCGGTGTTATCCGTATGCAATATGGGGTATGCATGATTCACTTTGAGTTCTTAATCGTATAAGTGATTAACTCAATTTTCAGGGTGATCAGACAATTTCATTCCATACGATTCATATGTATATATATGATGCAAGCAATTCCCTTTATTAAATATACTTAACAAGTCATCACATTCATCCACAAATTCATACACATGCATCTCCCATATCCCACAAGCATCCAAATTCATATATATAAGTTTAGGTGCATCTATTTCTACAAGCACAATCAAGTAAAGAGTCATCGGGAATTTACCCACTCTGCCATGTGGGTCAATCAAAATAATCCGGAGGCAAGTCCTCTCTGTAAACAGTGTCCCCTGGTCATTGAAATAATTTTTATAAGGAATTGAAACAAACTTAAGAAACTATGTAAGTTTTCTTTAAGTTATATTCTTAACTAGTTTTCGTAATTTTTTCTCGGTTTTTACCTAATGTTCAATCGCGTATAACTTTTTTGTTTTAAATCCGATTTTTATGATCTTATAGTCAATCTTCATCGTTTTCGAGTGTACTTTAATGTGGTAAGGTTAGATTTTCGAAATGAGGTATACAATTCTGTCCATGGGTCAGAACAGTAGCGTTCCTCATGTATTGGAATGTTTTTGGGCCTTGTTTGGTAATTGGGCTTTTTAATAACTTAAGAAATTCTTTGGGCTTGCTCTTTAGATTTTATCCTAAGCTTAAAATACTCCTTGAGATCAGATTTACAACTTTGATTTATATTCTTAAGGCTAACAACCACTTCTTGGGCCTTTTAGTGGGCTTAAGTTATCAAATGGGCTTGTTTTTGGTTCAAACTAAAGTTAATGACTTTGGTGGGCTTATGGGGCCTTAGGTGGATTTCTTATGGGCTTCAAAACAACTTCTCTTGGTACTTTAAGTTGCTGGTCAAATTTTTGTTGAAGGCCCATCTTAGAGTTCTAAGCTTGTTTTGAGAGTTTTAGGCCCGGTTTTGAGTTTTAGGCTTTGTATGCTAATCATACTTACTTTGGTTAATCTTTTCACTTTGTTCTTTCACGTTTATCATATTTTTAGGCCTCATTTACCCACGTTCCAGATCTGTTCATATTGGTCCTAAGGGGTCCTTACTTGGTTTTTCAACTTGTTCCATCATTTTCGTAAGTTTAGGTGATAGATTATGCACTTAACTACTTGTGTATAAATCTTAACTTAGGTTTCCTTCCATCAAATGATCCTTTAACTCATGCTCCACATAAAGAAATAAAAGATCTAATACTTCATAAAACCTCCATATCATAGCTCATGTCATACAAAGTTGATTTCTTCATAAAACTTCATGTGATGGATTTTTCCTTAACTTAAGTCTAGGTTTGAGCATGTTTAACTTAATAGAAACAAAATCAACATTCAAATGATCATGGAACCTTCACGTCCAGCATGCTTACTCTTCATTAAAGTTCTCATTTCAAGATTTCCTTAGCTTAAAATCTTCCATTCAAAGCATTAAACAAATGT
Source organism: Lumnitzera littorea (assembly GCA_024138015.1). Taxonomy (NCBI): domain Eukaryota; kingdom Viridiplantae; phylum Streptophyta; class Magnoliopsida; order Myrtales; family Combretaceae; genus Lumnitzera; species Lumnitzera littorea. Next base: position 60,226,518 of record JAMXBB010000001.1, on the reverse strand, counting down.
CCATACAAAACACCAACTTTACATGCTCATATTTCAACTTCATGTAATGGTTTTAGGGTTTGTTTCTTAAAACGAATTTTTGTGCTATAACAACTCAAACCTTACTCATATCTTCAAGAAATCCAAGTCTTCTAACATAAATATTAATCCACACATCACAAGAATCACTTACTCGTCCTTAACGCAAAGTTTGGTGGTTGTGCACTAAGGTTCCTCTTAAGCCTTTAACTTTGCTTCCTCCTTTTTGCTTACCTTTTGAAACCCGAATCCTTTGGTCTTTTGGAAAGGGGTTTATGGAAGATTCTAATGGTCTTAGATGATCTTAAATGATGAAAGAAAATGGCACATGAACAAAGAAAAAAATGCCGTGAGTTGAAGCTTCAAAATGGAAGAAAATGGATTTTGTGGGGTAAAGTTGTTTCCCCTTTTTATGTTTGTTTCTAAAGAGAGAAAGATGAAGTGAAAGTGAAATTGAAAGTGAGAGAAATGGGGAAGAGTGTGGCCGGTTGGAATGAAGAGAGAAGGAGTGTTTAAATGTCTTGAAAGTATTGTCTTAAAGCTTACAAAAAGTCAACAATTGCAACTCTTGATGATGTAAGCATTAAGGGGTGAATAGTGATGTGTAAGAGGAAGTGATTGATGGGTGAATGACAAATGCATGGCCCCCTCTTCTCTCCTTTTTAGATCTGCCATGGGAAGTCTTTTTTATGTCATGGAGTGGTCTTGTTACCTTTATTAAAGTTAAGCTCATGATTCCTTGTGAAAATTTGTCCATATGTAGTATAAGTGAAGAGGTGATAAGGAAATTGTCTTATCACTAGATTTTGATAAGTTATCAATTGATAAATGATTCCAACTCTCAATTGATAAGTTATCTAAGGTGATTGGTTGGTCTACTTATTTATATGTAAGGCTATGGCTTATGCATGAAGATAAGGGCATAGCCTTATAGAAAATTGTTTTAGAATTTTTATCTTACATTGTTTTGTGATTTACGATTTGATTTTCGTAGAATTGTGAAATTTTCTAAAGTTGAATGAAATTATTCAAATTAAATTATCGATTAATTATTTAGGGTTAAAATTCCTTAATGGTTTTAAGGTTTAGGGTTTTAAGTAGCTTTAGAGCTCGCGGTTTTTCAAGCTCGGGTTTTATCGACAATTGGCTTTTGAATTGTAAAAATTTAATTCGTTTCTAAAGATGAACTTAGGTTTTTGGTTTAGTTGATCTTTAGGAACGTTCGGAAGGTACTCTTAATTAAATCTTAGGCCTACTAAAAGTAGGGTTTACAAAACCACTACAAAATCCATTATTATGTGCTCCCATTTCCTCTCGAGTATAGGTAAAGGTTGTAATAATCCTCTTGGTCTTTGATGTTTGGCCTTCACCTTCTAGTAGGTCATACAATGTGATATATACCATGCCACATCTCCTTTCATCCCTATCCACCAAAACTTCTACTTCAAGTCCTTGTACATCTTATTATTCCCATGGTGTAGGGAATATCTTGTACTGTGTGTTTCATCTAATATCACCTCTTTAACTTTTGAATCCTTTGGCATGCAAAAATTTTCTTAAATCTTAACGTTCCTGCATCATTAATTCTAAAGTTAGGGTGTTGCTCAATATCATTTTTAATCCTTTGTAGCTCTACATCTCCCTTTTGAGCTTCCTCAATGCTCTCAAGTAATGTAGGTTGTACCCTTAGATTAGCCAACATACTGCTTTCTTCTCTTGTTACAACTTCAAAGCTCAATTTCTCCATTTCTTCAATAAATTCTTGTTAATTCGTATTGAGTGCAGTGAAATTACCAAACTTCTTTCTACTTAATGCATCAGCTATTGCATTAGCTTTCTCGGAGTGATAATGAATTGTAAGATCATAATCCTTCAGTAATTCCAACCACCGCCTTAGCCTTAAATTTAATTCCTTTTTGTGTAAAGATATACTTTAAGCTTTTGTGATCAGTATATACCTTACATTTCTCCCCATATAAGTAATGCCTCCATATTTTTAAAACGAATATTACAACTGCGAGTTCCAAATCATGAGTTAGGTAGTTTTGCTCATGTTATCTAAGTTGTCTCAAAGAGTAGGCAATTACCTTATCAGTTTGCATTAACATGCATCCCAATCCACTTCTAGAAGCATCACAATAGATCACATACTCTCCAGATCCATCTAGTATTGTTAACACTTAAGTAGTTACCAACCTTCTTTTAAGCTCCGGGAAACTTTCTTTACACCTATCATTCCATTCAAATCTAATGCCCTTTCATGTCAATTAGGTCAATGGCATAGCTATTTTAGAGAAGTCTTGTACAAATTTCTTATAATAACTAGCTATTCCTAAGAAACTCCTTACTTCTATTATAGTGGTCAGCCTTATCCACTTTGTAGCTTTCACTTTTGAAGGGCCGAATGCTATTCCTGCATAAGATACTATATGCCCAAGAAACTCTACTTAATCTAACCAAAACTCACACTTCTTTAGCTTCACATAGAGTTTATTATCTTTAAGAGTCTAAAGCACAATCCTTAATTGATCTACGTGTTCCTCCTTACTCCTTGAGTATATTAAGATATCATTAATGAACACAACTATGAACTCATCTAAGTACATTTTAAAGACATGATTCATCATATCTATGAATGTAGTAAGAGTATTCATTAGCCCAAACAACATCACTAAAAATTCATAATGCCCGTACCTAGTCCTAAAGGAATTCTTATGTACATCTTCTTCCTTAATTATCAACTGATGGTAATCGGATTGTAAATCTATTTTTGAGAATACTACAGATTCCTTCACCTGATCAAATAAGTCATTAATCCTAGGAAGTGGGTATTTGTTCTTTATCGTCACTTTGTTCAATTCTCAATAATCTATATGTAATAGAGACTTTCATCTTTCTTTCTAACAAATAGTATAGGTGTGCCCTACGGAGATGTACTTAGCCTTATGAATCCCTTATCCAGTAGATCCTATAATTGCTTCTTCAATTCTACCAATTTTGAAGGAACCATTCGATATGGTGTCTTAGAGATAGGTGCAGTACTCGGTATAAGATCTATAGTAAATTCAATTTCCCTATCTAGTGGTAATCTAGGCAAATCCTTAAGAAAAACCTCAGAATATTCAGACACTGTCGGTATATCTTCCAATCTTAATTCTTGAACTTAGGTATCTACAACTAAAGTTAGAAATCCTACGTTACCATTTCTTACTAGCTTCCAGGCTTTACTTGTTAAGACTATTCGAGGGGTTGCTTTTCTAGAGCTTCCTTTAAAGTCAAAATTCTTTTCCATCACGCTTCTTAAATACCATAATCTTTCCTTCACAGTTTACATTCACTTGATGTTCAATTAGCCAATCCATTCCTAGTATAGCATCAAACTCTTTCATCTCCAATACTATTTCGGCAGGCAATTTATATAGATTTATACATACATTGCCACCCTTCAACTTTTGTTGTGCAACTTACTCTCCTCTAGAAGGAGTTGTCACTATCAAATCATACCTTAGAATCTTTATTAGGAGTATATCCCTATCAACATAGTCCTTGGATACATATGAATGTGTTGCTCTCATATCGAACAATGTATAAGCATATTTACCTTCTAAGCAAATCAATCGTAAAATAACAATCACAATTATATCATTACTTTAGGGTACACAGTTCAAGCAAACATACAACACATGATCATATAAAGAAATCTAGAAATCATAGGGTTCAAGACACATACCTACAACCATATTGTCATCCCTACCTTCCTCATCTTGGATCGCATACACCCTTCCTTGAACTTTAGGTTTGGCTCCAACCTCTCCTAGTTGGTTATTTCTATTGTTGGGTCCTAGTCTATTGGCTTGAGTTTGGTTTGGTCTTTCCTATTGATCTACAGTGCACTAAATAGCATAATGTCTCGTCTTACGACACTTATAGCAGTGTATACTTCTAGGGTTTGGGTTTTGACATTGCCTAGCCATATGCCCAACTTCTCTACACTTAAAACATTTCCCTTGTAATTTTGGACAGTTAATAGCCTTCACCATGGCTACCTATGCATTGCGCTTTGGGTTATAGGAGTCGAACTCATTCTTGGCCTTTCATTCTACCTCCAACTTCTTTTGGAGCTTTGCCTTAGACATTTGCTCCACCTTGTCGCTTTCAAAGTTTGGCGTTCTCAACAACATCCTTCTTATAGGTCTCCTCTTCCTTCTTTCAAAGCCTTTGTAGCTTGACTTCGGCTTCCTTGACTTATTGCAACAAAGATTTATATTGGTTAGCCTTGTGTGAACAATGGAACTCTACTTCCTTACAGTGGGCTTTTTTTGCTTCAAGCTTTACTTTCAGGCCTTTTCCCTTTTGCATGCTGTAGACATCTCATTTTTGTCTACTTCATGTTCATTATAGCTTAAGAACCCAGTTTCATGGAAAATGGTAGATAGTTTAAGAAAATCTACTACAAATTTGGAAAATTTAGGAAGCATAAAAAAAAAAATAGAGAAAAAAAAAGTTGGAAGAAGTGGGAAAAAAAAATTCTTGATGCTGTCGTGGCATGTTACGTATGCTACGTGGTTGCCTATTTGCACACTACATGGTGCCTGTTAAAAAAAAAAGAAAAAAAAATGTAATGTAGGGTAACAAGTGTGGCCCTTATTATTTAAATGCATGTACACAATGCACACACACATGGGGGCATGTGGCGTGTATGTACCCCTACCTCACCACCCTACCTAAATTCTTTCTTTGCTGGAAGTCGAGCCTTCTTCTATTATAGAAGCTTTAAGCTTCTTTCCTTGATAAAATGGAAACTTCCCAATTTTGTATACTCGATTTCATGTGTCTTTTAATCATTGAAAGTTAGGGAGAAATATCTAATAAATACCCATATCTCGCACCATAGATAAATTAAGAAAAATTGGTGATTTTTCTTACAATAATCTACTATAGCCTAACACTAAACAAGTAACCACATCTTCCATGAGTTGTAGAAGCTTTGAATTTCCCTTTATTTCCATAAAAATGTGATTGAATTGGCTAAAATTAAAAAAAATCTGAAATATATGCCCAAACTTCCCTAATTCACCTAAGATTCAATTTTTCTCACAAATGAAAGTTTCTTGGGTATCACTTATGATCTAACATTATAAATGAGGCCTTCTTCTATGCATTCAATCCATCCAAAAACATTAAAAACTCTTTAAGTGAATACAATCATCAATTTTTCACTTTAGCTTTCATTAGTGCACAACCTACTCACTCTCTTTGATTTCTCTCAATATAGGAAAAATTGATTTGAGAAAAATTAGTGAAACATTCTAACTCTTATCTAAGAACAAAGCCTAGGCTTTCATTGCCCTTGATTTCGTGTGGATTTGTTTGAATTTAGAGAAGAAGTCCAGAGGATGTTGTTAGGGTTTGTTCATCATCAAAGTTGAAGTTTTTGGGGAAATCAAAGGAAGAGGGCTTAAGATTTCTAGAAATTGAGTTAGGCGTTTTGTAGATCAATGTCTCAAGAGTTCGAAGCCAATGGCCAAGCCTCAACAATCGGTCAAATCACCCCTAAACCGATCCCTTTTTTTCCAATGAGCAAGGTAAGCTTCATCTTACCTTGTGTGTGTTAAATGTTTGAATTAAAAAAAATGAAAAACAAAGAAAAACATGCTTTGATCTTGTGTGGCCATGTTTCCATATGAATAATGTGTTTTTAATATGCATGCTTAGTTATCTTAATAATGTGTTGATGACATGTTAATAAAATAGACTTTAATTTGAGTGCTAACTTGTTAATATTTTAATAATTTGCATATCAATTTGTTAGTATAGTTTTAACTTGATGATTGGCATGACAACTTGTTAACTTTAATGTTAATAACTAGCATGTTAATGTTTGGTTTGAATAAATTTACATGATTTGATAATTAGCATGATTCAATAATAAGCATATTAGTTTAATTTTAATGTTAATTTTAATTTGAATAACATGTTGATTTAAATAGTTTGGAATAAGGAATATGTTAGTATGATTTGTTATGTTTTAATAATTTGTTGATTTGAATAAAATAGCATGATTTAATCTTAATAATTACCATGTTGATTGATGGATAATTGTTGTTGCCATGTTACTGATTATGTTGTGTGCTTTATTTTGAATAAAGTTATTTTCAAATAAAATGGGCCTCCCCTCTCCCTGACAACACCCAATTAATTTTTTCATATATAAAATGTTTTTTTTTTATTTTTTTCATAAATAAAAAAAAAATAAACTAGCTCTTTCTCAAAATTTAGGGTTTTTTTTTTCACAATTTTCAAAAGTGGACCAAAAATCTTTGTCTTTCTCAAATTGATAAAACTTAATGAACTTAAAGTGAAAAGATTTTTTTAAAAAGTAAAATAAACCCACACAATAAAATTTTTATAAATAAGACCTACATGGGCTAAATCTTGCTAAAATTTTTCAAATTCTTCTCATTTTTCAAAAAAAGAAGAAGAAGAAGAAAGCCTATTTTACTTGAAAATAAAATTAAAGGCCCACTCAATTATTTCATGGATTCTTTTATGAAAACCGCTTAGGTTTTAAATAAGTTAGCCTCCAAGCCCATTTGATCTTTGGTTTCTCTTTTCCAAACTATTTTTAGAAAACCTATAGACCAATAGTTGAAATTGTGGTCTATCTACTCATGAACCCTAATTTCACTTTTTCCTGATTTTGGTCGGCTGGCAACTCCTTTTCAACACTGTTTTTAAATTAAAAATTTTTTCTTAATCTAGTTAAGAGGTTAATGTTAAGCAGACCAGTCTTAATATAAATCAAATTAAGAAAAGAGAAAAACTGGATTTTCAGCTTAACATATGCAAGGTCAAAGTGCTTAAATCATTTAAGTAGGAGGCCATTGTACAATGGAAATAAGAACAACATCAACCAAAGCATATTTAGATGTAAAAGACTTGTTGATACGCTATCTTGGGCTAGCCCGAGGCCCAATTTGAGAAGATACACTTCGAGGCCCACTAACAACTAAACGCACTAATTTGCCTGAGTACTCTAGAGTTTCTAAGCACCTGGCTAACAAGCAAACATAGCAAAGGTATGTCTCCAAGACACTGGGTCGCCAAGCAATCGACATCCTGCTTAGACCTACTTGAGTTACTCGGCCCCCTTCAACCCTTCGAGCAAACTCTTACCACTCGAAGATGCCCCCTGAGGGTTAGCCCACCGCTTATGGGCTAATGATGACCTCTTCTCCTCCCCTCAAAATTGTTTATCTTATGGGCCTCCTCTCTTCCTCTACTCATTTACTGTAGCTTAACATTCATGGTATTGCTAGCACACTTGACGTCCTCTGAGAATGTCAAATCCTAATGCTTCAGACATGGCTCCCAACGTGTTCAAGGTCGACTAGTACATAAGTAGCATACGAAGTCCAAAGTATTTGGAAACTTCTTCCAATCCTTCTCTAGGGTTACCTAATCTACTAGGTTATACGAACCCAACATAGCTTAGTAACTAAGGTCCTGGTAGGAGAGGGTTACGTCCCTAGTATGGATATTTTACATCGGTCACAACAGCTTGTGCACAGCTACCTGACTCTAGGTTCATCATCCTTGGGGAGTGGAATGTATTAAGAAGGATATACCATCCTGAACTTCCTAAGCACTGTCCTTACTAAAAAACATTGTTCCATTTAAGCTCGAAGGGCATGCCTATCTGATTAGACTCCTTATGAGGATGTACCCCAGGAAGGTTAGTAACCCTTACCCTCCAGACTTTGCTGGTGCTCTGTTCCATTTCCAACAGGGTGTAAATTTCCTCGTAAGCCTTCTTTGATAGCTGCTTAATGGCTTTAGGCTCCTCAGCAGTGTTTCGCTTTTAACCTATCTAAGGTACGCCAGTAGTAGATGGAGTCACCTCGATAGCAACAACAACAAAGAAAGATGATGTAGGCAACTCTTGATGGGTTATGGATGGCAGTTGGGTGGTAACAATTGTAGGAGCAGATGAAGTCAACTCCATGATGGGAGAACCAAGGGGATGGCATCCAAAATCAGCTGCTATCCTTGGCCTGTCCTAGCATAGTCTTTTATTTGACAGATAGGACCTTTTCTAGGTTTGCTTGCTTGTGGGGTTTCACCTTAGCCTCCCTTCTCCTAAGGAGGTTGGATTCCCCGAGCAAGCTAACCTCTCACCTAGAAGAGACAAACAACAGTTAGTATAGTTGCAGTAAAAGTAATCCCTTACTAGCTCGAGTGTGTTAAGCATTGGCAAGCGAGAACCCTCTTAACAGTGGTTCCAATGGTCCACTTTAAGCCATTACCGGCATAGCTAAGGTCTCAAATATGATAGGATGCAAAGTCAATACCTCCTCACCATTTCTTTAGCATAGCCTTTTGCATCCTTAGGAATAATTTATCGACCAGCCTAATGAAGTACTTCTGGACAACGTCCTTGGATAGTTTGGCTCACCATGCCTCAGCTCCATGAAGGCGTCGATTGGTGTCACTTAGACCAAGCTTCTTGATCGTGTCGGTATGGATCAAAGGGGTCCATCGTGTTTAAAAGTTGGCATCCTCAAGCAACTTCACGACCATGAACTTATCCTTCTAGTGTCTTATGGATGAGTCTAGGCTCATAAATAATTTCTTTCTAAGCCACTTCTGTAGGTACATCCATCCCTCGTATGGCTCCCATAGAAAATAATGCTTGAATAGTTGTGGCGTTACTTACACTATCAAGTACTTACATAAGGCTTGGAATGCCTTGATAATCCTCTACCCATTAGGAGCAATTTGTGTAAGGTAGAGTCAATGACAATTAAATAAATCCTGCTTGAATTCAATAATGGGGAGTGATTGCATGTTTATGGAATAGGCAAGTATACCTAGTTAGGTTATAGCATAGATTCAGATTCAGTCCAAGTATTGATCCCACTAGGAACCATATATGGGACAAATATCTTATTAATTAGCAATATTATCCATAAATTATTTCAAATACCTAACTTTTATAATAAAAGATATAATTGAATAATTAAAGAGAACAAAATAAAGATTGCAACAAGAAATTAATAGAAATACTAATAGAAACAAAAAATAAACAAAAATAAGAACAATTAAAATAAAGTAGAAAACATGTTTCTTAGTAAATCATTATTTTTATTTACTATCTAGTTTTAAGTGACTTATTCAATCTCAATTGCAATATTGGACCGTAAGGATTCCTATCATGAACTAATTGGACTTACGTCTCTGGCTAATTCCTAATTCGAAGACCACTCTACTCAAATCGCTTCTGGGATAAAGTATTATAGAATCGTAGGAAACCCTTGAATCCCACTATTAAGTTTCCCTAATTTGGAAAAACTGAACTACTAAATATATTAGTCAACTAGTTTTGTCTAATTGTACCAGTCGGTCATATTATATGCTCTTGCAAACTCTATAATAGATTTTAGCAATAATTCAATTATCGGTACATTGAATTAAAGATGAAATAAACATACTACAATTAGATCACAATATGCAAATATCATGATTGAATTTCAATAACAATAAAAACAAAAGTTAAACTAGAATATAGGGTTCAATAATGATTTACTAAGAAATTCTAAACTAAAGACATGATAATAAAAGAAAAGAAGAATAGAGAAACCCTTGTAAATTTTACCCTATTAAATCTACTTGAAAGGGGCTCTCAGACCTAGATAACTATTTATAAGAGTTAAACTTAGATTTACAAAGAAAACTTAACAAAATTAGAAGATTCATAAATCATGGCATATCTATGCCCAAAGTATACAGTCGTTGTAATGAGAAGTGTTCTTGTATTTAGTTTGAAATCTTTAAAATTCGATGGAAATAAATAACGAAAGGTACATGGCTATGGATCATGTTCATGGTCTTCAATTGTGTTCTCTACTGACTTTGTTTCTCCCTTAAAATCCTTCTGCTATATGCTTTTTGCTCAAATATGCTCCAAATCTTGATAAAAATCTTCAAAAGTTTATCAAATGCCTCCAAAGTCTCTACAAATGAAAATTAAAAGAATTAAAATCTAAATCACTATAGAATCAACTAATTAATATACAAATTTGCACAAAATTAATCTAGAATATGTATGCTAATTATGTGTTATCAAATTCACCTATAGTTAAGCTTTTGCTTGTCCTTAAGCAAAACAAAATACAAAAACTTCTTAAGGACAAGGGAATTAAAAATTCTTCTTCAAAAAAGTACATACTCAAATTCAAGTGATTTTGCAAAATTTTTTTAGAATTACCCTTTCTCCTTATCTTAATAATGCACTTAGAACACTTAAATAATATTACCTTAAGAACTACTAAATTTTAACAATTAATCCCAATAATTCAGAGTTAGCCTTATCGCTTAAACAAAAACTAAACTAGAGATTGAAACAAATATCAACATGCTAAGGAAAAGTTATAGAAATTTCACCACTCCAGCTCAAGAGGAAGGGAATCTTTCCTTAACTGATTTCATTATGAAAACTTAGACTAGATGCATGTTACATCAACTCATTATCTAATTCTCTCTCTACTTCTTTCAGTTTTTGCAATGGGGCTTTTTAATTCAATTTAACTTCTTTATTGAAGCTTATTAGCATTGGGAAAGAACCTCATTCTTCTAACAAACCAAGACTAATCCTTGCTAATTTAGCCCTTTTATCCATTTAGTAATTATCAACGGGAAAGCACCTTACCAGGCTAATCCTTAACAACTTTAATTACTTTCCTTTTATTTATTTATTTATTTTTTTTGGCAATTGATACAAGGAAGGAATCTTGCCCATCTCAAGGACCAAGATTAATCCTTACCAATTCTTAGTAATTCTTTTTAATTTTATTTATGTCCCCAATTACTTTGATTTTTCAAAAGATTTTCAAAGGACAAATCTCTTTTATTCATCCAATCTAAAAATTTTGAAAAAGACAGATGGATCACTATCCTCTAAAATTAATCTTAGAAATAAAAATAAATAGTCCTTAACCCATCTTCATCTATCCTCCTCAATCTAAGTCTAAGCTTAAGCAATGGGGCCTCTAAATCATAGGAATTTAATTACTCAAATTTAGCAAAGTGTACTAAAGTCATAAATAATTATGGGAAAATTCGAAAAAATTTCGCCTACTTAATATATATAGAGGTTGTAAATTTCTAAGATTCCTAATTCAAGAAAAACCTCAAAAGCTTAAGTGTATATCTTCCAAATTATTAACATAAATAATCTATCTTCCTCACCCTCCCCCCTATATCTAAGTTGTATATTGTCCTCAATATACATTATAATAATGCAAATCAAAATAATATAGGAAAAAGAAAAAGAAACTAAGACTTCCTTGGTTTTTATCATTGATCTTTGAAAAATTCTGAAGCCTAACATCCACATTCCATTGATCTGATTACACTTATAGTTTTCTTTGTATCTACTAAAATGAACTCAACATGAAATGAAAAGAAGAAGTTAACTAGAAAAAATAAAACTAAAATTAAATAATACTACTAATTCAAGTATCATAAAGTTATCCTAATAAAACTTACAAAACATAAAAAGTTAAATTGTTATCTAAAAGTAAAAAGCAACAGTAAATAAGTTAGAAGTTATAGTCATCTAATCATGAAATATTAAATAAAGTCTTTTGAAAAAGAACTTAAAAAGAAAAGGAAATCACTCGTTGTCATCCTCCATGTCTCCACTCTCTTCTTCTTCATCATCTTCCTCCTTAATCTCTTCTTCCTCAATCTCCTCATTTAAGTTAGGTGCTAGCATGGGTGGTAATCGAGGGGGCTTGGATGCCATAGTGAGCAAGGAGCACATCCATCTTAGCCTCAATACGATCTACCTTGTGTGACAAGGTCCTCTATCTCATCAATATTTTCCTTCTTATTCTCATAGTCTTACCAATTACTGAAGAGGATGATTCAGGTCACAGTCGAGAGAAGAGGATGTCGGCTCTCTAGATGGTATGAGGAGTGGATCTTTAACTGGTGGAGGGAGCCTCGTAGCCTTAATTAACTCAAGGCTCATCAGGGAAGGAAGCTTTAGTACTTGCATATGAGGGAGGTCGTGAAAAATAGTTGTATTCTTCACCAGTCTAGTGATGAAGGGACCTGCAAAATATCTAGAACGGCCCTCGACTGCTCAGCTTTTAAGCAAGAAAGCCATCCTAATACCCAAATTTATAGGGCATTGTTTAGCTATATTATGTAAATAAAGACTATCCATCTCATTCACGACTCCATTGCTATTTTTCCTCTCCATAAAGCCTTTAGCTAACACATAGTGAATAAGTCTAAGAGCTAGATCTCTCAATTTAGAAGCTTTAGATTTTCTCGGATCATAAGCTCCTCTAGTACTCAAATCTACCAACACATAGGCATCACTAACTCCCTGTAGCAACTTATAGGGTAACTCCTTATACTTAAGAGTCCTTACATAATCATTAGAATACAATCCCATGTAAACAAGTATTTGATTGAGAGGTATGATCACATCCTGACCAAGTTTTTTGTCTACCTTTCTCCATGTTATCATATCCTAGCCTTAAGGTACTAAGGACTTCTAAGGTCAACTATTTGTAAACCAGCTCATTGATTGTCAGTAGTCGGTCACAACCACCTAACTTTATCACTTGACTCACTCTAGCATCATATCTAGCCTGAATAAGTACCTCCCAACTCAAGAATGAAGTCTAAGTAAACTCTTTCTTTGAGAACTTACCATATCATTTCCTATGCCAAGATTCTTTGAATGTCAATAATGGATGAGTAGGAATGGAGCTCGAAGAGGTTTTACGAGATGCATGTTTATATTGTAGCATGTTTCTAAAATAAAAAAACAAAAGTGGATTTCAGCTTTGGCAACAACTCATGTTCTAAAAGAAGTTGAAATGGTACAAAAATAATTTATTGAATTAATCAGGCAAGACACAAATTATTGAACTAGCAATTACTCTTGTAGTATAGAATGCTAACTTTTCTAAAATTATGGATTAGTAAAATTATAGGATCAATTCATGATTAAATCCTATTTCTATTCACAATTTGTATTGATGCAAGTTTTAGCATTCAATATACAATCACAAAAATTTTGTTTTCTATAGTTTCTAGCAATCTTTCTTATGTGCAATTGTATTGAAAATGAATTTCACTATTCCTAATATGAATTTTATAGCATGATGCATATAAGAGATGAATCAACAATCTTTCCTAGTCATGAGTTTTATGCCATATATGAGATGAATTAAGCAACAACAAATCATGAGTTATATGCACAAAAACTCAATCAAAAACAAGTTTTTCATAAACTCAACATGAGTTTCATATTCCAACAACAATATCATGTCATCATGCCATCAACATGAGTCTCATCACTTTCTTTTCAATATTCATCAATATTCAACATAATCCTCATGTTATTCATATCTTCAACTCTAATAAGCAAGTGTTCTTCAAGTGCTTTCAAACAAACAAGGGATAAATAACATGCTCCTTCACATTATTTTTCCTAAATCACTTCTAGAAACTAAGATTTCTACACATATGAGCTATAGTGTTCATCATCAAACCTTAAACAAATATCCTATTTTTATTCAAAATAACAATAGATTTAAGAAAATAACTAGATGGAGATGAAGTAAATACCTTGGTTTTTCGTGCAAAAAGTTGGATCTTGAATATTTATGAGTGTTGAGTGATTGTGTAGCGAGAGGATTGAGAGAAAGGTGAAGTTTTAGAGAGAGAATGGAAGTGTAGAATGAAATGGAAAGAAATTACCCATGGTTTTCAAATTCATATTGGACCACAACTAAGGGTCATGGCTATGGAAGTAGGTCATGGTCCTTGCCTTTTTTGTGATTGCAAACTGAGTGTGACTACAGTCAAGGATCATGTGCATGGTCTTAATCGTAAGCTCTTGTCCTAATTTTTTTTTTCAACTTTTCTTGTAATTATTTACAAAAGGATCATGGTCCAAATCTATGGATATGGACATCAGCTATGTTCTTCCTCTAATTCTTCAATCCACATTGTGTTAATTTCCTTTAACTTGTTTCTTGAAATTGTTTTGAAATTTTCATAGATAACGTGAATTGAAGCACAAAATTTTAACTTAATTGGACAAAAAAACTTCATTGATTACTCGTTTAATGAATAAACTCCAATGACTATTTTTGAGAAATAAAAATTATTCAATGTAAGGGTAAAATGCTAACTAATGCCTCATGGACTCAAAACTCGAAATAGCTAAGACAATAACAAAATAACAGCTAAAATTAAAAGGAAATCAACCTTTGGTGCCATGCACAGAGTGCTATTGTTTAACGTCATTGGCTTGATGGTTGACTTCTTCATTTAGTTTGGTTTCGAACTGTTACATCCCAGAATAGTACATAATGCCCCATCACACAAGTAAAACCTATTAAATATAAGTTCAATTCTTAACAAAACAATACTTCAATATATACTTAGCACTTAACGAAGTTTAGCTGTAGGCTTTTGGTTACAAATATTTACATCATTTGCAATTTTCAAAAACTTAAACACTAAACTTCAGTTAAATTTTTGGGTCCTAATTGTACTTGTTCAATGATACATCCACTTCAAAAATAGCTGAATCTATCTAACACTCTCCAAAAGTCCGTCCCCATTGTTGGTGACTATCACACTCTAAACTAGAGGAGTTGTGATAGTCTTGTTGTGTAAATCAACCAAGGCTAGAAGTTACCCTCATTAGTTTCTAACATAGGTATAGTCCATATAAGGTGAACGACGACTCAACCAGTTTTGAAGTAGTTAGATGGGCACCTATAGTATATAAGACCTATGGAGTAACATTTTACAATATACATTTTCTTGTATTTACACATAGACTAGTTCTTACACATAAACTTACATATATCAAAAGTTCGTTAGTTTTCAAAGAAACTATACATCTTCATAGGAGAGCTATATTACATATATAAATATAACAGCTCCTTCCTAGGAAAACTTTATAATCCTTCCACAAAAGAAAAAAAGAAGTATCACGAGCTTCAATCCATTCATTAGACTTCACAACTTCACTCCCCAACCCATTGGAACTAATTTGAGGACAAATGCAATGAGGCATCTTTTGGTACTACTCTACACCTGTAAAACAATCCATTGGGATGTGAGCTCAACTAACTTAGTAAGAAGAGATGAAGTTGTAAGAATACATTACAAACATAGTTGTTTAATCATTAATTAAATGCAAATGCAAATGTAACAAACAAATGATATAGCATCTCATAATGTTTAAACAATTCATTGTGAAGTTAGAGTAATTTTGTCCACTCTAACCTGGATTTTAAGGAGTTTCAACATGATACAATCAAACTAAATTCGAGCTTATGCAATGGAGAGTACCCTCCTCCCTAGACAACATTCGAACCATAGATTGTAACCTTGCTGCAACCCCCTCTCTTGTCACTTAGTTCCACTAAGGGTAGGAAAGGGACCAATTCTACTATCCTTAATGAATGTGTCGACACTTAGTTTGACAATCAAATCGTTACCCCTATTGGGTTATCATGAATGTCAGGTTAAGTCATTAGTCAATCTTAACATTAGTCCATATTATTAAGTGAGCAACTAAGTTCATACACATAAGACATGATATAGGTTCAAGCAAAAAACAACACTCAAAGTTCAACTCCTAATCAATAATCAGTATCATGAGCATACACAGAGCACATGCACAAACAATCTAGCTACAACCATAAACAAGCACTCTTACTTCTCGAAGTATCTTGATATGATACTTCGATATGCTATTAAGCATCAATCCCAACTTACCTAAACGTAATGTCATGAGCTCCTATTCTTCACATTCATGGTCTTTGTTAATAATCCCTAGAAAGCAATACACAACTTCAGTTTTAAATCTACATATAAGTAAGAACTTATTTTCATTACTAAGTAGGTTTATATTTTGATATAAGTAGGTTCTTTAGTTATTTATCTATTTTTTAGTTGACTTAAGATATGTTCTAACTAAGGTTTTGACTCACTACCTTAAAATTAGGTTTTTACTTAAGAGGTTCCCAACTTACATTTTGAATTCAATATAGTTATAAAATTCTAATATCTACTACTTTCTGACCAAAAGCCCATTTTTAGGATAATCAAGTTATTTACTCCCAAAGTACGTTATGATCTTCTTTCTGACATAGTTTTTAACTCTTTAACCATTACCACAACTTATTATTTAACTCATACATAAACTTAACCTGCATTTCCAAAATTTTCCACACTCTATAATTTCAGTAATTATCAACCAAGTACCTTAATTACATACATTAATTCCCATTACACTAACTATACACTTATACTAATAATATTGTAACTTAGAAAATTAACTTTAAATTCACTAAACACCAACTTTTCACTTAGAACCCATCATTTATTAACCTATAATAATCCATTTCAAGCTATTGTAGTTAATAATGATATATTACACTATAGTTTCATGGAAGATCATTAAAGCTCTTTTGGAAAACACCTGTCTAACGCACTATTTCAATGAAAATGAAATTTTTCGTAAAATCTAACGATATGATTTTTATAATCCAACCACATAACATCAATATTCAACATCTTAAGAGTATAACAACAAAATTTCAAGTCGAAACTACATCAATTGGTCTTTCAATTATTTGCTTAAAATTCGATGCACATGACCTTTTTCTTAAGGACCCCATATTTACACTCAAAATTTTGAAAATCTAACTGAATATATGAATTCCTCATGCAAAAATACGTAAGGAAACCAAATTTCATAATTTTTTACAAAATCGGTAAAATTTTGGTGACTTACCGGAAACACGAGCTCCAGCCACCGTAGGGAAGAGAAGGTATGTTGATCCACTTTACCGTCGCCTCCTCCTTTAGACCACCACTTGGTTTCATTTCTAGTTGGTGGTTTTCCTTAGGTACTAGAAAACCCTAAATTCTCCCACTAACTTTCTTAATTTTTGTTTTTAATTCTCTCTCTCTCTCTCTTTCCCCATATTTTCCACTTCCAGATTTTTCCTAAACTAAAAAATGGTCAAACTTTGTTCCAAAAAGCTACAGATGATTTTTATAATACATTTGAGAGACCTTTGATTTTTTTTTTCTCCATTAACATGTGTAAAATAGTATGGTTAGGTGTCACAAAGTCAATTCCCCATATCCATGCATTCCAAATTCCATGCCATGCCTCTTAGACCTATTTTTTTTGTTATCTAAATTTTTTTTACCATTTTTCCCATTTTCTTATTAATTTATTTAGTGAATTATACTTAATTTTAGGTATTTATAATAATTATGGGTATATATATTTATATAATAATTATACCTGATGTATATATATGTCTTTTATATTTTATTTAATGTCCAATATTAATTATATTACTCCTATAATATATCTTTATTTTCGAAACTTACGTTGCATGAAACCGATAATATAATAACGATATAGTAAATTCCTACTATTTTAGCTATATTTTAAAATTTTGAGCTTATGGGATCTCTTTGACTAATATCTCGAGCCTATATATAAGTTTTTAAAGTTAACTGGGTTAGTTTTATTGATACCTTAACTTTACTGATTTGATTCCTATTCACTGAGTATGAGGCTCACAGTGACGCCCCAAAAAGTTGCATCTTAACCTAAGGATAAGAGAAAACTTATCCTCTTAGCTACTGTTGAGCTAAGTAAGAGTGGAAAACAAGCACAATACACCAAAGCACATAATCACAAACACTCAAGTTTCATATTTAGTTAATATCCAAGTAGCAAATAAGTTAATGCAAATTGTATGCGATGTTAATACACATGACATTTACTGGTACCGATATCCTAGCTAGCCTAGCAACTCATCCAGCTTGGTCGACTATAAATCCAAGCATCCAGAGAATATATTTGAAAACCTAGCAAAATATCTTAGCCTAACAAAAACCCATAGAGCATGGTTGAAGTTTTGATCAATGCAAAACTATAAGCACAAAACCTAGCTTTGTAAACTTATTCTAGCAAAACCATAAGTTTTAAGAAAGTTAACCTATAGGTTCTTTTCGTGCTATGCCATGAATGCATCAACCAATTCTCAATCAACATCGAGTATATCAACAAGTGTTATCATATTCTTTCAATCTCTACATTATGTTTTGAATTTGCTTCTAAAATAGCTTATGACTCATTATAGCATAAATCTTCATGTGTTTTACTTACAATCAAGTCTAGAGTTCATCACATAAAACATTACCAACATTAGACAAAATACAGCATCACTAAGTACCACCATGGTAAATCCCGGCAATATTCAAACAATTACTCCATTTATGAACCAGAACATTCACAATTCTCTAAGCAAGTGTAAGTTAAGTACTTTTCATAACAATTCAAAGCATCATTCAAATAAACATCATAATCATGTGCAAAGATAGTCAGATGTAAATCTGTACCCTATACACACAATTCCACTTACCTGGCTATTGGTATGATCCTAATTCACTCGTTAGCAGGAACTTTCTCCATGACTTCACCTAACAAGATGAAGTACTTCTACAGTCAATTATAGGTCATAAGTATATATACATATACTAGTTAAACACTTGCTTGTTAGTAACTAGTTCGTTGTAAATTGGTTTCGATTCGTCTCTGACTTAGCTTCTTATTACATTATCCTCTTTTACAAATCATAATTTCTTTACTAATCAACAATTTTTATTAGTTATCTAAAACTACCAAATCCTTTGAATTAGGTTCTAAGTGATTTTATAGTAACTTTCTCTAGTAAAAAATCCTCTTAGTTACCATTTGATCTATACAGGGGTCATTCATGGTATCAATTTTATCCTATGATACAGCCTCTGAGTTTCTCCAATTTAAAGCCCTTACTAAATTATCCTCTAAGCTACTAACTGACTCTATTGTTCTTAGAGTTTTTAGGAAAAACAACCTTTGACCAAGCTTTTGAATCCCCTATTTTCGCATTTAACTCATAAATTGCCTCTGACTTATTTTCTAAGTATCATTAGAGGTGCAAAAATTCATTCTCAAAACCTCTAGGCTATCCTTTGCCTTCAACTAATGTCCTAAATTACTTACTTTTAAAGACTAAACTACAATTTTATACAACTCCTCATTTTATTACTCCATCCAATCATCCTAAATCAATACATATACTTCAAGAACTTATCCAACTCAGAATCCAAGCAAGGTTATTAATAAAATAGGCTTTTTCTCTACTAAAAACACAATTTAATACGTAATTTAGGGATTAAAATCACTTAAAATTTAGAAAATAATTTCATGAAAAACTTTCACATAGCAATTTCATATTAACTTAGGATAGTTTACAGAAAAATTTTGATGTGGAAACTACATCATTAACTCTATTTATTTCAATATTGAAAATTGTTCAATTTCTCCAATTTCTTAAGGATGTATATGATAACTATTAAATTTATACAAAATTTTATTTTTCCTAGATTCTATACATAAAAATATGTAAGAATAAAATTTTTCATAAGTTTTTGAGCATTTTTTATATTTTTCTAAAATTATTCAAAATCGAATTAAAGAGGATCCTAATTGGATTTGGCCGCTCTGGCCACAAGTGATAGCCACCACATTGTCAGCTAGCCTAGCCACTAGGTACTCTATCACCCAGTGGCGATGGTTGACTTCTAGATTTCCTCCACACCAATGCTCGTTCTATCTCCTCAAACTACACATCGATTTTGTTGTTTTTCCTAATTTTAGTTCTTTGATCACTTTAGTTCATTTAGATTTTTCCTAAAATTCACTTTGCCTAAACAACATGTTGGAGAGGATTTTCTAGATTTTCTAAGCTCTAGGATGGTTTCTTTCTCTTTCTTCCAAATTGCAAGCTTATATATTGCATGAAATTCCTATCCTAAACTCCAACATTGGTCCATTTGAAGCCACACACCTTTTAGGATTTTTTCCAACTGCCTTGATGTCCTTTGTAATTATTTTTTATTAATTTTTATGTTTAATTAATTTATTTTGGCCTAAAAGTGTTATTTTTAAGTATTTTAATTAGTTTCGATTCTTAATATATGTATAAAAATTACACACAACCCACATGTATATATTCCATTTGATATTTTATGTCCCATAGTAATTTTATTATATATATAATTTATCTCTTATAACTTGTTACATTATAGGGCTTTAATGTCGAGTTTTCGAAAATTAACGAACATACCCAATAAAAATACAATTTATTGAAGTTAAATATTATATACAAAATATTTTGAGAAATTTATCCTACTAGTACTCTTCGTTTAACTTTTATGACCTTATATTAAAATTTGGCTCAATTCGGACAAAATAGTCCAATGGCCATAAATCATACGGAAACGCTGGTATGGGATTTGGCTCAGTATTTCTAAGTAAACCTCCTTATGGTCTCTCAATGATAATTCTAGTCAATTGACCCAACTAGCTCTCTAAATTCCTTAATGAAGCTTCAATATCTCTATGCTACTTCATTGGCTTGAAAACGGGTATTTAAGCTCTACATAAATCTATTAAGTAACTCTTCAACATTAGAGGCCTTGTTCTGAGGTTATATATTTTGAATTTGTTGTTGCTGGCCTTCATAGGAGAAATTCGAGTGATTTCTCTAACTTATATTAAATGTACTGCTAAAAGGGTTATTTTGAGAATCGTTAACAATAAAATTAAAAATTTTCAATTTTAGCCAAAGGTTCATCCTGCTCTAAGTTCATGGCTTCATCAGTCCTTCAATTTTCTCGCTCAGTTTCTCAACCTAAGTTATTATTACAGTCACAGAATCCACTTCATACTTCATGGTCAACTTCACTTTAGATCTCACATTATTCCACTACGAGTTGTTCATTGCCATGCCATCAATCAACTTTTAGGCCTTGTCTGTTGTCTTAACACTCAAATTACCTCCAACTACAATAGAAATCATCAACGCGTAGGATAATTGAGCCCATTATGGAATGTCTAGATTTGCATCCACAAGGGCAATCTCGATGTGGGCATCATCTCAACAATTCCCTAAATCTCTCTTAAGGGTCATAGAGGGTATTACCATCAATTTGAGGGTAAGAAGAAATATCGTTTCTAAATTTCGCCATCCTAGTAGGTAAGAAATTTTTTTTTCTAGAAACTTTTCAACCAAATTGTCCTAAGTAGTAATAGAACCTCTAAATAGTGGGTTAAGTCACTGTTTAGCCTTACCTCGCAAGGAGAACGAAAACAATCTTAGTCTTACTACATCATCCATGATATAGTTGATCTTGAAAGCGTTGCAAATCTCCAAAAAACTCAAGATGTGGTTGTTAGGGTCCTCATTAGCCAATTCGTCAAACTAAACAAATAGTTGCACCATCTAGATTACATTTGACTAGATTTGGAAATTCATCACTTGCATTACAAGTCAATAATGTTGGATTCAACTCCAGTTACCATTGTCTTAGCAAACTCCATCAAAGTTTTATTAGCTTTGTCATTATTTAATGCCATGTTCTCAATTTCTTGATTATCTACTAAATTTGATTTTGACTCATCTTTCAATTGGAGTGGTGAATCTTAATTGATTAAATCCATTGTTTCATGAACTATTCTGCAAAGATATCGTAAATTTCTCTCAATTTCTAAATCAAATTCTACTAGGTTCTTATTGCTACTCTCAGTAATAAACTAAAAGAAAATTTGAAAATTAGAAACAAATAAAGGAAAAAAAATACCAAAATAACTAAAGGAAGTAATTATTATAGACATGTTAAAATAATTGGAAATTTAGGAGGGACCATATATGGGAGTAATAGCTAATTAATTAGCAATACTATCTCTAAAATATTCTAATTACCTAACTTTTACAATAAAAGATATAACTGAATAATTATAGAGAATAAAATAAAGATTGCAACAACAAATTAATGGAAATACTAATGGAAATGGAAAATAAACAGAAATAAGAACAATTAAAACAAAGGAGAAAATACGTTGTTGAGTTCTCTCATTAGTATGTTTATGATAACAAAAAGAGTAAAGAAGTTTAATAAGTGTGTAAGTCAATAAGCAAAGCATAAGATTTTGTTTTAGTACTAAGTTTGAAAATTAGAACTAAATTCTGAATCTCAGTACTGAATTGGAACTTATAGAGCATAATGTTTTGTGGAGTATTTTGGACTTGTAAGTGTTTAAAGGGCTAACTTTACTTGTTGGATATATTTAGGTATTGTATATAGCACGTTCCACTAAGTTGGACATTAAATCTACAGGGATTAAGGAGGATTAATTTGATCATGTTAAGATAAGTTTATTCGAATAAGGCATTTCGTGATAGAAATTGTATTTTATTTGTGCAGTTCAATAAGATATTTATTGGATTTTTCATGAGATAATTAATGGATTTTTTAAAAGATAAGTAGAAGATCTCATGGGATTCAAATTGAAAATTATCTCCAGCTTATATCAAGTTGGATAAGTGAAGCGAATTCACGATAAGGATGAATCTTATCCATATAGAAACAAGAATTTCAAATTCGAATTGAGTTGACATAACAAATATCTTAAAGAGGATTAAGTCAACCAAATTAGATTTTATACAAGCGTATTTGTGCAAATATTCATCAATAAGATATTCAAGGGTTCAAATTCAAAATTCAAGGATATCGAGCTTCAAGATTTGCTCCTAATTTTTAGGAGATATTTATTTTCAAAAGAAGGTAAATTTTCAAAAGCCATATTAGTGGAATACGAGAAGAAACTAGAGTAATTATACAAGAATATTTGCAAATTTCATCAAATAAAAGAGCAATAGTACAACATTCAAATTGAATTCATTAACGAGTATGATTTAGCTTCCATAATTTAAGGGATCACAACAACCAATGGCCAAATCAAGATAATTTCAAGATTTATCATGAAATGTCAAAGATTTATTCAAGATTCAAGCAAAGAGACGTTGCACCAAAAGATATAAGAAGAAAAGGAGTTCAACTTTTCAAGATCAATGCTACATTCATTTTACTAAAAACTTGTTATCCGAGAAAATTCATAATCATATTTAAAATCTAATTTAGAGACAATACCATCTATTCTAATTTTATATTTTGATATTATCTTATACTTCAATTAAGAGGATCATTGTATTTTGTTCTCATTGTAATTGTAAACACTATTAATTGTGTGTTAGGTCTTGTGTTAGAGGAGAGTTTCAAATTTTTGTAGATCTATGTATAGGCAAGGGCAGCCTAATAAGACAGAGCATTAAGACTTATAATTGTTTCTCTCGTTGAAGATAATAAAAAATGGATAGTGGAACAACATTGATGTGGAATACTAGGTCCTAAGCAATAGAGTTGGAAGAGTAAAGTAGGTATAAGGCCCAAGTATTATAATTCCTCCACCTAATATTCTGATCTCTACTCTCATTTACTTTGTGCTTTATTATCATTTATATATTGTTTCTCACTTAATCTTTCTAAAGTAATCAATAGGGATATTTTTAATATAGTTTTGTGAAAAAGTTTAAATGTTTTAAGTAACCAATTCACCCTCCATCCCCTAGTTACTTTTGGGACCTACAATTAGTATCAGAGCTTAGCTCTTAATTATCTAGAGTTTAAAAATCCATAGTAGAAAATAATATATTTGTTACTACAAATTATGCTCCTTATTTCGATGGTACTAACTTTGCCTATTGGAAATGCAAGATGAAAACATATGTCAAGGCAACAGATTTTGCATCATGGGAAATCATTAAGTATAGAGACATTTAAATTGCTATGGATGGAGATTCAACACTCATGAATGCTAAGAAGAAAAAGATTGAGAAAAACAATCAGGCTAAGCATTTGTTGTTAATGACAATAGCACCATTTGAATATTATCTTATTTGTAAGATTGCAAAAGAAATTTAGGATACTTTGAGTGAAAATTATGAAGGAACAACAACCATAAAGGACACTCAGATCAACTCATTACTACAACAATATGAATTGTATAGATTTCAATCGGGTGAAAATATACAAGATGTATTTATTCAATTTACCGTAATTACTAATGAATTGGCTTTGTTAGGTAAAAAGATGGAGGATTTTGATCTTGTTCATAAGATACCAAAGATTTTACCTAGATCATAGGATGCTAAGAAAATAATAATTGAAGAAGCCCAAGACTTAACAAAGATGACCATGAGCCAATTAAGAGAAAAGCTACTTGCATATGAATCGTGTGTCAAGCACATTAATGAACCTAAGAGCATCAAGAAGATAATTGCATTCAAAGCTCAAGAAGTTGATTTAAAGGCTAAATTAGAATCAAATCTCGATTGAGATGATGATGGTGAAGACATCACATTACTAGCAAGAAGGCTCAACAAGATCCTAAAAAAAAAAAGGTAAGAAAAAGTTCTTCAATAAACGCTCTTCCACTAATCTTTCTAAGTGTGATGTAGGGAAAAATTATAAGGAAGAGAAAAAGGAAAAGAAGGAGAAGAAAGAGAAAAAGGAATTAGTGTGCCATAAGTGTAAGAAGCCTAGGCACATTAAGTATGAATGCCCAATACTACTGAAGAAACTAGAAAAGTACAAGAAGAAATAGAAAGTATCATTGACCACTTTAGGTGACTAGGATGAATCCGAAGCAGATTCGAAAACAAATTCAAAAATAAACAAAGAAGCTAAGCTATGTCTAATGGCTATCTTTGAGGTAAATTATGACTCTGACGATGATATTATGCTTGAAAGTGTTTGAAAGCAAATTAAGAGTCTTTTAAAAGCACTTGAAAGGGATAATTGAAAGATAAATAAACAAGATGATGAAATCAAGGCTTTAAGAAGTGAAAAGGATGCACTTACAAACGAACTCATTGTTGGTTGATGAGAATGATATATTTGAAAATGATACCAAGGTCTTATAGATAGATAGTGAAAACAGAAGGACAACTCCAAAAAGTTTGGAAAAAGAGAATTCAATGTTAAAAGAAGAAATTAAGGAATTGAAAGTTAGAATGAATGATTTGTCTTGTACAATAGATATGACATTTAATAAGCTGCATGAAAGCGACAAGAAATTAGTTATCCTTACAAAGGTTAGATAATTCTAAAAATGGGCTTGGATATAAACATCGTGAAACTTCTAAGTCTAGTAAAAAAAAAAAAAAAAACCACGTTTATCAAAGGCAAGTAAATAGCTGGTATGGAACATGTTAAAAATGATAATGTGCATGTAATGGCTCAGTCTGATGTGTAAGGAAATCAATATAACAAAGATATACTAGTTGTAATCACAAGTATCCATTTAGAGGATACATTAAAAACAAACTTAGAAGCTACCAAAGCCAAAATATGAGGAAACAGCTAAATAATAAGTATAGATCATTAATTCCTATGCTTGTTTCTTTTGCAAAAGATTTGGTCATATTAAAAAATATTGCTTCTATAAAATGAACAAGCTAGATATTTACACAATACGAGCTTAAATTCTGGTGGATCCAAACTAGTTTGGGTTCCAAAAAAGGAATTAACTCTATTTTAATGTTTATAGGAAAATGGAGCAAGATTGAAAGGAATGTGGTACCTGGATAGTAGGTGCAAACACCTAAAAACTTTAGTATATGCTATGTTAATTACTAGGAAATATTTAGAGATATAATGGATATAGACTAAAATCGCTAAGAGAGATTTAAGAGATAGGATTAAAATTTGTTAGCATACCTATAGATAGAGATAGGAACTACTTTATTTCTTATAAGCACTCATAGAATTGACTAGTCAAAGGTAGAAATGTTTGGTCAAACAAAGTCAATGCAAGAATGTTAGTTAATTTAAAAAACTTAAGGAAAACTAACAAGCTAACTAAATGGATTCCTATAACTAACAAACCAAGTACATATGGCGCCAAATCAACTTGTACATCATCACATGTAGAAAAAGACTAAAGACTTGATAAGAATGAAGAAGCAAAGTTGAATAAGTAATTGAAGGTGATGTAAGCCATGAGCTCATTCATTCATCTCATCAAGAAACATGTAGAAAATGAATTCCCTAAGACTACCACATCTAGGCACTACTTCTAGAAGGGGAATGACTTTTTAAGTCAACATGTAAATTTCACAAGATAAGGAATTAGGTTTTAGAAGCTAGTGATGTTGTGGATGATGCTTTCAATTTAAAGGATGAAACATACGAAAGGAATGTAGTGTTTATACACTAAAAGTCGTAGCAAACAAGGGAGATGAATGCACCCAAATTTCCAACATTCCCACATAAAGACTAAAGAAGATTAAGTTTACAAGAAAACAAAAGCTTATGAGATAAGCTAGATTAGGTTTTCTATAAATAAGACCCACCAACTTATGGGATCACACTTATGTTTCACTTTCACATAACATCACTCTTGCCTTTCCTTTTCCTAAGACCCACCTCACAAAATTCTCTCTTCATTTCACTCTATTTTCTAAGTCCTAAGACTCTACGGGTAAGCGTCAACTCTTTTTAACTTCCTTTCTTTAAGAAGGGTTCTTTTTAAACATAAACTTTATGAAGGATAACTCTTTTTAAACCATCAAAAACACTTTTATAAGGAAACAAGGAAAGTTTAAAGTAAAACTTTTATGTTTTATCAAAAGATAAGACTCTTTACTAAATTTATGTTTAAGCTTTGTTTTGATTCAAATTTTAAAACTTTTCTAAGCCAAAGAGTCCTTTTCAAAAATGATTTATGAGTTTTTAAATTAAAGTGATACTTTTGTCTCATGACTAGGCCCTAACTTGATTTCTAAAGTTATTCAAGGAAAGAAAATCTTTCTAAGCCCTTTCCATACTTTATGAAGCTACCTAAATGAATTACTCAAATGAAGCCCATGAAAGAAGCTAAAAGAGTTTCCTTAAAACAAAAGGCTAAAATAATAAAAACTAAAACAAGTGGATAAAGACATGCTTTAAAAATAACTTATTTATCATGTTTGATTAAATTTACCTTAACTTGGACCTTATTGATATATGGACATATTATCTCGATACCATAACGATTTGGACCTTATGCGAGGATTAGGGAACTATAGAACAAGAATTAAGGACATTCATGGACATATGAACTACTCAAACATTGAATAAGGACCATTCGAACATGATATCGAAAAAGATCCATTAAACATGACAAACCTAAGAAATAAAAGATTTATTAAAGAAAAAGCTCAAAACCCGAAAAAGTTTAGTAATCAAGCATGTTTCTCAACTACTTTTATTCTATTAGGTACTTTCAACTTAGATTTACTAGAAGATTATTACGATGAGTAAAGATATGGCCAGGTGAGTGTCTATAATGGCTATCACTTGTATGTGCTTGTCGTGTATATATAATTAACTGATTATGCTTAGGGTATTCGGGAAATGCATTTGTTTGATTTATTTGTTAAGATAATTAAGAATTATTCCCAAAACTATAGTTAATGATGCAATGTGATGCGATTCTTGTGATTGTGTGATCATTAAAATAAACGAAAGTTAAGCATATTGGAATTTAAATATTAAAGCGACCATGCATAGCATATTGCATAATCACAATAATTACCACTACTATCACACATGAAATGGAAAGGATAAAACCTTCCTCGTTTATTGCAAAATAAGTGACTTTGAGGATGGTCATGCATTAGACGTGGGCATATCCATTCTTATGTTTTAGGCTTGCATACATCTAATGGCCAATCAATGATTTCATTACTCCTTAATCATTCAAGTGGTCAAGGAAGGCATTATTTCTTAATTTCATTTGGGCCTTCTAAGACCAATCAAGAGATCCTTCTCTTGTGACTCATTTACATGGCCTTTGTAAGCTTCTTCTTTTTTTTTGTTCCTTTGGCTAACTAGAAGATCCATCTTTCTAGGGATTATAGTGGATTCTAAGATGAACATTTATTGGTTCTCCTAGATAACCGAGAGATTGGTTCTCTTAAGAAGTCAAGGAGAATGTTACCCACTTAGTTCTCCTAGGACCAATCAAGAGGCATCATCTCTTGATCATTATATTGACATGGGTATTGGTTGAGCTGAAAATTGAGATTTATAGCTATTTTATGGTAGCTAAGGATGTCATGCTAAGTGACTTTTACACTAAATTAGACACTTAAACACTAGTGGAACTAAGAATCCTCAACCCAAGGTGAAGAGACGGAAAATAAACCTAAGACTGCACGTAGGATACCGGAAGGCCACATGTATTGTTGCATATGTTTGTTTGAATGCATAACATTTGCTTGTTTAATTAACTTGCTTCAAAGGTGGTATGAGTGGATAACTCACTAAGCTAGTTGTAGCTTATAACCCTATAATTTTGACTTCTTACAACAACCCTACTGAGTCTATCTAAAAAGATCTAGACTGTTGGTGAGAAATAAGGATTTAGAAGTGGGCTTTTAGGAGAGCATGCAAGGAAGTTGATTTATGTATTTAGAAGAACTAAGTTAATTTAATGTGTAATATGTATTTATTTTGAAAAACTTATAACTTTACTTTATTAAGTATATAATTTATAATTAACTAATAACATTTGAGCTTTGTCTAATACTGTTGAATTTGCAATACTCTGTAACTATTCTAATGTTAACGCTTCATGTACTTATTGGAAGTAATTGGCACATAATATAAGTATATATATAGTTACTTCTAATTTATACATAGCAATCTGTCACTATTAAATTGTCTTTAGGGTCATGACAATGGGTGTTCATGTCACATGAGTGGATATACTTCGTTGTTCACAAGTTTAGAGTGGAAAGAATGAGGCTACATGAAGTTAAGAGATGCTAGTAAGGGTAAAATCATCACAATTGGTAAAATTGGTCTACCTCCTCATACTATAGAGAATGTTAGTTTAGTTAGAGACTTGAAACAAAATTTGTTGAGAATAAGCCAAATATGTGATAAAGGTTATAAAATGATTTTTGATAAAGATAAAGTTGAGGCATATGATAAAAATGGTAAAAAGTTGTTTGAATGCTATAGAAAGAAGAACATATATCTTGATAACACATTTTTATGGAATAAGAAGTTTGGTCATGTTAACTTTTATCAATTGGATAATTTATCCATGAATAACCTTGTTTATTGTCTACCTAAAATGCATATTAAGGATGATTTTCATTATGCTACATGCATTAAGAATAAAATGAGTGCTATTTGACACAAGTCAATCCATGTTATTTCAATTAAGAGACCTTTAGAACTATTGCATCTTGATTTGTTTGGTCTTATGTGTACATTGAGCTTAAGTGGAAATAAGTATGGCTTAGTGATAGTAGATGGCTATTCAAGATTTACATGGGTCCTTTTTCTTTATTATAAAAGTAATGCGTTTAAGAGTTTTGAAGTGTTCGTTAAAGATATTCAAAATGAAAAAGGAGTTTCTATAATCAATCTTAGGATAGATCATGGAAGAGAATTAGATAACTTAGATTTCATAACATTTTGTTAGAATAATGGTATAATTCATAACTTCTATACACCATACACTTCGCAACAAAATGGCGTGTTTGAATGTAAAAATGGAACTATTCGATAAATGACAGGAATATTGTTAAATGTGTAGACACCTCATTTTTGCCCCTTACCTTGTAATTTTAGAATTTTTAAAATAAGGTAAATGGTCTTAATTTAGAAAAAAGCACAAAAAATAAAAAATCTAGAAAAATACAAAAAACAAGAGAAAACACAAAAAAATGAAAAATTTAGAGAAAATACAAAAAATAGAATTTAAAATAATAGAAAATTTAGAAAAACAAAAAAAAAGAGATAAAATTTAGAGAAAATAGAAAAAAAAATTAGAAAAGATATTAAAAAAAAAAAAGAAGAAGAAGAAGAAGAGATTTAAATAAATTTGAATTGGAATAGAAAATTTTAATATCTTTAGTACTTTTTTTGGGCCTTAAATAATAAAAATAACAAAGGAGATTTTAGGCTTAAATTTAGATTTAAATCTAGCCTAGGCCAACTTAATTCATTTATGCAATTTAATTGCATATATGGATAAGGCAAAAGTAAACAACCTAACGATATTGCACTTTGACTTTACATTGCATATAACATAGAGATCTTGGTTTCAAATTTTACTATAGGTACAAAGTGCTTTTTATTTTTTCCACCAAACACACTTACCACGAATCGAGATGACATCATGCCACGTGTCTATACATGGCACCACCAAACATTGATGTGGTGCCACATTAGCACCTTCATCCACGTGTTCTACCATGAGGCACGATGGCACATCGGCATTTCTACAATGTATCTTGTCAAGATACATGGCACGACAACAGAGGATCACACAGCTAACGTAACACCACATCAGCACTCTTTCTCCCCTATTCCTTCTCTCCCTTTCCCTTTGTCGAGCTTGATTTTTAATATTTTCCTTAACTCGGCTAATATTAAACCCTAACCCGTTTAATATCGATCATCAACTAAGGGTTAAAGAAAACTGGTTTTTTTTTCTTTTAGAAAAAGTATGGAATCGCCACCCGACTAAAATTAGAAAAAATAGTTAAATTATAACTACTTAAGTGGATTAATTATAGCTTAACTATTGATCTTTCGATAAAAACCAATTTTAAAACAGTTTTCAAACTAGAGATCTAGATCCAGAGGTTATCCTATTAAACCTTAAACGGATACCATCTTTTAACTTTCCAAATTTAATTTTGTTTTTCAAATACCCTTCAAATAATGTTTATTTACAAGCGACAACTGAAATTATACCTATTTACAAAAAATAAGAATTTAAAAAATTATCTGCTAAATGGGGAAAATAATTTTTTTTCTATATTTTAAGTTGCTTCATGCGTACGGATGCCTACGTATCTACTATTTAGAATCAAACTTTCGTAGTTCATTTACCAAAAACATGAACGGGTTGGTTTGTTTTAATTTGAAAAGTGGCCAAATTTATGTCTCTTTAGCCATTTGGATTTATTTAAGGATAATTTCTAAAGGGTCCTAAATTTGGTTTGTTTTTATTTATTTGTTTTTTCTGTTTTTTTTTTTTTAATTCTAGAAGGCCAGATTTTAAAGGAAGAGTTGATTTCATTTCAATTTATTTTTATTTTTGAAAAATGACTTTCTATGTTGTAAAATGATTTTATTGTTAATTTACCCTTTTCTTATTTCATTTTATTTCCATTTTTTTTAGTAAATAAAAAAAATGAACTAAACTCCTTACTCTTCTCTTCTTTCTTCTTCTTTTTTTTCTCTTTTTTTTCTTTTTTGCTTTGTTTTTTCATTCTTCTTTCTTTTTTTTTTCGAATATATATATTTTTTGTTACCACTCAATATTTACAAACAATACATAAATATAAAAATAAAATAAGAATAAATAAATAAAAGAAATACAAAACAAAAACAGTAGAATTACAAAAAAGGGGCCAGACCAATCTTGCGGGTTGAATTGGAGCTAGGTGCGGGTAGGTCAACAGATTGGGTCGAGTTAGATACGGGTCAAATTGACCTGACACGTATTGTGCGCATGAGCAATGGGAATGAAGCAAAACGGCTGGTGAGGTACACTGGAGGGCGACTCAAAGTGATTTTCAAGTAGGTAAGGGCGTTTTTGTGGGTTTTGGTTTAAGGAATGGGGCTATAAGTTAAGTGCTGTGGGTTTTTATGGCGGTTTGGGTGGTGGTTAGAGAAGGTTGGCTAACGGTGGTTGCAGGTAACGTGGGTAGCAACTGTTGGGCATATAAGGGTGGTTGGGCTGGGGGTTTTAAGACACGGCGAAGTGAGCTGTGGTGTTAGATTCGAAGGTAGAGGTGTTTGGGTAAGCGAGGGGACTTTGGGATGTGTAGAGTAACTGTATGGTCAAGGTTGAGGTGGGAGTGTAGTGGGGTTGCAATGAGAGAGAGAGAGAGAGAGAGAGTGGTCAGCGAAGAGGATGGCATGCGTACGAATGTTGGTGATTGGGATTGGGATTGACCGTAGTGGATAACTTGGTTGTGGTGTGTACATAATTTAGCATATGTATGTGTTGTGTATGCCATGGCTATTGCGTGCGTATTATAGTAGTTAAGGCATTGGTGTGGGGGTAGTTTGGTTGGTGTTGGGATGAGTTACTTGGTGTGTGTGTGGATTGCTTGTGCTAGGAAGGAGATGAAGCGAGAGAGAGAGAAAGGGAGAGCCGTTAATATTTGGGTATGCACAAGTGAGAGTGAGATGTGTCAATGGTGCTAAAGATGAGGGTGATCGGTATTGATGTGAATGATTGGGGAGTAAAGCTGCCGTCCAAATTGGGGTTGAGTGCCAATGGGAAAGGGGCTATTGGGTGACTACCGCAGGTGATGGCATAGTGGGGGATTGTACTATATGTGTTGTAGATGGTGCTCAAACGTATGGGTGACAGGCGATGGATAGCGTATGAAGTGTCTATGTATGTGAATCAATGGTTGTGGGGATTGGTTTGCAAGGATGAGGGTGGTCAAGGAAGTTGAATTGGAGCGATTGGAATTGGTGTGTGCTTGGGTGTTGCATTGTGTCTCTTTGAGAGAGATGAGATGGTCTCCAATTTGTATGTGTGGGGGAAGGTCAAGAATAAAAAAAAAAAAAGAAAAAAAATGACCAATCCTAGATTTCCTCTTCTTTCCATTTTTCAAATCTCGATTTGAATGAGCAATGAATGAATCTAACCTTGATTTTGGATTCAATTCACAGTAGACTATGTGGAGAATAGAAAATTTCCATAAATTAGTGTATTTATAAATGGAAATCACACAAAAAAATGAGGAGAAAGCAGGGGGTGTAGATTGGTTTTGCTGGAGAAAAGGAGGGAAAAGGAAAGAACAAGGGGAAATAGATGTTGACATGGTGCTACGTATATGCCATGTCAGTTGTGCAGCCCAATGATTGCTTGCCACATGTCGTAGTGGACAAACGCTCAAATCAGATTGTGATACGTGGCAAATGGGAGTTAAGAGGAAAATAAAAAGGCTTCGTATGCCTTTTGTGAATTTCGAACCTAAGACCTCCAATGCAACTCTAATGCCAAATCCAAGTGCTTAACCATTAAGCTATTGGCCTATACCTTATTCATATGTACAATTTACTTAGGCTAAATTTGAATCTAAGCTCAATGCCCTTTTTCTAAACTTGATTTAAATTAAAAAATCTATTCTATTATATTATCTAAAATTATTATTTATCTCTATTTCCTAAATTCTCTGTTTTTCAATTTTTTGTATTTTCTTATTTTTATTTTTATTTATTATCTATTTTCTAAATTTTCTTCTTTTTTTATTTTTTTTGAATTTTCTACTTTTTGTGCTTTTTCTTAAATTAGGACCATTTATCTTATTCTAAAAATTTCAAAAAAAAAAAATAGAGCAAAAATGTCACTCCTTTCCCTAAGCATACCCAACTCACAACCCTCACTTTGCTACAATCTCATGTGATTTCCATACACACATACACATGACTTCTTGGTTCAATCTTATTCCACATACAGCCTTCCTAGAATCCAATCTAAAAACATAGCTAGAGTTACTTGTCTTCCGCCCAAATCGGCTCTCAAAAGTGGCATCGGCCTTTACATTCATGGACAATTCAACATTAAATGTTCATTCCAAGTTTATTTAAACCCAAATTAGTATAAATAAACCACCCAAACACCATTCCCAACACTAATTCAATCTCCAATCCATCCCAAACATGCTCACGATCATACTCTCTCTCTCTTTAAACGTAAAACCTATGGCCAAACTCTTTCTCTATAAAAATTACTTAAGCTCAAAGAAGCTCAAGCAAAAATGACCACACAAGAAGCTTCCCCATGCATTAGGCTCTCAAATTTGACCAACCCTACGCCTTGCTATGGTTTCTAGTGCCCTACTAAATTCCACCACCACGAAACCCTTGCCACCCCTTCTAACCACTACATTAGGTGGTTTTCTATTCAAATTGACACCACTATGCACCTCGGTACCAATCAAAACCATGACCCGACCATCATTCGAATGCCAGCAAACACCCTACACATCGATTACCACCACTAATTGGTGGCCAACTTCAAAACAACCTTAAACCATTGTCTTCCATTGAGGCACACTCCTTAGACCCATATTCCCTAATCCAATTCACAAGAAACTAAGATCTCTTATGAAAAAATCCACTTAGAACCACCCAAGATGAGCCTTGCATGATGCCTTTGCCTCTTCCTTATAGGGACACGTATAGTGCATGTGAATCAGGTCGGGCAACCTAACTTAAACCCGAAGACCAACTTGAAAGCCAATGCGGACCCTATTATCCAACTCGTGTATACTTGTTGTGCGTCCTAAGTTCATTCCATTCCCTTATTTTTTTTATTTGTTGTTGTTTTGTAATTTTTTTTCTTTATTTTATTTTCTTTAGTTTTATGTCATTTCCTATAATTGTATTGTAACTAAAAATATTAGAAAAAGAAAAAAAGAAAGAAAGAAAGAAAAAAGGGAAAAAAAGAGAGAGTTTAGTTTAGTTTTATTTATTTATGCTTTAGTTTAAATAAAATAATGAATATAATAAATAAATAATAAAAAAGGTAATAAAAATAAAATGTTTTATCACTTAGGAAATTTATTTTTCAAAAATACAATAAATCATTTTCAAAATTATGGCTTTCTTAAGATTTTTCCAAAAATAAACTTTAGAAATTAAGACCCTTCCTTTTAAGATTTTTACTCAAATAATAAAATAGCTAAGAGACGTAAACTCAACCATTTTTCAAAATTATCAACTAACACTCCTAAAGTTTTATAAATAAACTATAGAGTTATTATCCCGAATAGTGGGTACGTAAGCACTAGTAAATACGGAGTGACTTAAAATATAAAAAAAATTTATTTTGCCACCTATTGTAAATAGTTAGTCAATTTATCCTTTTTTGCAAATCCATTTCAATTTACTTAGTCACATGTGATTAGACATTATTTTTAATGGGTATTTTAAAGATAAAATTAAAATCGAAAAGTTAAAAAGTGGTAACCATTAAGGGTTTAATATGATAACCCTTAGATCTAAAATCATTGGTTTTTCAAAACCTTTTCTTAAAATCAATTTTTCAAAGACTAGTGTCTAGATTAAATCAATCTACCTAATCAATTTAACCTAATGCACTCTTTTTCTTGACTTCGGTTGGATGGCGACTCTAAGAATTTTCAAAACACATTTAAAAACTTTGGTTTTTCTTAGTTCTTAGTCGATAATCAATATTAAGTAAGTAAGGTTTAATATTGGTTGAATTAAGAAAAACATATAAAACCTAGAAAAAATGAGGTACGATAGCATAAAAGTGGTATAGCACAATATTTTTGCATTGATGCAGTATCTATATCATGTTATATCATCAATCATGTGTACATAAGACCATTCACCAAGAAAACATCATGTGAGCTTTACAAAGGTAGAAAACCTACGGTATCATACTTTCATGTGTTTGGTTCTACATGTTACATTAAGAAAATAGGTCTTAACTTTGGTAAGTTTGAGAAAGGGGTAGATGAAAGCATATTCTTAGAATACTTCTTAAATGGTAAAGCATATTGTGTGTTTAACAAGGTTACTAATATGGTTGAGGAATTCATAAATGTTAAATTTGCTAATGAGATTAAAGTTGATGATTCTGATGATGACTCATATGAGAAAGCCAAAGGTAAGGATGAAAATGTACAACAAAATCAAACTAGAGAACCTAAGGTAGAAAGATCATCAGAATGAAATTCAAAAGCAAATCCAAAACTACAATTAGAAGTAAAAGCAAAAGTAAATTCAAAGGCTAGATCAAAATCTACCTAGGTAATATCTAAGCCTTATGGAACAATCATGTTTAAAACATATCATCCACCTAAACAAGTGATAAATAATATCAATGTTGGAGTTAAAACGAGAGCTAGCCTAAGAAATATTGAAAACCACTTTGCTTTATTATTTGAGTTTGAGCCTAACATTGTTGATGAAGCTTTGATTGGCAATAGCTGGATAAATGCCATGCAAGAAGAGCTAAGTCAATTTCAAAGAAATTGAGTATGGACAGTTGTTCCTAGACCCAAAGATAAGCCTATCATAGGAACAAAGAGGCTATTTAAGAATAAGCTAGATGAGTATGGTAAAATTGTTAGAAATAAGGTAAGATTAGTAAGGGCTGCTCACAAGAAGAGAGAATTGACTTTGATGAAACATATGCTCTAGTTTCTAAGTTAGAGACAATAAAACTTCTCCTTGCTTTTGCTTATTATAAAGGCTTTTAGTTGTTTCAAATGAATGTTAAAAGTGCATTTTTAAATGTATATATAAAAGAAGAGGTGTATGTAGAACAACCCTTAGGGTTTGAAGATCTATTTAAAGAGAATTATGTGTATAAATTAAGAAAGGTCTTGTATGGATTAAAACAAGCTCTTAAATCTTGGTATGAAAGACTAAGTGATTTTCTAATTAAAAACGAATTCCAAAGGGGTAAGGTAGCTACAACCTTGTTTCTTAAACACTATGATCATGATATTTTAGTAGTCCAAATATATATTAATGACATTATTTTTGGATTTACTAATGAGAAATTGTGCAAGGAGTTTTCTAAGCTTATGTAGGTTGAGTTTGAAATGTTATTAATGGGTGAGCTGGACTCCTTTCTTGGATTCCAAATAAAATAATCCAATGATGGGATCTTTATGCATCAAGAGAAGTGCACTAAGTAAATCCTAAAGAAGTTTGGTATGGAAAATATTAAAGGCATATCTGTACCCATGGCATTCTCAGACAGGTTAGATGCTGATGATGCCAATAAGAAAGTTAATAAAAAGCTTTATAGAAGTTTGATTGGTTCACTATTACATTTGACGACATCTATACCAGATATATTATTTAGTGTATGTATTTGCACATGTTTTCAATCTAAACCAATTGAAACACACTTATCAGCTGTGAAAAGGATTTTCAAGTATATATCTTACACAATAAAGTTAGGAATCTAGTATCCAAAGAATCAAAACTTTGATTTGATTGGCTACTTAGATGCTAACTATGTTAGATGTAAGATAGATAAGAAAAGTACCTCAAGTACTTGTCAATTTTTAAGGGACAAATTGGTTTCTTGATTATCCAAGAAACAAAATTCTATTACTCCATCCATAGTTGAAGTTGAGTATGTCTTAATTGGCAATTGTTGTGCTCAGATTTTGTGAATTAAATAATAATTATCCAATTATGGGCTAAATTTGAAAAATATTCCAATAAATGTGTTGCAAACAATTTGACTAAGAATCTAGTGTATCATTCTAGATCTAAGCACATTGAGGTAAGATATCATTTCATACTTGATCATATTAACAATGGTGATATAAATATTGAATTTGTGTCAATTGAAAATCAATTAGCTAACCAAGCCTCTTGATAAGACTAAATTTGAATTTATAAGAAATGAAATTGTTGTTTGTTATCCATTTGTTTAAATTTAAGTGACTAACGCCCATGTGAATTTATGTATAATATTGTACATTGTGTTAATTTTTACGAGCCATGATTTGTCTTGTTTGTTATTTGATGTAATATATTTGTTGATAAAAATTTATTTGTATAGTGTTTAGTGTAATTTAATATAGCTAAATAATATTTTTTATAATTAATATTTATATATTTGATTCATTAATATTTGTATAGGAGATTTAGTATTAATTTTCTTTAATCATTTAACTAATAAATGATTAATCTTCCCTTTTTACTGTTAAAGCTCATTTAATGAGCTTCCTCAATTTTCTCTCATGTGAGTTAAGCATGACTAGGTAAAAAACATTAGTTTTTCCTCATTTATGCATGTTCTCCCTACGTCCAATAACATTCCTATTTTTATAATGGCCATGTTTCCATCTTTCTTTCTACCTCACTTTTTGATCATGTTCCACTTCTCCACAACTCCTTAACATTCTCACACGGTCAGTCTCTTATTTCATTAAATTCCTAATAAAAATCACTTCATCTACTCACTATGGTTTTCTATTTCTCTCTCTATTTCTCTTTCTAATCCATCAACATTATTCATCTCATGTTTTTTTTTTTTTTATTTCTCATTCATGGCTCCAAGAAAATCCTTGCATCTTGGTCTCAAAACCAAGAATAATCCAAAGAATACAAAAGAAAACCCATATTTTTTAGTAGATGAAGCTTCAGAATCAGAACAAACCCTTACTCAAGAATCTCAAAACCTTATCTCTAAAAATCTTAACCTTAACCTTAACCTTAAACAAACTGAAACTAGTAGCAAGAAAAGGGAAATGATGACAAGGTTAAGAGTTCCTCAAGTGAGGAAACTGCTAAAACAAAAGAGGAGACTAAGCAAGAATCTAAGGATGATGAGGAAACAAAGAAAAGAGGAAAATCTACGAGTGAAGAAAAGAATGCTGAGACAAAACCACATTCAAAACCACATGCAAAGTTGGATCTAGAGTATGAACCTAAAGTAGAGATGACTGCTAAATGTTTTGAACAAATTAAGGCCGAAAAGAAAAAGGTAAAGCCTAAAACTATGTTTGTTTCATCTTCTAAACAACGAAACTTCATAGAGCCAAGTATTGTTAAATATGAGTATTTTTAAAAGACTGATTTTTATTAGGATGAGTTCATAGATGTCTTAAGATGCAAGAACATCTACATTGTAGAGACTATTGTGTATGGAGAGTTACTAATTGAGTTTTATGACAATCTCAATATGGATCAAAGAGAAGAGTGGTTGTCTAAAGTAAATGGACAAAAAATAAAAATTTAGAAGGATGATATTAAAAGATGTTTAGGGATTCCTAGATTAAACAATGATAGGGAAATAATGAAGAGGATTGGGAAGCAATTTTTTTAGGAATTGAATAAGGGTGAAAGGATACTTCGGGTTAGCATCTTTAACTTTGGGTTGATTGTGCTTATGCTGCATAAGATGGCCGTTAGTTGTATACTTCTAAAGAAGGGAAGTATAACTAGCATTTTGAAGAAAGATGCCATGGTTATTCTAACCATGCTAAGGAAAAAAAAATTGGACATTGCTACACAAATTCTTAGGCATGCATTCATGACTAAGAGGAAAAGGCCTTGTTGATGAAGCTATTTGAGTTTAAGAAGGTTAAGATTCCAAAGGTGACAAAGAAGGAGATACCTATTAAAGTGATAGGTTGAGATCATTTTAATCATATGGGTATAAATTTGAAAAATAAGATTTGGTATACTGATTACTAGGCATTCTACGTGTATAATAGGTATAGGAAGAATAGATTACCTAGATCATTGTTTGAGCGGAGTTGTCGAGAGTAGTTTCAAAGTTTGATTCATAACTTTAATCAGAATTTGTTAAGAAGGTCATCAAGAAAAGAAAGGGCCAAGAGATTTTCAACAGCAAGAAGAAGAAATCCAAGGAGGATTATGAAGTTAGGAAAGGAGGAAAGTTTGAAATCAAGGAGAAGAAAAAGGTATTTGAATCAAAAGATGATTCAAAATTTGACTCAAAAGCGGATTTGAAGGAAGGATTAGACAAATATCTAAGTTAGAAATAGTTTCGAGGTTAGAGATTGAACATATGATCGAGAGAAGAACGGATTAGCTAATGGACAAAATACAAGCATCTCTTAAGGAAGCTGCACAATCTACACCCTCTACAAAAGAGAAGTTACTATCTCCGATTCAATCATCTAAGAAATCCTCTCCTTAACCTGTTGTGAAATTTGAAATTCCACCATTTAATCTTCCATTGAATGATCAACCTAATCATCCACCACCTCCAAAATCTCCAAATGCCCATCTAAACAACAGCCATTTCCATAAGCTGAACCAGGTTATTTGTTGATCCAATACCACCTATTGCTGAACCTAATCAAGCATCAAGGGCACTAACATAGCAAGCTCCTTCAACAATAATTCTAATGCTTCTATGGAAAGAGTCTACTCCACCACCACCACTACAACTAATTTCTTTAAGCACTCTACGAATTAAGAAAAGTTGCCCAAAGAAAAAGGAGAAGAAGAAATCAACCTAGTTCCAAGGTTAGCTAGTGTTTGTTTTGTTAGTGTCTATTCTCTTCAAGTTTCCTTTAAGTTTATGTTGTTCAAGTTCTTTTCTATTCCATGTTCCAGTTTTCTTATCTTCAGAATCTTATATAGAGTCAAATTTAGGATCAAGCTGATGTAATCAAGCTTGTCAATGAAATATCAATCTTTTATTTCTCAAGTTTGTTATCTATTCGTTCTACCCATATCATATTCAAAGGGAGTAAAATCTGAGTAATGATAACAATAAGGGGGAGGAATATGGAAAAATATTGAATTAAAAAAAAATCATCTAATTCTAAATTAATGAACCTCTAAGAACAAGTTCTAATATATAAAAGAATTTTGAAAATTTTTGGACTTTAGAATTTTCTAATTTAATTTTTTATAATATGATATGACTTGCAATACAAAACCTTTAATATTTCTCTGAAAAAGGGTTATGTTATTGTAATACCCCTTACATGCCTGGAGAGAGGAACTCTAATCATCAAGGCGCTTTTTGGTGTAGCGGCTCGGAGTACGT
This sequence comes from Lumnitzera littorea, assembly GCA_024138015.1. Taxonomy (NCBI): domain Eukaryota; kingdom Viridiplantae; phylum Streptophyta; class Magnoliopsida; order Myrtales; family Combretaceae; genus Lumnitzera; species Lumnitzera littorea. Next base: position 60,185,918 of record JAMXBB010000001.1, on the reverse strand, counting down.
TGAAACTCCGGAGTTAAGCGTGCTTATGCTGGAGCAATCCCAAAATGGGTGACCTCCTGGGAAGCAGCTGCACCAAAGGACAAAACCGTGCGGCGTTTCATGCCAAAGCGGACAATACCTCGGTGGAAAGAGTTTCGGTCGGGTTGTTACAGTTATCATCAAAAAGGAGGATAATGTTGAGTTTTCTCATTAATGTTTTGATGATAAAAAAAAAGAGTAAAGAAGTTTAACAAGCATTTTTTATGTGTAGGTCAATAAGCAAAGCACAAGATTTTGTTTTAGTACTAAAATTGAAAATCAAAACCAAAATCAAAGACAAATTTAGAATCTCAATACTAAATCAGAAGTTATAGAGTAGAAAGTTTCATGAAGTATTTTGGACTTATAAGTGTTTGAAGACCAAGCTTCACTTGTTGGATATGTTTGGGTAATGTATCTGATATGTTTGAGTAATGTATTCAATGCGTTCCAGTAAGTTAGACATTAAATCCATGGGGACTAAAGAGGATTAATTGGATCATGTTGAGATAGGTTTATTTGGATAAGGCTCTTCGTGATAGCAACCATATTTTATTTGTGCAGTTCAATAAGATATTTATTGGATTTTTCATGAGATAGTTAATGGATTTTTTATAAGATAAGTAGAAGATCTCGTGGGATTCAAATTGAAGATTATCTCAAGCTTATAATCAAGTTGGATAAGCAAAGCAAGTTCAAGATAAGGATGAATCTTATCCATATAGAAACAAGAATTTCAAAATCGAATTGAGTTGAGATAACAAATATCTTGAAGAGGATTAAGTCAAGCAAATCAGATTTTATACAAGCATATTTGTGCATATATTCATCAAGAAGATATTCGAAGGTTCAAATTCAAAATTCAAAATTCAAGGATATCAAGCTTCAAGATTTGGTCCTAATTTTTAAGAGATATTTATTTTCAAAAGTTCAATTTTTGAAAGCCATATCAATGGAATACAAGAAGAAACTAGAGCAATTATACAAGAATATTTGCAGACTTCATCAAATAAAAGAGTAATAGTATAATGTTCAAATTGAATTTATCAACAAGTATGATTTAGCTTCCATAATTCAAGGGATCATAACAACCAATGGCTAAATCAAGATAATTTCAAGATTTATCACGAAGTGTGAAAAATTTATTCAAGATTTAAGCAAAAAGACATTGCACCTAAAGATATAAAAAGAAAAGGAGTTCAACTTTTGGAAATTGATCAAAGCTGCATTCATTTTACTGAAAACTTAATATTCGAGAAAATTTAGAATTATATTCAGAATCTAGTTTAGAGACAACACTGTCTATTCTACTTTTATATTCTGATATTATCTTGTACTTTCGTTAATAAGATCACTATATCCTATCCTCATTGTAATTGTGAACACTTAATTGTGTGAAAGGTCTTATTTTAGAGGAAAGTTTCAAATTTCTATAAATCTGTGTATGGGTAAGAGTAGCCCAGTGAGATAGAGTTGAAAGACTTATAATTGTTTCTCTCTTGTTGAAAATAGTAAAAAGTAGATAGTAAAATGATACTGATATAAAATACCGGATCCTCAATAGTAGAGCTAGAAGAGTACAATATGCATTAAGCCAAAGCACTATAATTCCTACGCCTAATCTTCTAATCCCTACTCTCATTTACCTTATGCTTTATTATCGTTTATATATTGTTTCACGCCTAATCTTGCTAAAGCAATCAAAGTGGACATTTTTAATATAATTTTACGAAAAAGTTTCAATCTTTTAATTAACTAATTCACAAATTCACCCCACCCCCCCAGCACTCTTGGTTACTTTTGAGACCTATACATGTTCTTTAGTAAATCTTTATTGTTATTTATTACTTAGTTCTAAGTGATTTATTCAATCTCAATTGCGATATTAGACAATGAGGATTCCTATTATGAATTAACTAGACTTATGTTTTTTAGCTAATTCCTAATTATGAAACCACTATAGCCAAATTGCTTCTAGAATAAAGTATCATAGAATTACATGAAACCCTTAAATCCAACTATTAGGTTTCCCTAATTTGGAAAAAACTGAACTACTAAATGTTTTAGTAAACCGGTTTTGTCTAATTGTACAAGTCAATCATATTATATGCTCTCGCGAACTCTTTGTAAACACCTCATTTTTGCCCTCCTTTATTTCAAAATTTTTAGAATAGAATAAAGGGTCATAATTTAAGAAAAAGCACAAAAAATAGAAAATTACAAAAAAAATTTAGAAAATACAAAAAAAAAAAAAAAAAGAAAATGCAAAAAATTGAAAAATTCACAAAAAATAGAAAAATAAAGAATTTAGGAAATATAGATAAATAATAATTTTAAATAGTATAATAAAATAGATTTTTTAATTTAAATCAAGTTTAGAAGAAGGGCATTGGGCCTAGGCTTATATTCAAATCTAGTCTAAGTAGATTTCGTCTATATGTGCAATTAAATTGCATATAAAAATAAGACATAGGCTAATGGCCTAATGGTTAAGCACTTGGATTTGGCATTGGAGGTCTTAGGTTCGAAACTCATAAAAGGCATAATAAGCCTTTTTATTTTTCTCTTAACTCTCATTTGCCACATGTCGCAATCTGATTTGAGCATATGTGTCCACTATAACATGTGGCTAACAATCAATGGGCCATGCAGTTGACATGGTGCACATGTGGTGCCACGTCAACATCTGTTTCCCCCTATTCTTTCCTTTCCCTTCCTTTTCTCCAGCAAAACCAATCCATAACCCCTACTTTCTCCTCATTTTTTTTGTGATTTCCATTTATAAATACAACAATTTATGGAAATTTTCTATTCTTCACATAGTTTACTATGAATTGAATCTAAAAGCAAGGTCAAATTCATTCACTTGCTCATTCAAATCGGGATTTGAAAAATGGAAAAAAGAGGAAATCTGGGATTGGTCATTTTTTTTCCTTTTTTTTTCTCGACCACCCCCCCCCCCCCCCCCTTCGGCCTACAAACACAAATTAGAGACCATCTAATCTCTTTCAAAGAGACATGACGCAACACATGATCATACACTGTTCCAACCGCTCTAATTTACCTCCCCCGACTACCCTCATCCCTTCAAACCGATCCCTACAACTACTAATTCACACATATAGACACTTCATAAGACATCTACTGCTTACCACCCACACAATTGAGCGCCATCTACAACATACATAGCACAATCCCCTACTGTACCATCACCTATGGCAATCGCCCAATAGCCCCTTTCCCATTTTGCACTTAACCCCAATTTAGATGGCAGCTCTACTCCCTAATTACTCACATCAACATCGATCACCCCTGTCCTTTACACCATCGACACATCTCACTCCCACTTGCGCATTCTCAAACATTGATGACTCTCCCTCTCTCTCTCGCTTCGTCTCCTTCTTAGCACAAGTAGTCCACATAGACACCAAGCTGCTCGTCCCTGCATTGACCAAACTACCCATACACCAATGCCCTAACTACTGCAACATGCATACAATAGCCATGGCATGCATAATACATATACACACTAAACCACGCACATACTGTAGCCAAGCTATCCACCGCGCTCAATCCTAATCCCAATCGCCAACATTCATGTGCATGTCATCCTCTTTGTCAACTACTTTCTCTCTCTCTCACTACAACCCCACTGCATTACTACCTCAACCCCAACCACACAACCGCTCTACACATTTGAAACTCCCCCACTTGCCCAAACACCTCCAACCTCGAATCCAACACCACAATTGACTTCGTCGTGTCTCAAAACCCCTAACCCGACTACCCTTGTACGCCCAGCAATTGCCACCCACGCTACTTAAAACCACCACCGACCAACCTTCTTCAACCATTACCTAAACCGCTATAGAAACCCACAGCACTTGGCTTACACCCCCATTCCCTAAACCAAAACCCATAGAACACCCTTGCCTACTTGAAAATCACTCCAAGTCGCCCTCTAAAGCACCTTGCAGACCGCTTTTCTTCATCTTCCGCTGCTTACATGCATAGCATGTGCTGAGTTGGTTTAACCCATGTCCAACTCGACTCGATTCGTTGACCAACCTACGCCTAGCTCCAATCCAATCCACAAGATTGGTCTAACCCCTTTTTTGTAATTCTACTATTTTTGTTGTGTTATTTCATGTTTTTATTTATATATTTTATTTTTGTATTTATGTATTGTTTGTAAATATTGTATGGTAACAGAATATATATATAATATATATATCCCAAAAAAAAAAAAAAGAAGAATGAGAAAAAAAAAGAGAAAAAAAGGAAAAGAAAAGGAAAAAAAAGAAAGAAGAAGAAAGAAGAGAAGAGTAGGGAGTTTAGTTCATTATTTATATATTTATTTATTTTCTAAAAAAACTGGAAATAAAATGAATAAGAAAAAGGGTAAATTAACAATAAAATCATTTTACAACTTAGAAAGTCATTTTTCGAAAATAAAAATAAAATAAAATAAAATCAACTCTTTGTTTTTAAATCAGGGCCTTCTAGAGTTTTCTAAAAAAAAAATTAAAGCAAACCAAATTTAGGACCCTTTAGAAATTTTTCTTAAATAAATCAAAATGGTTAAAGAGACATAAACTTGGCTACTTTTCAAATTAAAACAAACCAATTCACTAATGTTTTTGGTAAACAAATTACGAAAGTTTGATCCTAAATAGCAAGTATCTAGGCACCTGCACATATGGGGCGACCTAAAATATGAAAAAAAATTATTTTTCCCCTTTAGTAGATAATTCTTTAAATTCATATTTTTTTTTGTAAATAGGTATAATTTCAATTATCACTTGTAAATAACTATTATTAGAAGGGTATTTGAAAAGAAAAACTAAATTCAAAAATTTAAAAGGTGGTACTCGTTTAAGGTTTAAAAGAATTGCCCCCGGATTTAGATATCTAGTTTTAAAACCATTTTAAAAATTGGTTTTTATCGAAAGATCAATAGCTAAGTTACAATCAATCTATCCAATTAGTTATAATTTAACTCTTTTTCCTGACTCCAATTGAGTAGCAACTCCATACCTTTTTTAAAAGAAAAAACTAGTTTTCTTTAGCCCTTAATCGAGGACTAATATTAAACAAGTTAAGGTTTAATATTGGTTGGGTTAAGGAAAATATTAAAAACCGAGAGAAAAATCAAGTTTAACACTCTATAATAGACTCTAGCAACAATCCAATCACCAGTATATCAAATTAAAGATGAAATAAACATAATACAATTAGATCATAATATACAAATATCATAGATTGAATTTCAATATTAATGAAAATAAAAGTCACATTAGAACATAGGGTTTAATAACGATTTACCAAGAAATTCTAAAATAAAGACATGACAATAAGAAAAAAAAAAAAGAAGAAGAAGAAGAAGAATAGAGAAACCCCTATAATTTTTACTATACTAACTCTACTTGAAAAGGACTCCCTCTACAAACCTAAGCTTAAACACCTATTTATGAGAGTTGAACCTAAATTTACAAAAAAAAAAAAAAAAACTTGAAAAAATTAGAAGATTTGTAAATCATGACGTGTCTATGCTTAAAGCATATGACCATGGTGATGGGTCGTGATCTTTTACGTAGTCTAATATCTTGAAAATCCTTCTTCTCTAAGTCCTTGATCAATGCTTTTGCTCAAATTTGCTCTAAATCCAGATAAAAGTCTTCAAAAGTTTATCAAATGCCTCTAAAGTCTATACAAATGAAAATTAAACAAATTAATGTCTAAACCACTATAAAATTAGCTAAATTAATATATAGAATCGCATAAAATTAATACAGAATATGTATGTTAATTATGGGTTATCAGGGAGCCTCATGTTGAATTCGAAGCACTTCTCATACACATAGAAGTGCTTCCTTACCATTAATGTCACCCTCTCCTTGGAGGTAGGCACCAGTAATTTCATGCCACCAAAACCCCTGATAAAGTAATTATTCATACAATAACTTATGTCCCCTAGCTTAAGGGTACTACGGCTACCATTAGAAGAGGCATTGGTGCCTGGCCTTACATATGAATCCATTATCTCCTTATCATCTTCCCCATCATCCAAATAGACGTCTCGAAGAAGAGTGACAATTATAGATACTATGTCCATTTCCTCTTCCAAATTCTTTAGGGCCTCATCCTCCTCCTCTGTAAGTACTGATGAAGCTTTGCCCACCATTGGTGAGGGAGGAATGGGCTCCCTTTGCACCTTAGATTCAAATGAAGTGAATGTGTGTTTACTTGAGCCTAACATCATAATGTTGAAGTTCAAAGGGTAGCAAAGTTAGAAGGATATCGAGAGAAAATTTGCAAGTATGGGAAAGGCGCTTAAGAACAAGAGAAAATATTGAAGGTTGCAAAAGTGGCAAAAATGCCGACCTCAGTAGTATTTATAAGTTCAACATACTGGGAAAACCAATTGATGATTGTGGGAAATCGAATTGATGTGATTGCCTACCGTCTAGATCTTTACATATGGCATCTATTCAAATTAAATGGCTGGGAAGCCTTCAATAGATCAACTTTAACCGTACAGGTAATTGCAACAATGTGACAGCTATCAAGTCACATTAAATGTACCATTGAAATGCATGCCAACACTTAGAATTTGAAAAGTTGGGCTTCCTTGATAAGTTTCATGCATGACTTCTCGCTACCCATAATGACAAGGCTCCTTGAATATTTTACAAAGTAAAGGTTATCAAACCTCATTCAACTTGAGTATGACTATACATCACCTCTAACACATAGCCCCACACTATACTCAACTAAGACAATCTTGCTACTCCATTTGGAGAGCTCGGTACTTGACCACCACATTGGCTTGGGGTAAGTAACACTTAAACATCTCAGTACAAGTAGGCAGCCTATTCAAGGCAAATCCTAAACTAAACATGATAGCTTCTTAGCCATCCTTGCCAAGATAGTAACCAACCAACTAACCAATCCAGCCTGGCTACCCTATCGACTCCAACTTGGCAGCCACTACAATAACCTCATCTCAACAATCATCTCTAACAAGGGAATGAAGCTCCCAAGAATAAGGCTGGCTTAGGTATGTGCATAAAAAACGCATTCAACTTCTAACTTAAGGTAGGGGTTAGGGGAGAGGGTATTGATAGGAGATTTTGGATATGGATCCTTTAGGTTTATACTAACCTCTTCAAGCTATGGACCAACCTATAGGCCTAAAACTAAAGTGATCTCTCTATTGTTGACCTAAACAAGGAAGCTCAGGGCAAGGACCAAATGCTATCTAGTTTGTCACTTCATATTAAGAAAGCCATAACAAGCACATGCTGATCAATGAGGATCCAAGACTCAATCAACAATAGAATCCTTATATCTTAGGAACATGATCCACTCACACCAAGAGGTATTATACAAGTGTACATATTAAGTAATAATATAGTAGACGAAGGAGTCTAAGGTTATCAATCACTCGAGGATTGTATACTTACTCATTCACGCTCAATTATTTTACTAAAAGGGAGATATCGATTGTGATGAAAAAATAAAGGATTAATTTTTAATTAAAAGAAACAAAAATCAATTAAAAATTACCAATAAATAACAAGAACAAATAAAAAGCTTAAATAACCATAAGGATATCTAACTCTGATCATGAAGAGATTAATAGGCAATAATCCTAAAGATTTCTAAATTATTCCCAATTCTTATTAACTAAAGGAATTCAATTAATAAATTGATAGGAATCACTTTTGTATTAATTCTTAGTTCTAACTACACCCTATACGAATCGCTTTTGCAATAGAATAAGTTAATAGCATTGAGAATAGGAATTCCTTAAGCACACAACATGATAAATTAATTTTGGAAGATATCTATAACTTATCACTAAGCTTATAGTAATTCCCTTCAATTATGGTAGATTTATTTATGTATCAAGTCTCACAACCTCAATACACAAAACCGATACTTAAGTTGAAACCTTAGAAATAATAACTTAATTAATTAAAAAAATGAAATTTAGTTAATAAGAAATAAGGAATATCATTTAAATAAACAAAATAAGTGGGTTACAAGTTACCTTAAGGTTTGTAGGTGTAGATATCTACAAATCTACTCTAAAAACATAATAAAAATGAAAACTTACATAAAGAAATTATAAAAACTCCTAAGAAATGCTAAAGAGCTCTTATTCTTCTCTTCTCGACATCTCCCACCCTTTCTTTGAGCATGTATGGCCTCTATTTATATGAATCTAACAAAACAACCTTCAAATGGCAAGCTTTAAAAATTATAAAATGACCATGCCCATGGATCAAGGCCATGGACTTAGGGCATAGACCTCTCCTTGCAAAATTTCTTCAAAAATTAAATTAAATTATTTTAAGAGGGGATTACGGCCAAGGAACACAACCGTAGACTTCACTCGTGGTCATCTTTAACCTTTGATTCTTGATAAAATGTTCTTTCAATGCTCACTATCATTAAGTCATTCTTCAAATTTAGTGAAATTCTTTTCAAAAAGTACATAATTTCCATCCTTTTGACTCCATTGCTCCGTTAAAGCCTTGAAACCAACAAATGACTTAATTTAGTAGCAAAATGATAATAAAATAAATCAAAAAGACTATAAATAATAAGAAATGTATGTAAAATCACACTCATTGGAACATAATAGCCAACACGATCTCCATTTCCCACACTTAGTAGACGTGTTGACTTGCAGACATGCTCTTAGATTCTCGCTAGCTCCACTCCATAATTAGGCATAGCTCACTAGTAGTAAAAGGCACCTTGGCTCTTTTGTGCATATTGCTCACAAACTCTCTTACACCTCTACTCCTTTGCTCTCTTTTCCCAACTCTTATTGACTTAAGCATTAAAGTAGTTATGTCAGATAATACCCTAACTAAGGATGTAAAGGAGGCAAGTCTAGGATGTGTCATAAGAACTGAAGACTTGTCCCACCACCCTAATAATGTCCCCAGCCCTGTCTTAGAACCCTATAAGGTTTTTAACTTTATACCAAAAACTCTTCCCGTTACCTTAATGGGGTATCCGTTTTCTCTCCTGCGAAACCTATTTATTTATTTTTTTTTTTCAAAGAACTATTTTTTACTTCATTATTCATTAGATGAGAAATTGATTTGTATTATTTATATTTATAAAACATGAGCAACATAATGAGAACATATTAGAGAAGAAACCACAAAAACATATCATACTTCTTTTATAATATATTTATAAAACACCAAAATATAAAGAAAAAGACAATAAATACATGTAGACAAAAGAGGGGGATGGAGATTGGAGAATGGAGAATGGAGAAGGAACTAAGGTTAAGGATGTAGGTTAGTAATAAAAACTTTTAACTTTGATTTTCATTTGCTTTTTATTTAGTTAATTTATATTATTAATATATTATTTTTATTGAATAACAGGTCTCCCAACAAGTTTTTCTTAAATCATAAAACCCATCCCATAACCTTAATAGGTTTTTAACCATATTTCAGAACCCGTCTTAAAACCTTATTGAGTTGTACCCTATAGAGTTTTTAATGGGTCGGTTACCTTATTACAACCCTCCCGTTTACATCCTAATCTCAACATCCCTTAGTGTGTATTGTTTTGCAAGACCACCTGCTATTCTTTCAAGGCCCAATCCAACCTAACTCTATCGGCCAAAATTCTACTGACGATGGATTGAAAATCCTTAACAAGCTTCTGTGTTTTCCTTGGCACTTCATTAGTTTACTGGAAAACTAAGAAGCAAATAACAGTTTCCACATCTTCCATGGAAGCAAAGTATTGTGGTATTGCTTCTATGACTAAGGAGCTTTTTGTGGGCGTTTTTTATTCCTCTACAGTTGCTTGTCAATGTACAATTGCCAGTTACACTATTCTCTAACAACATATTGGTCAAGTTAATAGTTGAAAATCCATGTTTTCATGGCTACACCAAGCACATAAAGGTCAATGTTCATTTTACCCACATTATAAGACTTGTAGGTAGTATAGGTTCTTCATTTTATATATAACAGAATCATTCCATACTTCTTTTCTTCATTTACACTCTCTACAACGTCAGGTTATGGTTGACCTCAACTTCTATTGCAAGTTGTTAATTCCGATTATATGAAGTAAGTTCTTCATAATACCATGAAAATCACAAGCGTCAACAACTCTTTTAAAATTATTGTAAAACTACACTGTATAGGTTATTCCAGCATGGTAAATCATCTCACCTATGTTGTTATCAACTTTTTATTGACCTTAGGTAATGCACTTAGTAGTGAAAATTGTTTCATTATGATAAATCAACAAAATTATAACTGTTACCTACATTTTTGTTGATGAGGTAAAAGCTACATCAAATTATGGTATAATTGTTCAATGTAGTAATTCAGGAAATTTGTGAAATTTATCAACATTTTGCCGAATGTTGGCAAAATCATTTTAAATGGGTTATAATTGTTTAAATGGCACATTATGAAAATGTAGTTGTTATCAGATTTCTTAAGTTTATGGTAAAACTACACTAAAGCTGGTATAGTTATTTTAATGTGGTAAACCATCAAAATTATAATTGTGACCTACATTGTAAGGATTCTAGTATAAATACTACTAAGTGGTAAATTTGTTCCATTATGATAAACATCAAAAACAATTATTACTAACTTTTAGTTGATCAATGCAAAATTCTTTCATGGAGTAATTTTTCCTTTGTGGTTAATCGTGAAAATTAAATATTTTCAACATCGTATGGTAATGTTACATTAATTACCATCGTATGGTAACTTTTAGTTGATCAATGCAAAATTCTTTCATGGAGTAATTTTTCCTTTGTGGTTAATCGTGAAAATTAAATATTTTCAACATCGTATGGTAATGTTACATTAATTATAGAACAACTGTCAAATTTTGGTGAAATCATGAAAATAAAAATTTGTTACAAAGTCCTTTATGATTATGGTATAACTCTGCCAATATTAGTGAAATTTTTCTATGATAAAGGATACAACTATTGCAAACTTTTTATTGATTGTCGTAAAAATATTTTACTATGCCATAATAGTTCCGATATGGTAAATGAAGAAAATCACAAATATTACCATCATAAGGTTATTCAAATGTCATATAATTGTTCAATTGTAATTAGTAATGTCATGACTTCCTTTTTAATAAGTACGATATAGCTACATCAAAACTAATAAAACTTATCAACTGAGCTAAGCCATCCCATTGCCAACATTTTATCAGCTATAGTAAAATGCACTCAAAGTGGGCATACTTATTCTATAATGGTACATCATCAAAATTCGATCTTAACTTTTTATTCATCGTTGTAGAGATTTGGTAGATCATCAAAATTTACAATCGTTACTAACATTATGAATGTGGTAAAAAGTACTTCTTTTTTTGCCAAAGCGGTAAAATGTACTTTAAAAAAGTATAGTTCTCCTACCGTGGTGAATGTAAAATATTACAGCTATTACCAACTATTGCCATATTACGTTGAAAATGCATAAAATTGGTGAAACCTTTCTAATGGGTAAGTCGTAAGTGTTATAGTTATTACTTTCACACTTCGAAATCATAGATAGATTTACTGCATTTTCTTATCAGCTGGCAAGCAAATAAAAGGCTAAGGAATCCTACACCATCGAAAGCCTTTTATTCGAATGTTTTAATACAATTAGTGTTTCTTAAAAACAAGTCCCATAAAGTAGGTGAGCTGTGAAACTTAGCAAACAGCTCCTCTACATATATACATAAGACATGGGCACAATTTGATTCATTTGTTTTTCCCCCACATGAGACCATATCACAAGTTATTATTCCATTTCTTATCACTTTGAATCAAATCATCTAATTCAATTAAGAAAATTTTATGAACCATATAACTTCAATTTGATTCCATTCTATTTACTTATTGAACCATAAAATATGATTTAAGAAAACTTATATGCATGATGTTATGACATCATAGAAAATCAAATTAATAAAAAGAAAATAAGAAAGTTAATAAATGGGATAAGAAAAGTAATAAATTAATTTAAGAGGGGCAAAATGGTCTTCTCAACTCTTAAGTATAAAAAGGATTGAAAAACTCTATGGCTCATTTTCACTCCGTTGCATTTGCAGAACTCTCTTCAAGAGAACCACAAGAATAAAACTAAGATAAGGTATTGTAATGGTGATTCTTTTGTTGTAGATTTTGAATTGTGCATTTCATTAATGTTAGGAGACGATTTAGTATGGAAGAAGCATGTGATTTAGGGATTTACAAGATAGAAGTTAGGACAAAGTCTAAATCCTAACTTCATAAGTGATTCATCGATCCTTAATAGAATAGCAACTGTTGTCATTGTCATTGTATCGGTCAAATTATGTTGATTGCGTGTGAATAATCTTAGACGTGGTGATCAAACTTTTTACTACGTAGTTTGCAATTGCTTCAAGGGTTCTTAATCAAGGTATGTGAGTCTTGTGGTCATTATTTTGAACTCTTTTTTTTATTTTTTTGTTTTGTATTGGGGATTGGAAAACATCTAAGCGTTCCTTGTTATTAATTTGATGAGAAGGATTAAACCTTAAGAAGGAATTAAAGTATAAGATGGATTAGAGTTGTTGTGGGATAGTTCAGAGAGGTTGAAAGTTGAAAAAGAGAAGAAAATGTTGAACCGAAGGAATATGATCAAAGATCACAACCATGATCCTACTCATGGATCATGAATTTTCTTTAGAGTGTGAAGAGGAAATTGATTTGGGTGTAGACTTACAAAGTTGGTTAGATCATAGGCATGGATTGTTGTATTAAAATTAAAGAAGGACCAGGGTCTAGGAGCATGGCCGTAAACCTTAGGCATGTTCTTATAGTTCTCCTTTTTTTGTTGTTTCTCATTTCTATCTTTCCCTTAACCCAATTTTCTAAACATCTACAAGAGTCTAAATTGAACCTTAAACCTCAAGTTAAAATAAAATTCAAACTTAATAACCTAAGGAGATAAGTAAGAAAACTTAGCTAAAATTATGTGACTTAAGGATATCATCTAAAAAGAGTTATTCTTATTTTATTATTCAACTGTTGACTTTGAATAGTCATTTAAGACAAGTACTCTAAGTTGCTTTCGATACTCAGGTATGTAGAACCTTTAATTGCTACTTATGTTTGTCTAGGACAGTTAAAGTAAACCAAACTGATAATTAACTAAAATAAAATATATTTGTTATTTGTGTTTGGTTGGGCTTAATAGGTTGTAGTCCTAGTATCCTCGAGGTGGCACCTTATTGATCTTTAAATGATGTTGTCCCAAGTAGAGTCCTCCTTAGATATGAAACGACGTAGATTAAGTTGGTATCCAAAGGTTATAGTACTAGTATTCTAGAACCAAGTAGGTTAGGCAACATTTGAGATTTATAGTGTTGGTATCCCAACTAAGAACCTTGTGTGGAGTTTGAGATGCTCTAAGTTTAAGGTTAATTGTGAGTGATCCTGTGCTATATTGATTGTTAGCTTGAATAAAGACATTAACCTATTGTTTGATATTCCTTGTTGCTTTATTGCACGTATTATATTGATTATTGCATGTCATACATAGGTTTCCATAATAGGTGTTATCTCATTCCATTTCTTTTTTAGCTATAGGAACTTTAAACACATAAGTAGATTATGATAAGAATGGGGAAGCATATTATTACTATTAGGATGAAGATACTAGAAAGTATTATTACTATTATGAAGATGAGATGTGAATTGCTAGTAAGAGAAGTTAAATGGACTTACTATTTAAGAGACTTATCTAGTTTTGTGCAACATGAGAGTTTAACTAGGTTTACTTTTGTTTCATTTTGAAGAGATTTAATTGTAACTTTAAGTTACATTTGAAACTTTATATAAGAGTTTAGGTAGTTATGTTATGAAGTTTTGGAGATTTTAACTGCTCGTTTAGTTTGATGCGTCAGTGGACTGATAGAGACACGAGATGGTTTGCAACAACTTAAGTCTAGAGTGTTACAAATGTAAAATCTTGTATCGTAAGTACTACATTATTTAATGATAATAGGTATCAACACTATGTAAAGAATTGATGAAGCTAACTTATGCAATTAAGAATTTCAAAAATGACTTTATAGCTAATTTTATTTATAAAACTAGCATGTAATATAAATTTTAAGTAGACCTATAAGTCAAATACATATTTCAATAGGTAAACATTTAAATTTGTATTAAATAGCATGTTAATAAATATATTCTTAATCACAAATAAAAGTATTACTTTGTTTTTTAAAACAATTTAGTTCAATTTTTCAGTTAGGTTTGATTTACCTTCTAAAACAATCATAACCTTTTAGCTTAGTCCTTTTTTTTTTCATACCAAACTAGAAAAGAATACCATCTTTTCAATTTAAATTGATCTATATTACAATTTTGTTGGTTTTATTATCCATCCTTAACACACACATGCTCTCAATGTCATGCAACATTCAGTCAAGTTATTTAACTAAATACAACAACAAAATCAAGCAGCGAGTACAGTGTTCACTATTGATTTTACTTATGTAGGAGTGACAAATATACACAAACTCAACAATTTGGGCTACAGTAAGAGTTCAATATTCTCTGAATTCAAAACCAAGATAAAATCATTTTCATATTGGAATCATTGTTCATATTAATAAAAAAAGCTTAATCTACTAGCCTTGTTTGCAATATTGTCTCATACCATCACTACAACATGTTAACTTCACTTCGAGTGTCTGGACTAGTATTAGTTACAATTACACCACAAGGACGACCTATGATGAGTGCAAAGTTACTAAAAACTCAAGAGTATGAAAGATAGGTTTTAAAATCTTGTTACGAGAAATGTCATCAGATTAATCAAAAATATATTAATCTTCTTGCATTAACTCTTTTAGTTTATATGTTTTGATTTATTGGTGAGTCCTAATTTTGTTGTATAATAAGTTGGGAAGAAGTGTCAGGGTGTAAACTCAAGAGCATAAATGAGAGGGTTTAAAATCTTACTTTGAGAAATGTTATTGGATTAACCAAATATGGATGGATCTTCTTTCATTAACTCTTTTTATTTTATGTCTTTTAGCTTATCGATGAGTCTCTATTTTATTATAAAATGAGTTAAGAAAAAGTGTTGAGGTGTAAAGAGAACCAAAACCAAGAGCTAAGAAGAACCAAGCTTTTGTGGACTATCAATCAAATGTCACTTTTATATGATTAGTTAATAGATGCCTTTTCATCTATAGAAAGTTCAAGATGTTATAATAAAACCCCAAAGCATTAAAACTCCCACCATGTGGACGTTAGGAATTTTTATTCTACCTACTAATCATTAGACATGCTATTGTTCATCCTATAGCACTTGGAGTAGCCGAGTTGTTTCACGCCTTTTATTTTGTTTTATTTATTTTATTTTAAGTATGGTTAACTTTCTTTTAATTGTATTTAATATTACTATTAATAAGAGTTTATCATGTACAAACAATTATCATGAAGGATTGTTTATTTATCTTGAGTTTTATCTCTTGAACTCACTCTTATCAGTCATCAAGATCATAGCAAACAAACACTCAATATAGATTCGTGCACAATATCAAATACATTGCAAGTGTAGTATAAATTAATCATGGTGTGTCATATCCACTTTTGAGGCTGTAAATATCCCTAAACCCCCAAATCCAAATACTCTAAGAATCCTAATTCCTATAATTGGGGAATTTATATTCAAATCAATTGTGATAGTGAAATTGATGTACTCAACCTCCTTAGACACATCACCATTGTTACTATTTGATCATATAGTAACACATTTGGTTTAGTTCAATATTAGATTAATCTCATAACAAGGAAATGTTAGCGAGACACTTAATTCAAAACATTAGTTCTAGCTATGACCACTATTATTAAAATTATTATGAATTGTCAAATTAAGCTAATATATGGATAAATAGGAGACAATTTATAAATAAATATCATATTAACCTAATTAATTCTGTGAAAACTAATGTAGAATACTGTTACTATCATGTGTAATTGTAGATACCCAA
This sequence comes from Lumnitzera littorea, assembly GCA_024138015.1. NCBI lineage: Eukaryota > Viridiplantae > Streptophyta > Magnoliopsida > Myrtales > Combretaceae > Lumnitzera > Lumnitzera littorea. The sequence continues at coordinate 60,169,856 of JAMXBB010000001.1, read as the reverse complement.
TTTTTGTCATCCTTTCTATTCATCTTTTTATTAAGTTTTTCAAAAAGAAAAAACTGAAAAATTGACAAAAATACAAAAAAAAAAATTAGGAAAATAAGGTTTTTAGTAAAAATAAGAGTCTTAGGTCATTTCTAGGTTGCTTGGAGATGGTCATCTCATCTTTAGGGTCTAAGAGAAAATTCGAAAGTCAAACTTGCAAATGTGATTTGATAGGTTTTTGTGTTGTATCTTAGAATGTTGGATTTTCATAAAACCCAATATTTCGATTCAAATTTGAGGGTTTTTTTTTTTTTTTTGCACCATTTAAAAATATGGTCAATTTAGCTAATTATGGCTTTAAACGGGACCTTGATTATTTAAATTGATCAAGTTATGAAAAGTTCAACTTTTCAGTTAACTAAACAAATAACAAACCGAAGCTCAAATGTCTATCAAATTGTGTACAATTGATTTATTTATTTTTATGGGGGTATTTCAATTATTTCAAAACAAGTTCAATCAAGCCTAAACCGACCCCTTTTATTTAAGATCGGTCTAACTCAACTATAGCTTAAAGAATAGTTGATTGTACTAATTTTTTAGAATGCAGCAACAATTGTGTTGGCAAAGGTAGAAGTGTTTGTATTTGATGTCCACAATTTGAATCCTAAGCAGTGCATATTACACTTTTCTTTTTTGCAACTCAATAAAGTCACGTGATTCATCCCCAAATAGCCATGTCGAAACCTGATTAAGGGGAGAAAAATCTAGTGTACCTTTCTCTCTTCAAATACAATCTATAACTTATCAAATCCTCAACATTTCTTAAGGATTTTTATGTAAAATGATTTGGAATCTATCAAAGATTCACTTTATCAATTTGTTTTCGTTGATAAATACAAATTGGAGATATGATTAAAACCAAACCACTTGAACTTCATCCATAGCATCGGCCATGCATGATTTAAGTCTCTCTCGAGCTCTAAATTTGATTCTATTTTCATATCAATGAATAATAGAGCTTAGGTAATCCACCAGCTTTCATTAAACATGACCACAACCTATTCACCAAACTCCTTCTCTCTCTAAGCTGCAACACCTAACCCTTTCTCTAAGATTGATACAAGTTCCAGACTTTTCGAGCTAAGCTACCACTTTTAAGAGACTCCCAATACTCCAAGCGCTCAAACCTAACGTCTCTCACTAACTTTTGTGACCTACAACGTGACAACTGACCACTAATGGTTTCAAGTAAACCCTAACTACCACACATAAGCACAGTCGCCTATCCGCTGACCGAAATTGACACCACAGTTGAGCTCACATCATTCAAAGCCCCAAGAACACCTCATCCCTATCCGTTGAAGCACTCCTACCTTTGCTATCTAATATCCACCACCGCACACCTTAACATTACCACCACTGGAGATTTTACAAATGAAAAGCACATGACTAAGTTAGACAACTTGCATCTAACTTATTGTTGTCAATTCTCCCTCTCTACCCAAGTCATATGTGGAGCATATGACCAAGTTGGACAACCCAAACCCAAACAACCTTGCCTATACCTGCTCCTTAACTCGCACTTACTTATCCTTTGACCATAGTCTAAGTTTTGCAATTTCCTTCTCTTTCCTTATTTATTTATTTTCTATCATTTGATATTCAATAAAAAATTTTAAAAATAAAGAAACATAAAAATATCTATATCTATATGTTTTTTTGCTTAGAAAATGTATGTATTTTTTAAAATAAAATGAGTTATTTTTTAATTTACAGCTTCTTTTAGAATTTTCCAAAAATAAACATTCAAAGGTAAGGATCTTTTTGTAGAATTTTTCTTAAATAAAAATTAAATAGACAAAAACATAAACTCGAATGTTTTCAAAATTAAAGTAAACTAACACGGTTAAAATTTTGAAATGAATTATGATAGTTTAATTTTGAATAGCGAGTACATAGGTACCTAATAGGTGACCTTAAAATATGGATTTTATTTTATTTTTTTTGTATTTTCCTTTTTTTTGTAAAATAAAAACTTTTAGTCTTTTTTTTTTTAATTTCAACATTTACATTATTTAGGTATTTTGAAAAATAAATATTAATTTTGGAATGTTAAGGTACAAGTATTAAGATTTAATAAGATGGCCACTAAATTCAAATTTTTGGTTTTCAACTTGCGAAAATTGTTTTTACAAGACCAATAGCTTGATTAGAATTAATCCACCTAATTAATTCTAATATAACTTTTTTTTTCTCGAGTTTGATTGAGTAATGACTCCGATTTTTCCAAAAGGTTTTCTAGAAATGATTTTTCAAATATTAAGTTTTTCCTTAATTTTTGTTAAGTGACTTAAGCTAAGTGGACCGGGCATAATATAAATTAGAATTTAGCAAAATAAATGAAAAATTAGGCTTAACAGTTCGATAATTCCACTAAAGGAGTCAAGAGGGCTTGCTACCTAAACCTCCTAAAATTAGAACTTATTCTTCAAAATACTCTTTCCATGTTATATTTCCTTTTAAAACATTGTTTATTTGTATATATTTGTACTAACCCTTATAGGCTTATTAGGGGCATATACTGGAGTTTATTATATCACGAATGTATGTTGGATACAATCAAAACCAAGTTGTCTTAGAAACCTTAGGATGAGGGGGTCATTATGTAGGTTTCAAGTATTATAGAGTGACCATTACTTAAGATCAATTAGGTTATCCCACTCGAGATAACATGGTTATAGATCCATTTATTTGGGAATTAGGGGAACCATAGTGCTCAGGAACCTTTAGAACCCACCTCTTTGCATACACGGGCTTTTGGACTGGCAAATAAATAGCAATTGAGCATATTGCTAATAAAGGGTTGTGACTAAATTATTTCGACCAACTAGATTGCACTATGTATCATGGATGGAAAACTTGATGTCATCAATAATAAGACTCCTCAAACATTGAGGATTCAAATGCAAAGTATAGTTCGACTAAAAAAACAGTGAAACTTTGATGACTAAATTTGTATGTTTCTCTATTTATAACACTCTTAACCTAATAGTGTTATCCATTGTCATTGATGTTAGGAGGTAATGGCAATAACTAGTGTGACATATATGGTTATGTTAATATAATTCATGATCCAAATTGAATTACAAAGTATTATTTAATTCAATTTTGCCACTTGGACAAAAATGTGAACTTCTTTTTGAATTAGCAATCAAAAGTTGAATTTTCAATTCCATTCATGGTTCATGTACTAAAATGTTTGACACATGGTTTGAAATTAACCAAACCCTATGGTCCCTTTAGTTCAATTACTTAGTTGAATTAAGTCTTTGATGGTAAATCTTATGCCAAACTGAATTGATTTAATCGATAAAGAATAAAATCTTTTCACTTTAGTTCAAGATATTGATTTGATTTTATGTACACTATGTTTTGTAAACTTGTAGGAAAGGAAAATTAAGGGGAAATGAGGTGAGAGGAAGGAGAGTAAAAAGTGGGGAAATGAGGGAAAACATTATCTTTTTTATATTTAGTTGATGTGAATGAGGAGAAAAGAGAAGTAAAATAGCTCCTTTTATTGTGTTATAGTATTTTGTTTTAATATAATGGAGAGTAGTTTGGTAATTTTGAAAGAAATATCTTAAAATTTTCTCATATTACCTCTATTATATGTATATCTCACCTTTTTGGGCCTCAATGCACTCACTTGACCTTTTTGAGATTAATCCAACCACATACTAAGAGGGAATCCCTTTTGGAGACATAGCCTTACTCCAATGCTTCGCCAAGAGTTCCCCTCTACTTGTCTCAATTTGGACACCTCCATTCTGAGAGATATAGGTGTGTTTATCCTTTTAGGGCAATCTATTTCTTAAAAAGAGATCCCAAGGAAAATAATATAGTAAATATGGATACTAAATCACGTTTTTAGAATGTGATTTTATTTTATAACGATATCCAGCCACGTAGACCAAAAAAAGAAAAGTTAACAAACAAACGAGGAGTATATCTTAATCGCATAACGGAAATGCGGTTTTTGAATTGCATAACCAACATGCAATTTTTAAAACGCATGATCTATCTACGCTTTAAGTTTTAATCACATAATCTAACAAAAAAAAGAGTTGACAAAGAGAGAGAAGCTGTATGTGTTCTTTTTTAGTGAGAGACACAAAGTTTTGTAAATGCAAGGAAGGGGGTCAAGAGGAAATAAATAGAAATAGGAAAATCGCATCCTTTTATTGCGATTTTCATGGGCAGCACTAAAAGCGCAATTTCATAAAGCGATTTTGAAATCGCAACATAAGCATGTGATTTCGTTAAATAACCATCGTACGTTTCGTCGTTGGATGGGAAAAATTAAAACGCATTCCTAAAACACAACTTAGGAACCGTATTTGACAAAATATTTTGCTTCGAGCCCTTTTTTAGAAAATAATTTACTCCAAAGGGACAAATACACATATTTCTCTCCATACTAGTAGGGAAGATCCTCCTTTTACTCGTCTCAATCTAGAGAGACAGCACTAACCATGGAGGAATATCATTCACGTGGTTTGATTTCAAAAGCCACATTACCCTGGAAAGCCATATGAGCACCTCCATGCAGAGGGATGGAGCCTCTTTTACTTGAATCTCCATGTTAAATTTGGTACACTCCCTTAAATCTTAAAACCTTTTAAATGTTCATATTATCTTTACTAAATTAAATATTAAAATGTATATGTAAAAGTCACTTTGATACTCACTTAATTTATGAGTTCTTTTTACAGACTCAAAATTAAGCCCACATTAAATATGTAAATAGGAAAGAATCTTCAAACATTAATAACCTTAAAAAAAAAAAAAAATGAAGAAAATTTTAGCTTATCTTCCTTATTAATATCAAACAAAAAGATATAAAACTCTATCCTCCTATTCCCCTACGGAAATATTCTCCAAATGATGTTTCATACAAGGGAACGAAAAATAAACATTCTTTTTAATTTTTTGTTTTTTTCCTAACAACCTTATTTTTAAATTGACATTATATTTTTAAACATATATTCTCAAATCTCTTTCCCAATTGATCATAGTCACATTATCATCCCTTCAGGAAAATGTCAGACGGAAACAAAAGCTAGAACTAAAATTCACGGGGTTGAGTGTTCGCAGCACTAACCTCAAACTTCATTCGTGAACACTCTTAAATCTTCCCAGTAACTCTAGCATGACATATGTGCTCCGAGTTATTCATCCGTACATCAAAACTCACCGCTCTTGCACGAGCCGGCCGCATCCGATGCGCCCGCCAACTGTTCGACAACATGTCTCATAGAGACTTAGTCTCTTGGAATGCGATGATCTCTGGATATTCCCATCTAGGTCTTCACCATGAAACGCTCTCTCTTTTCTCTCAAATGAAAGCTTCCAATATCTCACCCGACCACTTTACGTTAACCGCAAGTTTAACTGCTTGTGCTGGTTCTGGGAATATTCTATGTGGCACTAGCATTCATGGTCTAGTCACTACTTTTGGGTATGGATATTATGTCCCGGTCTGTAATTCTCTCATTGACATGTATGGGAAGTGTTTGACCCCTTGTGATGCTAGTAAAGTGTTTGAGGATATGAACTTTTGGAATGAAATAACATGGTGTTCACTTTTATTTGCACATGTAAACAGCGGTTGGTTTGACACGGCCAATGAAGTGTTTCATGCAATGCCTCAACGTGTTCAGATTGCTTGGAATATTATGATTGCGGGATATGGCAAGTATGGTGAAATTGAGCATTGTCTGGAGCTGTTTAAAGAGATGAGAGGGAGTTCATTTCAGCCAGATCAGTGGACTATGAGTTCATTGATGAATGGATGTGCTGAGACCATGGAGTTTGTCTATGGATGTATGCTGCACTGCTTTATAATTAAGAGCGGTTGGGGATCGGCACTGGAGTCGATGAACTCGATCTTAAGCTTTTACGCTAAACTTGGTTACAGGGATGATGCTATGAAGCTATTTCAGTCCTTTGAAACTCTGAATCTGGTGTCTTCGAATGCTGTCATTGATGCCCATTTGAAAGTTGGTGACACCAAAAAAGCATTTCTTGCATTTCAGCAAGCACCTGAGAAGGATATTATTTCTTGGACATCTATTATTACCGGATTTGCAAGAAATGGAAATGGTGGCAAAGCTCTTGCTTTATTTGTTGACATGGTTAGAGATCACTTTATTCCTGATGCTTTGTCATTTGGAGCAGTTCTTCATGCATGTTCCAGCTTGGCAATACTGGGTCATGGTGAAATGGTTCATGGCTGCATAGTTCAATATGGTTTCCATGCAAATGTCTATGTGGGCAATGCCTTGATAAGCATGTATGCTAAGTGTGGCAAATTAGAAGGTTCAGTCCATGCATTTGATGAAATCACAAACAAGGACATAGTCTCTTGGAATGCTATGCTTTTTGCATTCGGATTACATGGACTGGCAAGTCATAGCTTGCAGCTCTTTGAAGATATGTTAGCATCTGGAATGAAGCCAGATAAGGTTACCTTTATTGGCTTGTTAATTACTTGCAGCCACTCGGGACTATTGGAAAAAGGTGGGAAATTTTTCAATTCAATGGAGTTGGGATATGGTGTCGGCCATGATATAGATCATTTGGTGTGCATGGTGGATATGCTAGGCCGAGGTGGTTACTTGGCTGAGGCACAGGAATTGGCTAGGGAAAATTGGGGAACGAGCATGTGTGAGGCACTGCTAGGAGCATGCTCTATCCACATGAATATAGCCATGGGGACTAGGGGTGTGGAGGGGTTGAAGGAAATAGAGCCTCATAAAGAAATGAGCTATGTGGTGCTGTCAAACTTGTATTGTTACAGTGGGAAGTGGAACGAAGCAGAGATGGTTAGGAAAACAATGGCAGCTCAAGGAGTGAAGAAACTGCCTGGGTGCAGCTGGATTGAGGTGAGGAACATAGTCACAGCATTTGTATCTGGAAACAATTCACATCCCTGTATGGAAGATCTCTGTAAAATGTTATATGTTCTTGATTGTCAAATGAGAAGTTCTACTTCACTAATCTTTTGGGATAAATATAATGAAAATTTTTAGATTTTATGTCTCTACCATGTTTTAGGTTAAGATAAGTTAGAGATCCTAGCCGAAGGAACTCGTTATCTTTTCCCCCCTCTTTTGACGCATCTCTGCCGCCACTTCCTTCCCTCGAATCGTCCTTACGGCCGCTGCATTATTGATGACTCGGTGTTGAGGGCCGGGCTATGCATAACGTTGAGCAGGCTGGATTGATTCTCCGTCTTGAGTCGTGGTTGGCTTTTGTTTTCGCCGAAATGCTGGTTCAGTTGCCATTCCTCCACGAAAGAATTGGTTCTACCGAAACTAAAACAAATCTACTTTTGGGAGATTCGAACCAAAACGGTCCTGTTTTCAGGCCCTTGAAAAACATAATCCAGATAGATATAGATAAGGCTAGCAATTTGTGTCATCTTATCATGTATAAATAAGTTTGTTTTAGAAAAACCTTAACTCATAGTACGATCTATTTATTAATTTTACATAAAAATCTAAACCCATGACTTGTTGTGTCATGTGTCTAGATTAAATTCATTTATCTCTTATCATAATTATATATATTTAATAAAATTTATTAATTGTATATTGTATATATTTATTAAAAGTTATTGAACAATGATGATTTACTATTTTATTTGTGCTCATCAGAATAATAAATAATATAAAGACAAGATAATATAATATTTTCCATAACATATAAATAATGTTGAATCAATTAATGAGTGTAGATTGAATAGTGTATGGGAAATGAATGAGATATGGATTATGTTCTATCCTTAAAGCCTACAAAATGCAAAAGCAATTACTTTTTTCATAGGAATGACACGTTATTAGTTAAGTTACATTACCGAATACAAAAATATATGTACACATATCTATTGGTTTTTTTTTTTTTTTCCTTCTGAATGTATATATATATATATATATATATATAAAGATATCAACAACAAAGAATTCGCCTAAAATAAACATGCAACTAAGCCTTGATTAACTAGGAAATCAGTCTAGAGGCAAATCTGTGCCATTTAATAAAAGGAACAAAAATACAAAAAAGTGTTGCCATTTTAGGAACATTTGGATTTAATTTCCCTCTTATTCCTTCCCTAAAGAAATTCCAGATGATAAAAGGGAAAAAAAAAAAAAGAAGAAAATTTAAAATAAGTATCGCAGAAGGAAGTATGTAAAAATATTTGAAGAAAACTTCAAAATATACTTAAAAATCTCGAACCATTTCTTTTCATTTTTAAGCTTACTTTCCTCATCTTTATGACATATACACGTTATTATGTATCCATACAATGGATGTGCACAATAACTTGTCATCATGAAGTATAAACTTTGCCTAGCATTACAGATGTTAAATTCATAACCGACTCTCCATTATTTGCTCCAGATTTGTGTACATTTGAGAAGTTTTCATTTTCGATGCAGCTGTCTGACCATCCACTGCTTTTTTCACCGACCCTAATTTAAGTGCATGATAACAATGAAACGGGTTGCTGCATTAAACTTTCAAGTGTCTGGAGCGAATTGAAGGATAGTTTTTACACCACAATGTACAAGATGAGTCTTTACAGAACTTCTGACCCAGAATGCACCGGCCATAAAAACCGCCACTGCAATAGAGCAATCAACAGAAACCATACACTACAACTTACAACTCCGGACAGCACCGCAGTCCGGGTAAAGAATAATAGAATTGCCAGGCTACAACAAACACCATATTTACAGATTCAATGCTAAATAAATCATTCACATGCGCAGCAAGCATGTGTGGGGCAGATTCGATGTCTTGGCATCACTCTGCTCTTTGCAATAAGAATGCAAAACCTGAGTTTTCTCGAATTAAAGGTGGAGGGTCAATTTCAGTAACTTCGATCGGTTCCATTGACTTCGCAATATCTTCCACCGTAAATGGAATGCTGCAATAAAAACATGCATCACAAATATGGAAATCAAGAACGGCTTACAGAGGGCTGGATGGAGTGGAAATCGTTACCTTGAGTCATCATCCAAAAGGAAAGAACTGCTCACGGCATTATTGGAGTCCTCTGTCATCATAACTCTCATACTTGAGATAACCTGCCGTTAATTAGATGAGCAATATATATCTTTGGAAATGAAATCATAGTTGGTGTTAAACTGAAAGATAAAAAAGAGATCAAGCAAAATGTCATCTTGTCACAAACAAGACACACGTTTCAGCTCCATGGTTCCAAACTCAAGAGGGGGGAAATGTAATTCTACTTCAATCCATGGATTGTCAATGGTTTGGTTTTAAATCATATAAGAATCTAGACACTTACTTCTGTTGATACGGTATGTGTACCATATTTATCATCCCAGTACATTGTACTGATCCTATATAACTGCTGAATGCTGAGCACCTGAATGATGAAAGAATCAGAAGTAAGCTTGTGCACACAGAGAGAGAAGGGAGGAGAGAGTAAGAGACAGAGGGAGAGACATATAAAGAGAGGATTGGATACTAACCGGACAGAGATCATTAGTTATCTCTTTTAAGCTCTTTTTGGGCTTTTGATGTATAACCTAATTTGGCAGAAGTATCATAAGAGAATTTTGAGGTTAGGATCATCAGAAGAAACAAATAAGAGAGGTAAGCATCAGAAAAGAACAAACCAGGAAGCCAACTGCTTGTCTGATGTGTTTCAACTCGTCCCAAGCTGATCCGACAAACTGAACATTGAAAACGATAAATACATCTATCTTAGAAAAAGAAAAAAAAAAAAAAAAAAAAAAACAAAAGATGAACTTCTACCAATTGAACTTACCTCCTCAGACGCATCATGGCACCATTGTTCCAACTCAGCTAACCCAGATTTTACATACTCTCCATTGCTAAAGGAGCAACATTCACGCCTTAAGAGAAGACTGGAATAGAATTGTCAGTCTACAGTTAAATTTTTCATAATTTCAATGTAGAGGAATACAAAAAATTCAAAAAGAGTCTGCTTACCTATTAAATAACTGAACATTTATAAATGAAAACATCTGAGTGAAGATCTTGCGGACCACAAATGCAGGAACCTGTACACAACATAACATTATTAGTGAGAAGAGCCACAAAATAGACATAGAAAACCTAACTCTACTATCCACTCACATAATTGGCTCTCATTGTCTTCAAACAACTGTCTAACTTTCCAACTATGCTTTTCCAGTGAGCAATCAAAGCTTGTTGAGCAGCAGCATTAGCTTGAGTACGTCCCTTTGTCAAACTGGCACGGGAAGTTCTAGGAGCCTGTATCACCACAACTCAACTTTATTTACAAAAGAGTCGTACAATACCATTAACTAGCAAAGAAATTCATATTTAATATAACACTGAAACTTCTGCTAACAAAAGGCACAGGAATCAAGTGAAACAAATTTACTCATGAGCAATTTCATCAAGATGCCCAGAAAATTATTTGGCTTGGACAGGAATTTCAGGAACCAATATGAGAAATATGGTTAGCAATTAAGCCAGAAAAACTTCTCCAAGACTTATTATACATCTCACCGTAATGTCTGTAGCACATAATGCACGGTGATGGTTTATTGCTATATCTTATAACAACAGACACCTACTATGAATAACACATTACCCCCATATTTATTAAACCCTGCTCCACTCGACTCTGCCAAAGTCCAGTTTCATGTTCAAGCAATTAACCAGCTTCTACAACTAATAGTTTCGTTATAAATTCTACGAGTGCATACACCACTGGTCACTAGAAAAGACCATTTAGATACAGAAAATATAGAATCATGCATGAGATGTGGATGACTTCACAAAGCTAAAACAAGGTATCTGGAGGTTCATATGTAAAAGAACAAAAAGAGATCTCAAAAGATTGCTCGTCAGAGACACTTTTTTCTTCCACCTTCTAACTTTTTAAGAATCTCATATAAACAAAACCAAAGTTTTTGGGGACAATAATATGAAAACAATTACCTGAATACACAAGCCAATCAATGGGGAAATCTCCTTTTTCAAATTATCTCTGATCATTCCATATATCTTCTCCAGAAAAGCAGTGAGTTGCTGCTTAAATAACAAAGCTGGATACTTGGCTTCAACTTGCCGTAAGTCATCTGGACCACCAAGCACCCGACTGCCCAGAAATGAAAACCCGACACTTTGTGGAGAAGCACGAAGCCCCTGAGAACAATATGAAGAAAGTTGATCTGAAGGGTACATTCTCAACATAACGCTCCCGGATTTTTGGTGGGGTGATTGTTCCAGAGAGCTTGTATCTGAAATTGCATTCTGAGCAAATGGGAAATCAATCCACTTACTTGAGACATTCGCCCAAACAGAGAAGGAGACACCCTTCGCCTCTGAGGAGTAAAAGTTGCTGCTCCACTTGCTTTAAGTGTGCGTTGCAGGAGCAACAGCAATGTCGAAGCATTAGACAACCAATAGGCCAAGACATCATTGTTATCCTGTACCTAATAGTCAGAAAAAATCAAAGACATCATAAAAAAATAACTTTGGTATACAAACAAGGCATAATCATGTATGCTGAAATCATATTCACTTTGGAAGCATGACAATCTTCTACTTATGCATTTCTTATCATGTCTGTACATAATCTCTCAAAATGCTACAATAATAAAGCTAAGCCATACCTCAATTGCTGCACCAATTGTTTGAATAATACGGTCAAATATACTAGTTCTCTCAGCCTCAAATGACCTCCAGTGCAGGAGGCACTTGAATATAAGACAAGCTGCAAGAGGTCGGCCCCCAGAAAATCCCAAGTCCTGTGAAATACATTTTATAAGGAGATCTTGATTCTCCTGCACCAAGACAAGACACAGTTTTTGACACGTGAACCTTATGTTGTTATACATGGAGGAAAGGGAAATATCAAAAATAGAAAATGCAGAATGAAGCATACCTGCTGCTTCTCATTGAGAGATTTCTGAGGCTTTTCCTCAAATTCAGATTCCTTTGTATTAGATATAGCAAGTGCTGAGTCCTGGGAGATCTGGAAGAAAAAAAAGAAAAATAAAAAAGGAAGAGCCAGTAACAAACCATTGACAATCATTTTGAAAGCTTCCTTGTCATAAAACAGGGACATAATGAAAATAACTAGTACCTCAGGTTTTCTTATCTCTCCATTCACAACATGGCCATTCTCGGGAGTTCTCTGCATTTTGATACAATTATTTCAGCATGTTCCATTAAATAGCATATATATAAACTTATCATTATACATTGTTACCAGAATTGTGCTCTTTGGCTTCAGAGAGAAAGCTTTAGCTGTTGGTGATATGGCAAGTGCTTGTTGACGAAGAACCTGGTTTTCTGATTCCATATTAGAAGCCTTTTCCTCAAGCCTGAATGGTAACAACTTTGAAGGGTTAAAAACTTGACAGGCGATGTAGAGAAGAACCTATTGACAAGAATTACCAATTTGTAACAGAAGATGATCTAATATTCCAGGAGCACCATATCCACGTTGAAGGGCTTCTATTGACCAATTAAATATATACTTAAATATAAAGTAGGCTTACAATTGAGAGAAGCACTCTCTAACAAGCTTAAAAGTTTAAACTCTCAAGAATCTCTATAAAGATAGTAATGCACATGACATGTATACAGGAATTTGCCTCTTCCTTCTCCTTCTTCTTCTTTTTTATTTATTTATTTTTGGTGGGGTGTGTGCATGTGTGTTCAGTAAGCATATGAAATCATCCATGTACTTGGTATACCCCTTACAACATAGTTAAATAATTCCCCGTGTCTAACCAAACATGTCCACAGGATGACTAGTTATGTTAGGCAATTTGATCAAATAGATTTCAATTGAATTAAAATACATACATACATATATATGTAAGCTTACTACATATTTATAGCATTAAAAATCAAAAAGATCAACATAAAAGACCCATTTGTAAACTTGCTAATTAATTGACTTTGGTAGATGATATAATTTTTGCATCTCTCACAAACCTGTTAACTAAATCCTGCAGCTGATCAGCTTTCTTTTCTGTAGCTTCAAGCTTTTTACTCAAATCCTCGATTTGGGCCTGAGCAAGAGAGCAGGCTTGTTTTGCTTCCTTCACTCTCTGTGTCTCTGAGCATAATAAATTCTGTGCAGAAAGGAGAAGCACAGATCAACAACATAGTTGCAGAAATTATTACAAAACGCACGACATGAATTGAATCTCTAAGCAGTAACAAGTGTTAGTAATTACCTGCAACCTTTCAATTTCAGTTGTTAATGTATTTATTCTGTTTGTGTCCTCAACAATGACAGGAGTTTCCTTCACAACAGGAGGTGCTTCTTCAATGGCCCTCCTAGCTGCCTCTTGCTCTTTTATAATCATAGAACTTGCTTCTTCTACCTCTAGTCTCATTGCATTAAGTGCATCCTGCAATTTCACAACTTCTTGGGCCTTTGCCTCCTCAAGATCAGTCTGCATATGATATTAACACAAGTAAGTCAACGATGGCTCATGAATAGCATCATAGATAATAGATAGCTTGTGAATGAACTAGATTAGAAAATGATAATATATGTGTTACCCTTAATCGCTTCTCCAACTGTAGACGCCATGTAAGCTCCTCCACACGCTTCTCAAGTTTGTCCTTAGCTTCTTTAAGAGCACCCGTTTCTCTTGCAGCCTGAAACAGTAAAAAGATATAATTCTCTGAAACCTTCAAAAGCAGCATCAAATTTCTAACTGGCTAATCGATAAAAACTAACCATTTTGAGCTTCCTGAGCTCCCTTCGCGCAACTCTGCATCTCCAACCACATTGAGTAACAACCACAGCCTTCTTAAGACTCTTATAATAAGAGTATGCTTGATGGCAGCGCCATTGAGCCTGCAGAATACCGAACAAGTAAGATATCTTGTTGCCATCCCACCTCTAGGTCTTTCTAAAAAGTAATCCACCAACTTAATGAGAATAAGATACCCATAATGAAATGGACATCTATAATAGAGCAGACAGATGGTTGGTGACTGGATTCATCATACCTGCATGACAGTGGCAGCTTTGGTTTGCCTTCGGAAACGAAATTCAGTCCTAGCAACCATTGCCCTTAGACCTGATTGCAACATGATGGCAGATGACCTTAGTTCCAAGTAGGATTCCCTAGCAATGAAGGCTCTGAAATTCTTCTGGATATACAGAGCTGCAGCTTGTCGCCTTAGCCACTCAAACAGTTTGCGAGCCATTTCACCTAAGAGGAATACAGGTATAAAATATTTGTAATCAGCATGACAAAGTGCTTTGAGAGCCCCCAAAAAAAAACATACAAAAATGGAGAAGTTATTTCAAAATTCTTTTGGAGATGTGCAGTACATCAACATTTCTTTGCTAATTTAACTATTGCTTGCATCTGAGACTTATTTAATCAAAGAAATGTGTTCTCAACTCCAGCACTAACAGGCCCAGTACAAGCATCCATACCCACTCTCAAATGGTTCCAACTTATTTCACAAAGTCAACAATTTTAATGAAGACATTGTCAAACTTTTTTAATCAGTGAAAAGCTGCAAATTGTCGATGTAATGTATACAATCAACAAGGAAAACCCAAGTGCATTTTCAAGGTCTACTGGTGCAAGTACCTCGGCAGTAAGACTGTAAATTGATAGAAGCCTCGCATAAAGAGATGAACTGCTTGCGTGTAATGTAAGTCCGACACTTCCGCTGTATTGTCTTGGCCGCATTTCCAAGAACTTCAGCCCGCCTTGCATCCAGCTCTGCCATCTGACCAGCTCTCAAGAAAACCTTTGTTTTTCCAATCTGTTAAGCATGTAGTAGCAGACAAAACTGATTAAAAATCAATGTCCATCAAAGAATAGGTTCCAACTAATTTGAAGCACAAAGTCTTGAGTTCGAAACCTGATCTTAACCTAACAAGCAACCAACCTCACAGAAACCTAGATATAGAAGATCCAATATTCTAAGTAAATCACAGGACATTTTCTGAAAGAGATGGAGAGCAACAATAGTTTTTCAATGTTAAGATTACTAAAAATGAAAGCAAATTAATTCTAGACCTCTGCTCAATAAAAGGACTAACAATCCACAAAGAGGTTGCCATTACAAGAAGTCACTGTCTATTGCTAAGTATATCTAAATGAAGAGTAAGAAGGAGAAAGACAATGAAACCACTGGCAACTTCCTACAAAGTACCAAGTAATATATATGTGTGTCAGAGTGTGTGTGTGTGTGTCTCTGTATTTAATAATTGTACTAAGCAATATCTCAAATCAACAATACCACAAAATAATGAGATAGAATGACATTAGAAGAAGAGAACAAGAAGAAGAAGCTGAAAGCTTGATTGCCTGGTATCCTTTCAGTCCTTTTTTATCAAGAATCATCTGGCAAGCAACTTTGTCATCATAGCTGTAAACAAATAGGATTTCACATTAAAAATGCTCAAGACAAAATGCACTATGCTACCATAGTTTATTACTAAACCAGATTCCAAAGAAGCTTCATCACTTGTAAGACTTACTTTCCATCCAATACTTCAGGTGCTAGAATAGCAAAACGATTCAGAAATTCATAGAAGGTACGTCTGGTGGGATATCCTGCACAGCTAATCCTAATCGCCTCAAGGACACCCTATAGTCAAGAGGATAGTGTAAAGAATGAGGAGAAAGTTCCAGAACAAGAAGATGATTAGGAACATGGAGCTGCTATAGCAAGTACTCACACCGCAGCGTAGCTGTTGGATGACATTGGAGTTCTCAAATATAGCAGGTTTCAAAACATTATTTGGCTTCACACATCTTATATAATGAGGTTCCATTGCATTCAGAGTCTCCATCAGAGATTGAAGTTGTAGCTGGCAGTGGAAGATTAAAATGGTATTAGATCATCTTCAATCAGAATCAAAAAAACTTAAAGTAGAGTAACATGATACTATCACTAGTTTGTCTTCATAGGATGTTACTAAAGATAAATAGCAACCAACAACGCTGTCTAGGAATTAGTAGAATAGGGGGAAAAAGTAAGCTACCAAATTTAGTATACCACTGTCCAGTTGCCTATTGCTCAAAAATATTAAATTTTTTGCAGAAATACGTACAAGCCTAGACATGACTAAGGGGATGAGCATATACAATTAGATGTGCTCAGGAGACCTAGAGATCAGTAAGGCCAAATCTTCCATCACCATTAAGGAATTAATTGCACTTTCAAGGTAACAATCAGAATGCGCTCAAGACAGGCATCTGTTCTTTATAAATTAAATAATAAAAAATTGTTAATTATGACATTTTCACACAAAAAAAAAAAATCTGCCAAATAAAATTTCTTATCTAAAATTTACAAAATGTGCATGAGATAATACTCATCATCTTCTTTCAATCGTTAGTGAGAGCATCTATGCAACTTTCTACTTCAGCTGTTGAAGGATTTCTTCTTGGCCAACTTTGCCTTTCTCTCCCTGTTTTTTTTTCCCTCTTCTTTCAATTGCTTTTTTTTTTTTCTGTGTGCATGGGTAAGCCAAAATTGCATTAAATAAAGAAATTAACTACAACCTTCCATCTTATGCAAGTGGAGAGCACAAAAGTGCAAACAACAGAAATACATTGTCATAGCCACAAAAAAAAAAAAGAAGAAAGAAAGCATATCTGTAGTTCATCACAGTACATTCGAACTGTCTACCTACAGAACCAATTGGATTTTCAATGTCTCTCAGAGAAGTTTGCAACACTTAACAGAATAAACAACTTTGCAGTGAAAAAAGTGGCCTTTAGTCTGTCTCCAACAGTACCTTCTATACATATCAAGCAAATAGATTGCCATCCTTCCCTCAAAGAACATGATGGGGTCAAATCAGAAGCAAGTGGCTTTTGAAAGAAGAAAAACAATATTAAGTCTTGAACATCCAAAAATGGAAAGATTATAGACAATAACATTCTTCCTGACAATAATCCAACCAAAAGAAGGAGCTACGTATTAAGTTTAATTACCATTTCCTTGCCAGACATAAAAAATGAGAAGAAAGAAGTGTTTGCAGTACCTTGAACCGGGAACCAATGGAAGAAAACTTTGATGATTTTGATGATTCTTCTGGAAGTGGTGGAAAAAGTCCAGAGACAAATGGGCATTTTGAAGCAGTCATCAAAGCTTGATGTTCAGCCACCACATAATCTTTGTTTTTATCCAGAAATAGATTGGCTTGATAGGGAACCTTCACATGGGAAAACATAGTTAGAAAGTGTCCTCAAGTCACTTATATAAATCATTCAGACTTACACCACTCACCTCTCCAGCATAGTGCATTATAGTGAAATCAGTACGGGAGAGCTTTGGTTTGATGAAACGTTTGTGGTTTTTAAAAGTCTGGTACAACTTTTGTGCAAATGTCTCATGGGTAGACTTTGGGAACATACTGCATTAGTAGAAATTTCATAAAGGTCAAAGATCAAACTGCAGGCCATTAAGTTTCAGTGCATATATTTCAAAAAAAACAAATGGCATACCATGCCTCATCTAGAAGTGCAATTATCCCACCAGGTTTCTGGAGGAGGGGGAAAAAAGGAAACAAAAAAGATGACAAAGATGAAGTTAAATGTGCCAAAGAAGCTTCAAAACTGCTACATAAGCTTGATGCATCCTAAATACATGCCTTCTCAATTAGATCAAGCACATCTTGGTTATCAACGAACTCGATGTAGCTCCAGTCTATCTCTTCTTTTGTGTATTCTTCTTGTTCCATTTTGAAGACATGCTGTAAGAAAGCATATCACATATTAACAAGGATTAAAAGTTTCACAAATTGCATGTCTGAAAAAGAGATCATGTGGAAACCTGATTGAAATGCTGTTGCAGTTTTTCATTTGTGAAATTTATACAGAATTGCTCAAAACTGTCAGTTAAAGAGGCCAAGTTAGAATTTTACAGTAAAAAAGATGG
Organism: Lumnitzera littorea; assembly: GCA_024138015.1. Lineage (NCBI taxonomy): Eukaryota > Viridiplantae > Streptophyta > Magnoliopsida > Myrtales > Combretaceae > Lumnitzera > Lumnitzera littorea. The sequence continues at coordinate 60,151,898 of JAMXBB010000001.1, read as the reverse complement.
CTTACAAATTAAAATTAACAAAATGAGCTCATAATCCATTTGTTAAGCATTATTTTTGCAATCCTATTCTATATATTCATGAGTGTGTTGCATGTGTATGTTTATGTCAGGTGGGGCAGGTTTGAAGGCATTACCTGTTGATTTTAAAACTCTCAAAACCATATATATCAAGCACACCAATAATAGATTTTGAGCTAGGATCCTGCCCAATAGACTGATTTATTTTTTCAACGAGCCTGTTTAGAAAGGAACAAGAGAAGTTTGATCAGAGATACAAATGCAAGGGAACATGTCAAGGAAAATACAGAAGGGAAAATTTAATGTGAAAGAGCCTTACCAATCAAACAAGCGAGAGTAAAGTGTCTTAGCTAAGGCATCCCTGCTACCAATTGCATTTTCTGGGTCAAGAGTTCTTGTGATGACTTCTTCTGGTGTCACCATTACCCTCTTGATGAGAGCATCTTCTAAGCTCTGCACATCACACCTACATAACAACATAAGTTATGGCTCATTCAATAGATATTATATCAACTTTGCTGTCTAACATCTGGAGGCTATTTTCATATATATATTTCAGGCAAATATCTGATATGAAAATCTTTAAAGATACCTGAGAAGTTCTGCAGTTGTATTGAGATAAAATCTTGACTTCTCATCCTTAATCACAGAAGAATCGATCTCTTTACCCTTAGCAAAATTGATATTTCCCAGATGGAGAATTGCAGCAACAACTCGGAAAATTGACTCCTGAAAGACTCATATATTCAAGATATACATAAAAGCATATAAGTAACAATTGTTTTCTCAAACTGGAGGACAAACCTGTTCATTTTCATCAATCCCAACTATATCCATAGCCCTCCTTGTTGCAAGATACTCTTGAGCATCATTTACACCATCAAGCTCGTAACAATCAGACTGATTTAAGTAGTGAAAAGATTTAGGGCTTCCCAGTTTATATTTCTCAATATCCTGCCAAAAAAAGCAAAAAATATATAAAAATGTTGGACAAAATATTTTCTACTTTAGAGAGAGAGAGAGAGTAGAAGATGAGAAGATAAATGAAAAATGGGAAATCCAACCTCTGGTGGAGCAGAACAAAGAAGGTAAAAGCAGTGGTAGTTCCTTTCGGGACTAGAAATTTGGCAAACACGTGACCTTTCAAGCAGATAGGTTCTAATGGCTGCCCCCGAAATCCTCCCATTTTTATCAAATTGGATCTCAACAAATTTCCCAAAACGACTATATCAAGCACCAAAACAATTCAGTTAGAAGACTGAACTGCATTTATTACTCCTGACATTTCCTAAATATATTTTCCTCTGAATGGAAAGAAAATCAACGTGTCCATGGTGAATGATCACCTTGAGTTGTTGTTTCTCACTGTCTTTGCATTGCCAAATGCTTCAAGGACCGGATTGGACTAACAAAATTATTTAAACAATAATTACAGTGAATAGAGAGGGGGAGAAAATTATCAAACAATCAACTACTAATAGTGAGAGCATGAATATTACCTCCAGAACTTGCTGTTCCACAGTTCTTCCCTCCACTCCTGATCGCCCCCCTAAATATGCAAGATATCTCATTAGCATCTTTGTGGTCTCCGTCTTGCCAGCACCACTTTCTCCACTAACCAGGATAGAGTTGCTCTTTCCTTCATTAATCATGGCCCTATACACTTGTGCCTGATTATTTCAATAGGAGAAAACACAAAAGAATTGCAAAATACAAAGAAAAACCTGATTTACCTGTAAGCAGCATCCCCTACAGCAAAAACATGAGGACTCAGCTCACCAAAAGCAGCTCCTTTGTATTGTTCCATCATGTGGGTATCATATAGATGAGGCAATCTTTGAAATGGATTAACTGCAATAAGTATGTTTCCAGTATATGTCTGTAAATGCAGAGAATATTTGTTAACTGATTGAGAATAAAATTTGGAACAATGTTGCCCAATCATCTTTATACCATATGAAGGATAGATGAAATTAAACTAGCTCACATATATTTCATTGAGTTGATATCTCATAGCCAGGTTTTGTAGCACCCCAGGTTCATGTAAGTAGGAGAGCTTAGTCATGTCATCTACCCCACCAGGTGGAGCTTCTGTATCTTTTGGATAGACTCTTGATATATTTGCAATGACCTGCACGACATCATCGTGCCAATTATTACAGTAACGTATCATGGTCACGAGTTTCACAACTGTGATGACATTCCTAATTTAAATAATAAGTGCAATGGCCTTTATTAATTGTAATTGCAGCACGGTATACAAGTAGTCGAACTTTGGGACAGTTTATTATGTCATGATGTCAAAAAGACATCTAGGGAACTTTAACTATGTAGTAAGTCTAATTCATATGACAAAATTGGTGCCAAGTATAGATTCTCCATCTTTCAAGGGCTTTAAGCTAAAAGAAATAGAAATGGAACCTTATTCCTGTGAGCATTTGGCTTATCGACATTATTGCTAACTTACACGCATCCTTGCCTAAAGTAAACCAATATAACCGCACGCATCATCCTCACAAGAGCAGCACTTTCATCATAAAGACTAGATACCAGATATTTGAAGCAATGAAGCCACCTACATTTCTTAGAAGATTATTTCCATTACAGTATTGAAATTTCAGCCATGCTCACTCAGCTGCTTTGACAAGGGCCCCATTAAAGTCTTAGGTTACCTAATATAAAGTCTACCTTCCACACTATTCATTGGACAATGCATCAGATAACCAAACTACGACATGGTTTTCCCAGTTTTCTTGTCCTTGTTCTAGAATAGAAATATGTAACAAAACAGGAAGGCATTGTAAATATCAAATACATGGTGTTGGAAAAATCCCTTGTGGAAATTCTACATATAGCTTCAAATAACTTCTGACTATAACTCTGCAACATCAATAAATTGTTTCCTTGTCAATAGAAATGAGCTTTCATTTATTAGGCACTTACTTTCTTTCCTTTAAATGTGGTGACATGAACCTCTTGCCCACCAATTGAAGTAACTTCACCATCAATCCATGCAAGCAAGGGATCTTCAACCCACACATGAGAACCTACTATTATTTGCACAGGCTGAGCCTGCATAAATGGGAACAAAAAACAAGCATTAAAAATCAAATGCATGAAAACTCAACCTTAAGCATTTTATGTAAAATAATCAGCCATATATGTTAACAATTATTAGTTTGGTTTTATGCTAGAAAGGTGAACAATGGAAGCCATACACATCCTCACAAGATTGGTTATAAATTATATGAGCAAAAAAGAGGCAAATCTTTTACATGGTGTTCATTGATTCAAAAAAGGCATACATTAGAGTTTCTTAGAGACGGCTTGCAGATAGTTCTAGAAGAGAAAGGTACAAGTGTAAGGATAGCATGCATTTAAGTTATAAAAGATACATATGAAGTTGGAGCAACAAGGGCAAGGAAACCCACAGTTAGAAGCAAGAATTCCCTACAAAGATGGTTCTCCATCAAGGTTTGACTCTAAACCCCTATCCATTCATGTGAGTTATGGATGAAGTCACCAAAGATAATTAGGAGATAGTACCTTGATGTATGTTGTTTGCTATTGATATCACCTTGATGTATGTTGTTTTGGTGAATGAGAAAAGGAATGGGCAAATTCTATTGATATTACCTTGAATCTTAGCATGAAACTTTAGAAGGAAAAGTTTTATATTTAGTAGGGCAAAAACAGAATATACAGAGTTTAAGTTCAGTCATAAGAGGATGGAAGGTGAATACTCCATGAAAGTCAGCATGAATAATCTCTAAGTGAGGGTTTCAAGTGTTTAGAATCAATACTGCAAAAGGATGGAGGCCTGAATAAAGTTGTTACATGTAGAATTTAAGCAAGGCAGATGAAATGAAAAAGTGTCTCAAGAATTCTATGTAACCTTAAGAAACCTACTAAACTTAAAGCAATTAGACAAGCAATGTTTTATGGGTCTAAATATTGTATGCTAAACTATGGACATAAACAGAAAATGAGAATATTAAGATGAATATACGGACACACAAGAATGGATAAGATAAGAAATAAGTTATTTAGAGAGAACATTAGAGAGTACCCATCCATGAGAAAACAAGGAAAGCACCATTGAGATGGTTTGGCCACATTTATAGATGTGATTTAAGGGCAACCATTAGGCCGTGTGAGACTTTAGGAGCCACTAACATGAAGAGAATGAAGGCAAGGCTAAAATAGACATGGAGATGAACAATTAAAAACGAAATGACATGCATAGGTATTAATAAAAATAGGATTTGTAATAGATCACAACAGTAGAACCAGATCCTATGCTGTTCTCACTAGAAGGGAATAAGAATTGAGTGTTCTTGTATATGGTAACAATTCCTGAAACAAATTCAACTGTGGCAGAATAGACTGCTTCATCAAACCAGCCTACTCCATTGAATCATATTGAATTCAATCCCCTCCAGAACCAGATACAGTTATGCTTGCATAAATTTGAATTCAGAACTTTATATTTAAGATTCGATTTCAATACAACACCATACACGACAACTTAAACGACTCAAAATTTTCCACTAAGACGTACAATTTCTACCGCAAAATGAAAGGTAGAAGATTTTCCAAGCAAAGTAAACCCAATTTCAAAATTAGTCAAAATAGCAAGCACGTCAACCAAATCTCAATTTTCCACAAAGACTCAACGCTAAGCCGAATGAATATACAACAAGAAAAACGAAAAACCAAAATACTAACTCCAAAAGAAGAACTTAGAATTACCATTTGATAACACCAAAGCTTATGTTGACCTGCAACAACTCATCTAATAACAAATACTATGAATATACAAAGAGGGAGCTCCTCAAGCTCAAACCACCAGATCAACCAAAATAACAATACCCAGTAACAACTTGTTGAATTTTAAAATCCCTGTATACAGCAATATATACCCACTTTCTCTCTCCTAATATTGTACTTACTTCTCTCTCTAGAAATTCCAAAGTTCAAATCTTTTTGCTGTTTAGGCTTTTGGGTTTTTTCTTTATTTTTGTCTCTTTCTCTGTCAAATCTATAAATTATATGGTTTTTCTCTCTCTAAAGCTTTGAGAGCATTTTCTTTCTTTTTTTTTTGTGTTTGTGTGTGGTGAGAGAAGACGGATAGATGGCGGGGACAGTTGTGGTCACCCACACACAACAGCAACATATAAGGCAGGCTAAGGTTTGCTTTGTGTTATGCTTGCATTGAGAGTCTGATGAAAATTCAAAGAGAGAAAGACACCAAGACAAATATTATTTTGAAATTCAAACGGCAATTTGATTTATTTTAACGAAAATTACTGTTACATTATTTACAAAAATGACACTTGAATTGTTAAGGAAAATCGCACGGACTCTTGAAAACTTTTAAAATTGTATGGAACTTAACTCTTTTTCTTTTTTTAAAGTTCATACTTAATACCCTTTAAACAAGTTGAGGTCGTATTTCCTTTGCTAACTAAACTACCAAGTGCAAAGTAAGCTAATATAGATGATGACTTAGCAATTTATTTTATATATATTATTAAGTAAATTAATTAAAATAAAAAATAAATAAAAATAAAAAATAAAAATCAGAACTATAAGTTCATTTTATAAATTATCGAGGAAAAACCAATTTCCTCATGAAAAATACATTGAATAAGTATATATTACATTAAATAAACCTATTTCTTGATGGGAATAAAATCAAACCTACAATATACGTTTATTCATTATCACGAGTTTTGTAATGTATATATACCCATTAAAAAATGAGTTTATACATATACATACTAAATATATATATTTTTTCAATGAGTTTATATATATATATATATATATATCATAAATGTCACGCAAATATCCTAAATACATTTGTCTTTTACCTTCTAAAAGTGAGTAAACATTAAATAATATATATTATACAAATTATGCAAATTAGGATATAAACATATACTACATGTTTGTTTAATATAATATATATATATATCTGTATACATAACTTGTAAAGTGAGTTTATATATATATATATATATAAAGGGTTTGGATTATACATTTGCAAGTATGTATTTATATACATGTATATATATAATATATAAATGAATAAACCTATATCATCCATGACATATACATACATACATATATATCTTCTATATATAGAAGGGTTTGGATTGATGGGTATACATACACTACAAAATCTCTATTTTTTTTAGTGTAATTTGTATAATATATGTTTATTCAATGTAATATATATATATATGTATATACTCAATGTTCTTTTTTTGTAATTTACAAAAAAAATCACAATTCTATTTTTTTGGTTATTTCTTAATTTTAATTTATTTAATTAATAATATCTATATAAATTGCCAAGTCATTATCCATATCAACTCATTTTACAAGTAGTAGTCCAATTAACAAAGGAAATAGGGTCCCAGATTATTTCAAGGGTGTTAAGTGCAAATTTTTGAAAAAAGTGACAATTCGTGTAATTTTAAAAGTTTTTAAGAGATGTCTAGGCAATTTACCATTTCTTTAATAATATAATGTTATTGACTCATGGAGTGGAAATAGAGATGTAACTGGGGCAAATTCGGAATGAGTTTAAAGTTTTGTAAAATTCAAACTCGCTCTTATAAAGTTTAATATTTTTAAAAACCTTATAGAGTTTATAATCATATTACTAAAACTCAACCCTATAGATTTGATACCAAACCACTTCACTCTAATTACATAAAATATTTTATTTTAATTTTGATTTTTAAAGTTACTATTAGTATATTTTTAAAGGATTTTTATAAATAAATACTTAATATTCTTATTGATCTTCTTAATAATAAAATATAAGATAAAGTCAATGAAATAATTTATTATTTCTTATCAAATTCGGTTTCCTATAAGTTTTTTTGCAATCCTAGATACCAATACTTAACCCTATAAGGTTTTTAATCATATTCCAAAATCTGATCTTAAACCTTATAGGATAATACCTTATAAAGTTTATATCAAATTGAGTGAGTCAAATACCTTATAACAATTTGTCCAGTTGCATCTCCAAATGGAAATAATGATAATATAGAAGTTATATGAAATTCTCTCCTTGTTTTTTTCCTCCTTTTCCAAAAGTGATTTCTAGTGTATATCAACAATAGTATTCCACTCAAATAAAATGCATTTGATTCTCTTCCAACCACTTTCATAAAATATATAGTTGATAAAAGGAAAAAAAAAAAAAAAAAGGAATTGACGTAGGACATGGAAAAATTGGCAATACAAAAGATGAAAAAAAAGTATTTTACATGAAGGTTTTGGTATTAGTTATTTCATAATGGTGGTTAAGGTTATTGGGGAAATAAAAAGTTTTTCATTTTCATCTATATTTACCAAATGCTTTATTAAAAAAAAAAAAAGAAAGTTTTATGCAAAAATAAGAAGCTTCTTTATGTGTATACTAATAATTAACCTTAAGTATCTATTAACACTTCTCCTATAGAAATCATTTTATATATTAAAATCCTTATAACAAAATAGTATTAGTATTAGGTTTAATTCCCTTCTCCATAATTATTTTATGTATAATGGCTTTAAAAAGAAAGGATCATTATTATATAGAGATAACAAAATCCATTAGTCACTCATATTTTCTTTCTATCAAGTTTATAAAATATTGCGCAAATCCATAATAAGTAAAGATGCCATTACCAATTTATTTGAAACTTAATATATACTATTGTAGAGAGCTAAATTGAAAATTAGGCTTCAAGCCTATTAATTAATTAAGTTTGAATCATTAGGTTAAGGTAATAGGGCCTACAGAGTCAAACCCATACGTATTTAAGATGATTAAGAGAGTTTTGGACAGTGGGCTCGAAGGAAGGCTTGTTAGATTGGGTAATTCAATTAACCTTTCTTAATATTGGCTAACATTGAGAGAATAAGACCTTATTGGACCTAAGCTCCTAAAGGAAGTCCACTTAAGGTCCATTAAAAGGAGTGATAAATTCTAATTAATGATGATCATAAAAATCCAATGGATAAAATCAATGACCATCCTTTATAAATACTCCTCTCCGTCCATCATTTGGACAAGGGAGATCATAGCATGAACTTTGTTACTCTATCGGATTTTCGCTGTAAAAGATCAAACACTTGAATATTTTAAGAACACTACCTCACTCTTCATTGATTGTGAAGTTCGATACCTTTGTACTCCTCCACCTATAGTAAGTGTTAGAGTCTTATTGGGATCGCTTACTCTCCTCCCTACACTTCTTTCCTAATCATCCCGTACATTATTTCCCTTAGCCATATATAGTGTATATGTCACACGGCGTACACATAATTTTTATACTCAAACCTCATACCTACATTTTTGGCAAGTCCATTAAGGAGGGAAGACTTGACATTCGCATCAAGGTGATCCTACTAACAATGTTAATCAAGAGCAAGATATCATATGATGACCAATGACTCAAATCCATCTCCAACTAAAGGTATGAATCAAGAAGATAGCACATAAGAAATTGTTCTTGACAACGCATAACTGTCGCGTAAGCTACCTAAGACCAATTGGAATTTGAATCAATTCATAGTGATGTTCACTCAATGTACGTCTACTCTAGCCACCTTTGTTGCCGTGCTACAGGGAGTAACTACTTCTAATCCCTCCAATGTAGTGCAACAATGTAGGTCCCAATTAAGAAACCAAGAGGGGGAGTGAATTGGTTTCTTTTAAAAATAAATTATTTAAAAAGATTTGCAAAAATGATTCCTCTTAATTACTTAATTATTAGCATAAGAGTAATAGCAAATAACAGTTAAAAGAAGAATATACGAATATGCACGAATTTAAGAGAGAGAGAGAGAGAGAGAGAGAGAGAGAGAGAGATGATCAAGCAAATAGAATTATAATGCTTCAGTCTTATGCCTATTGCACTCTTTTAGCCTTACTATTGGGGATCGGGTTTACTTTCCAGAGTCATTCCACTATCCACAACATCCAAACACTTAGAGAGGTTATAAACAATATTGTTTACTCTGACTCACTTAGCCTTTCTCCTAGACTAAACACTTAGAACTATAGAGAAAAACTCTCTAAAATAAAACTTATATCAAGATTAGAAAAGACAATGAGGAAAAATGAAGAAATGGTTCCCCGACAAATAATAACTAGTATGGAGATAAGTATGTAAGCTTTTGATTAATTTTTTGTTCTCATAATTAGATTGTTTGCAGCACTTTAGAATCATAGCAAAAATTCTTTTGTACTTTTTCATGTCTTTTTTTTTATAAGGATCTTGCCTCCTTTATATACTTAAATTTGCTACGGCTAAAGGCTTGATTTAAGGTAAGTCTTTAGAGAAATTATTCCGAACTTTTACTTGGTAAAAATACCTTGTAAATTATCTCTTTGTTGACCTTCCATATATGTGAGATCCTTTCCATAGAATGCATCCTGCAAAAGAGGTGAGTTTTCCTTACAAGTACTTCAAATGAATATATAAAGTAAACTTTGCTATCAATATATAAGACCTTTTTAGATTTAGATGGCTTGAACAAAAACTTCTTTTCCATCAAGAGCTTTCCAATTTTAGACATATTTAATAACATAAATAATTTGAATTTATCCCCATGGATTCAAATCCTTACTTAGTGGAACGTACTGAACATATTTCCTAAATATATTCAGTAAGTGAAGTTGGGTCTTCATAGGATCTTGAACCATGATTCAACATGCTCCATGTTTTCCTAGATTTCGTACCTTCTAACTTACCCTCTAATAGATCTTAGAAGATACAATTGATATTGTTGAGAAACTTGTAAACGCATATAACAATCTCTTATACGCATGTAAATCTTTCAATATCTTCCCATTCTGTTATCATCAAAACACAATGAAGAGATTAACATGCTCCCTCTTTTTGATGATAGCAAAACCTTCATAAAACAAATGTAAGTAAAATATCGAAGATAAAACACTGAAACACCTACAACTAAATAAAATTGGCTACATAATTATCTTTTTGTTTCATTCTCCCTCTTTTTGTTATCAGTGAGGAGGGTTAAAAACCCTCCCTTAAGACTATGTCAATTCTCAAAAGCATATAGAAGATCATAAAACTTCCAAAACTTTCAAAATTCATGACAACACACGTAAAACATAGTCTAACAAAAACATACAACATAGTTCAAACAAAAGGAAATAACAATAAGTCCAAACTTGAAAAAACAAAACTATCATAATAAGAGTTTAGGGAAATCTAAGATTTCTTCTTTGGGCAGGACTTCTTAATCCTTCCAAGAGTTGTTAATAGATTAAGCTTCCAAGGTAGATACAAAATTTGTCTTAGAAGGGTCTAAAGTGGAGCAAAAACTTCTTTAGAAGATGGAATGGTAGTAAGTACATCTGGAGTAGGAGTTGATTCAGGAGATGGATTAGATGCTTGTGTAGATGGAGGAGTAGCTTAAATTGGAGGCTATTGAGTTTTTGGTAGAGGGTTATAGAGATGTTCAGGGGATTTAGCTGCTTGAACAATGTTGGATGGAGAGGATGGTGATTGGATTGGTTAAACTAGTTCAGTTGGAGGTTATTGTGGTAAGGAAGGTGATGAATGTTGAACAGAGGGATCCTTTGTAGCTAGTGGTTGATTTATCTTGTCAAATTGAGTTTTCATCAAATTCATGAAATCTGCAAATTTCTTATCCATCAGATCCTCAACTTCTTGCTTAGAAATTCTACTTCCAGAACCAACCTCAAAGTTCTTTTCTTTATTCAACCAACTATCAAAACTGTCTGATTCATCTTCTGATTTAGACACTCTTTTCCTTTTCTTTCCTTCATTGATTGAGAATTTTCCACCAGTTTTTAATTCAAACATTTTTTTTTCTTTTCCTTAGGCTTAACTACTTTCGCACCTTTAACTTTCCTTGAAATATCCTCACTACTTTTAGATTCTTCCTCTGATTCACTTTCTAATGCCTCATCTGAAATACTTGTTCTTCTTGTGTTTCTTATTGACATAAAATGCCCAATCATCTGTAAACCAAATCCTATTCCTAACAATAATCCCCATGTAATTAATGTTATATTCTCCAATAACCTTGATGGGTAATTGCCTCATAGCTACATTTGGAATTTTAAACTTCTTAAATTTAAGTAGTTTCATATGAAGATTTCCATAGGGCTTCTTTACTTGAGTAAAAAATGCATGCTTAATAATCAAATTTGCTAGATCAATTCTCCTACCCTTGAGCATAGCAATGATTATTAGAGCATATTCCCTTGAAATTGAAGTTGTACTCCCTTTCTTGGGTAGGGTACAACTTATAACTAACTTGAGTCGTAGCATTATTAGTAAACGACAATCAAAGAGAAATACATCTCTTTTCCATTCACCATTTGTGATGTAATTAAAAACTTGACTTTTCCCATGGCCATAAGCCGTTCATCATTATTCACATCAAGCGGATTAAAGCATTTCACAATATCACTCCTAGTAATGACAATTTCCCTTCTTAGTATCACAGAACTTAGTCTATCCTTTATGCTTAAGTCCAAATTTTCATAAAACACAATAATAACCTCTCCATAAACTACTGTACCTATAGTATACAACTCCTCACACCCGATAACACACAAAAATTGATCCCAATAGAATCCATTTGACGTGAAGTAATCGAAGTAAAAAACACATGGTTTAATAAAGTCTAACTTCCTCTTTAAGGAGATAGATTTTGAACTTACCTTTTTTTTTTTTTTTTTTTAGCTTAATGGATTAGAATAAACAACTCCAATGTTTTATTCTTCCATCTTTTCTTCTGGTTTATCATCGACTTATCTTTTGTTTTGCTCTTCTTTGATTTCTCTTTCTTCTCTTTATCTTTTCCTTTCCTTTTACCAATGTCCATAAACCTAGTCAGTTCACCAGGTGATTCCATTTCCCCAACCACTAGTTTTTCCACCTCAACTCGATTGAATTTCTTTTTGGGTTTCTTAGAATCTTTTCTCTTCTTAATAGATTATTTGGTTCCTTTGGTTTTGGCTTTGGGTGAGGTATTGAGAGACTTGGTTTTCTCTAAATCAGACGATTCATTAGCTAGTTGATAAGGATTAGTCATGGCATTCTTTAGGTCTCTCACAATTTTCTTTTTAGAGAGAATGCAAGAGGATTTTATGTTTGCTATGATGAAATGAAGGTTTTTAAGTGAAGAAGAAAAGATGTAAATGAAGAGTGAGTTATAATGAGGAAGGATACTTATAACTTTCGAACGTAGGAGAGAAAAGGAAGGGTAGAAATAATTATGGAATGATGGGATTATTTCTACGTTTAAGGAAGATTGGATAGATGATAGGTAGAATATTAATTAAGGCAATTGCTACACAACTTCCTTTTTGAAAATAAAAGAAGACAAGGGAAATAAAAGAAAGCATACATGTAAAAGGAAAAGGAAGAATTTACAACATTATGCATGGTTGCATACTCCAATTTCATTTCTTATAAATTCAAACTTTCATTTATCTAGGGGCTTTGTAAATTTGTTAACTAGTTGATTATCTATGGAAACATATTCAATTCTTATACCTCCATTATTAACATGGTTTTTGATAAAATGATGTTTAACTTCAATATGTTTGGAACGAGAATGTTGCACAACATTTTTTGTTAAATTAATTGCATTAGTATTGTCACATCTAATAGGAATGTTATGGACTTTTATTCCATAGTTAGATAATTGTTATTTAATCCATAATATTTGAGTATAACAATTTCCTATTGATATATATTCAGCTTTTACGGTTGATAATGCCATAAAATTTTGTTTCTTAGAGGACTAGAAATCAATTTATCCCTTAAAAACTGGCATGTTCCAAATTTACTTTTTCTATCGATTTTACATTATCTACATCGAAATATCCTATTAAATCAAAATTATTATTTTTGGGATACGAAATTCCAAGATTACTTAAGCAAGATATATATTTAAATATTTGTTTTACTACAGCCGAATGTAATTCAGTAAGATTAGTTTGAAATCTAGCACATAAGCATACACTAATATCAGGTTGAGAAATAGTTAAATATAGCAAAGAACCAATTAAGCTTTTGTAAAGCTTCTTACTTACCTTCTTACCTATTTCATCTGGTTCCAATATTGTTGAGATTGACATGGGAGTTACAACTGCCTTTGAATTTTCATTCCCAAACTTTTTGAGAATTTATTTGGTATATTTTTCTTTATGGATAAAAATTCCATCTCTAGTTTGTTTTGTTTGCAACTTGAGGAAAAAAATTAACTCTCCCATCAAGGACATTTCGAACTCAATTTGCATCATCTTAGAGAAATCCTCATAATATTATTCGTTAGTAGCACCGAAAATAATATTATCTGTGTAAATTTGAACAATAAGCAAATCACTATCATAATATTTAATGAATAGAGTAGTATCTATTTGTCCTCTTTTGAAACCATTTCTAACAAGAAATTCACTAAGTCTTTCATACTATGCACGAGGTGTTTGTTTTAGCTCATATAATGCCTTTCTTAATTTAAATACATAATTTTCTCTAAAAGGATCTTCAAACTTAAGGGGTGGGGGGTGGGGTGAGGTTATGTAATAAAGACTTCTTTTTTTAAATAAACATTCAAGAATATACTTTGACATCCATTTGAAATAGCTTAAAACCTTTATAACAAGCAAATGCCAAAAGTAATCTTATAGCTTCTAAACGTGCAGTAGGTGCATATGTTTCGTCAAAATCTATTCCTTCGTCTTATGAATATCCTTTTGCAATAAGTCTAGCTTTATTTCTACTTATTGTTCCATGTTTATCAAGTTTATTCTTCAATACCCATTTTGTCCTAATAATTGTTTTGTCATGAGATCTAGGAACAAGAGACCATACTTGATTTCTCTGAAATTGCATGAGCTCCTCTTGCATCGCTTTATCTAATTGACATCATATAAAGCTTCATCTATAGTACTTGGTTCTATTTTGAATATTAAAGCAAAGTAACTTTCAATAGTTTGTAATCTTACTCAAGTTTTTAACTCTAGAATGTATATCTCCAATAATTTGTTCTAGTGGATGATATGATTTATATCTCTAAGTTCTTTGAGGTTCTAAATTTACTTAGATGACTTCTAAAACACTTTTTGATTTATTGTCTAAAAGAGTCTCTAGTTGAGCTTTTTTAGAATTTCTTGTTTTCTCAGTTTCTTTGTTCTCGACCTTATCCTTATGAGAGAAAGAATTATTGCCTATTATATCTTCATCATCTGATTCTTCAGTTCTAACTTCATCTATGAATTTTATATCAATTGACTCCTCATTTGTTTGAGTAGATTTGTTATATACCTAAAATGCTTTACTTTGTAAGTCCTAAAAAGATTCCTTCATCTACTCATTCTTCAAATTTGCCCAAATTCTGTCCAAGCTTCTTAATGTGATACTTTGAACCAAAGATATGGAAATAAGAGACTATCGGTTTTCTCCCTTTGTACAATTCATATGAGGTTTTCTTGGCTAGAGATCTCAAGTAGTCTATTAATTATATAACAAGATGTTGAAATAGCTTTAGCCCAAAAATACTACGCAATCCTACTTTCATTTAGAAGAGTTATTGTCATTTCTTGTTTGTTTCTATTTTTACGTTTCACAACACCATTCTGTTGCGGAGTATATGGAACCAAGAAATTGTGAGTGATTCCTTGATCTTCACAAAAACTAATGAAGTTCTCATTCTCAAATTCTTTACCATAATCTATCCTAAGATTGATAATAGTATATCCTTTTTCATTTTGAATTTGTCTAATAAACTTTTCAAAAGCATTAAAAGCATCACTTTTATTCTTCAAAAATAGCACCCAACAATATCAAGAATAATCATCAATGATTACCATATCATACCTATTACCTCCTAAACTTAATGTTCGAGTAGGTCCAAATAGATCCAAATGAAGTAACTTTAAAGGTTTTTTGGATGCAATTACTCGCTTTGATTTGTAATTTGTTGATATTAATTTGTTCTTAAGGTAACTTTTGCAACGTACATTCTCTTTTATACTTATCTTAGGAAGTGTATAACTTAAATTATTTTTCCATAAGTTTTCCAATTGATTGAAATATACATGTCCAAGCTTCTTATGCCATAGAAATGTATTATCTGTAATATTAAGAAAGCATTTTTCAATCTTTACTTTAGTAAGTTCTATTAAGTAAATGTTCTTCCTTCGAAAACCTTTAAATAACTTTAATTTATTTCGATCAAAGGCTTCTAACTTATTTTGATCAAACGTCATCTTATAACTTTTGTCACATAGTTGACCTATACTTAGAAGATTATGTTCAAGTCTTTTTACTAGAGAGACATTTTCAATAATGTAAGGAGGAGTTTCGATGTTACTAAAGACAATAATCTATCCTTTACCATTGTCTCTAAATTTGACAAAACCTCCTTCCTTCCAATTGATGTTTGTGAAGAGCGAGGTGTCTCTAGTCATGTGACGAGAACATCCACTGTCTAAGTACTAAGTTCCTTTGAGTTTAATTTCATGTTCTTTAGTTAGTGTCATTAAACATAGGTTGGCTTCTTCTTGATTATTTGATTTATCTCTTATTTCATTTTTTGATTCGTCTAAATCTCTTTAAGTGGCCAACAATGACCTACGTTTTTTCTTGTATTTCCCCAGTTTCTTCACCAAAATGAGACATTCATATTTAATATGTTTAGGCTCCTTTAAGTTTAACTTCATGCTCTTCAGATAGTGCCATTAGACATAGGTTGGCTTCTTCATCATCATTTAATTTATCTCCTCTTTCATTTTATCATTCGTTTAAGTTACTCCAAGTGGGCAGCAATGACCTGTGTTTTTTCTTGTATTTCTCCAATTTCTTTACTAAAACATGACATTCATATTTAATATGTCCTGACTTTTTGCATTCGTAGCAAGCTACTTCTTTCTTCTCCTTTTTATCCTTTTTCTAGTCTCTTTCTTTGTATCTCTTACACTATGTCATTTTATACTATGAGTAACGGTTGATGAGGTAACGGTTTATAAATGGTTACCTTAAATTTAATATGCGACAGGTAAGGTTATGGTTTAAAAATGTTGCATTATATATTTATATTAAGTAATGGTTTCTTAAAAAACCATTACCACAATTACATTAAGCAATGGTAATTTAGAAATGCAACTTCATCTAAATAAGATGACGCCTAAAAAAAGAAAAACTAGTGCTAAAACATTAGTAAGATAAAACAGAAGTGCTATTCTCTTTCTATTTTCATTTTGGTTGATCAAAACCCTCTCATATATGAAAACCCTATTTTCTAGAATAATCTCACTTGCCACAACAACGAAGAACCATCTCTCTCTCTCTCTCTCTCTCTCTCTCTCGTACGTATCTGCTTGCTTGTGTGTGTACACTATTTGTATAGATCAAGTTTTAGTATTATTAAACTATATTTATGCTATGTGTACATTTGCGAGATGTTAAATATTTTATATGCCTATGTTTGTTACATGTTGATTAGGATAAAATCAATCCTTTAAGCAAGAAAACTAACTATTTTATTGTAGGTTTATACAGGGTCCCACAATTGTACTTTAGATGTTTGTCTTTATTAGAGAAATTATAAAAAAAAAATTTCTTGATATAATAAATGTTGATTTTAAAAAGGTCGATGTTTGTCTTTTCCCTCATGTAAATGTGATTGATAAATTTTTTTATTCCATACTGTACTCCAACATTGTCGAATAATCAAAGTAGGCACAGTTAATACTATAGTGTGTTTATAATGGATACTACCCAATGTTCTATATTTATGACAAAATCCTTTTTCTATTACAGTATATGCCTATAGCTTCTACACTACTTATAGGAGGCTTGACCACACCTGTTATAGTTTAAAAACGTATATGTATACTAATATTCCCATATAAGAAAAAGCAATTAAATTTATAGACAATGAAGTGCCTTTTGGCTTAATAACTTGGAGTTCATTAGACTTTTTGGCTTTGGTTTTCTTAAATGCTGGTCTTTGTTTTAATTGGAAACTTCTTGCATTGACTTAGTATTACCTTGAGAGTTCATAATTGAGTAGCTTTCATCTATACTTGAGATAGTATCAAGTCTACCATATATTTGGCCATCAAACTCAGGTTCTACTATTGGACAATTCGAGAATTTATATAAAGGACAAGTGTCATCATGTACCCAAGTTCTATAAACAATGCACAAGTTATTTTGTTTACTCTTAAAGTTTCTCTCTTGTTGTAGTAATGGTTGTTATGGTGGTGCTTCAAGCTAAGTAGTATTGTAGGCGAAACCATTCTCCATTGAACTAAAAGTAGACATTATACTACAATTGGTTCAACAAGGCTTAGTACTTGAAATGCCATTTAATTAGAAAAGAAAAGGAAAAAGAAAATAGGAGAAAAGTGAGGAATTAGCAGAGCAAGATAGGCCTTTTTTTTTTTTTGAAATTTTATGTTTGGATTTTGTTGTTTATTTATTTATATTTTCTGCAAGTGAGATGAGGGTGAAAGCTATATTTTCTATTCATAAAATGTTTGTTCCATGGATAAGAGCCATAAGTTATGAATTGGTGGTAAGATAAATCCATAGTAGAGGTCGGCATTCGAATACTTAGCACAAACCTGCAAATTGTTGTGGTAGTCCAAAAATAAGAAAAATAACTTTGTAACAACATTTGACAATGACTTAGTGTATCCATGAACGTAGTATTATAAACAATTACCACAAGTTAGCTGAATCCAAGCTCGAAACATGTATGATATTCCTCTAGCATTCGAGAAATAGCAAAGTGAGGCTTCCCTTGATCTTCAGAATTTGATATGCATGATAATTCAAATTGATGTTAATAGTGTTATGCATGATAATTCAAATTGATGATAGTAGTGTTATATTAAGTAAGAGTTTCAAACTTAGAGTATAATTACATGACTGGTTCTTTCTATTCCATGAAATAATTTATTTTTTCTTTTAATGAATGTTTTATCGTATTGCATATGTAATGAATGAAACACAAGTTCATGGTTTCCAATTCCATGAAAAAATCCTAATAACTAGTAGGAGAGGAGAATCTAACTCCAAGAAAATGAAAATAATTACTGATAATAAATATAAAAACCATATCAAATTTAGAAGGGCTTGACTTTAAGTTTAAATGGTCATTTAAACATTTGTTGGAAGTGTAATACTTGATATTACACTTATATTGTAGTATATATTGCCAAGTTTAGTTTTACATGTACATTTAATAACAATTACCTAGCTAAGTAGGACTTATATTATAATATATATTGTCTTGCTTTTTGAATTTGTATTTACTAGAATCTAACATTCAGTTAATGAATATTTTATTGGTTATATTGTTTTTAAATGTATATTATACTTGGATTGCATTTAAATGTATATGTATATTAGAAGACAATAATATTTTTTAGATTGGATCATTTTCCAGTGAGTTAGATTCTTTTTCATATATGTAATTGTTTAAATGTTTATTGAAACACCTAATTTATTATAAACCTTAGTATTGCCTTAGAATCTCTTCTTACCATGCAAGGACTAGGAATTGCTCCATGTTTGAAATGATGCTAACAATAAATTTATTTAACATGTAGGTTGTTGAAGTTGAGGAACCTGGGAAAAACAATGTTCATAATAATGCATTTTATATAAAGGAGGAGCTTTTGAGGTTTGAGATATGAGCTATATGTGATTGTGATCCATTATTAGCTCACCACTAGATTGTGAGATTCATTTCATCATCTTTTCATTCTTCCATTTCCTTGAGATTACACCATGCTTTATTTTCCTCATCATCTCTTTGATTGGCTTATGATATTGATTATGTTTCTTAACTTCACATCTAAAAGTATGTCTACTTCTTGTCGCTTAAATAGTTACTTCATATGGATAACTTTAAGTGCCTTAGTATTGATAATGATAACTCTTCAAAACCATTCTCATAGTTGATGATACATAGTGAAAGCAGGATTGAACTTAAGAGTATAGTGTTATATGCATCCAATGTTAGATGATTATAGTTTATTTAACCAAAGAAACTCTTCCTTTCTTCAACCACTTTACAATGATTGATATGTAAATTATGATTTGTATTGAATGATTGATATGTTATTTTGTCTATCTCTTAAGTTAATTGCAATAATATTATGAGATTCCTCTACTTTATTTTTCGCTTCTTTTTGCCTATAAAGTCAAGTAGGTTGAATTCACTAGCTACTATGTTTCAATGTCTAAGTATTGCTTTTAGATAATTGTAAATCCTAATTTATAGAATATTTATATCATCAAGTAAATAATAAGTTAGATTGGCTTGGGTACTCCCAGCTTGCCTCTTTAGCACTTGGTATGAGTTGAGCATGCTTATTCCTTGACACTAATAAAAATCAATTTACGAAAGCATCTGAGGCCTTTTGATAATTGGGGTTCACTAAATAACATAAGTAAAATTTCTTTAACATTTTTTCTCTGAGGAAAGGTGAAACTAGAATTTTCTTCTAGCTAATCTTGCTTTATTTCTGTTTTTTCCTTTATGTAAAGCAACATTCATAACTGTACATTTACTATAGTGATATTAGAAGTAAATCCTCAACCATTTACAAACAAGTGGAACTCCTATTCATATTTAGAAGTTAGAACTAGCAGCATCTTCCTAGAGGCAAATGGCTAAAAATTTTACACTTTAACATAAGTATATATTCTTGGCAGCAATTTCCTTGTCAAAAATATTGTATTTAACTAGTTTCTTCATAGTGTCCTTGATAACACTCCTACAATATAAACACTTGATATACCTTCATAATCTTGCTTATGTACCAACAATCTTTACAAGAGCAACTTCCTTTCCTAAAATGGTGAAACTTAAGACCAAAAAAAGAAAAAGAAGAGAAACATTAACAATTGCATAAGGTGTAGAGCACAACCACCTAAGATTTTAAAAACTTTTTTGTTTATTTCGATCTTCCTTTTTTAGTTATTTGCACAACTATTTGACCTTATTTTATTAAATTAATTCATGGGCTATGTGGACAAATACATAAAAATACATCACATGGGATAAAAGTGTAGTTATTAAATATATTATATATATGACAACATAATTATCTTGTTTTAGTAAATAATACATTAATATTTACATGGTATACATATACCTATTCATTTGGTTTATGAGATTTGACTTGGTGGACTGATGCATTATCATTGGATGTACTTCATTAAGAGTTACTTATGTGATTTGTAAGAGTTTGTTCATAATAGAAGCCATTTAGAAGAATCTACAGTAGAAGGATACTTGGCTAATAAGTGCTTAACATTTTGCTCAAGATATATGCATGATGGCGTGAAGACAAGATATAAAAGAAGATTAATGCATTAGGATGAAAAGAGTGAAACAAACGAGTTATATACTTTATTCCCAAAAATAAGTCATCCTATAGGAGGTAAGAGAAAAAAGAAAGGGCAACATAGATTATTTAGATTCTCTTTCTTGGGCTCAAGCACATCGATATATCTTGTTTAACTGTAGAGATGACCAAGTTGAAATGTATATTAGATAAATACTTTTTTTCCCCAAAAAATTTATTAGTTACTACTTTATCAATTGACATATGTAAATGCATTTAAAAAATTGAAATTTTTACTTATACAGAAAACAGGCGAAGTTGCAAAAAAAACAAGGTAAAAGGAGTAGGTGAGAAAGATTAAGAGATCATAGTAAGGATTTTGTAAATTGGTTTCAAGACAAAGTTGAACAAGAATAAGTTCTTCCTTACATTATATGGTTATCGAAAGATCCTAACATTATAGCAAAAAGATACCAAAGTTATTTCATTAATGGGTATAAATTCTACATAAGAGAACGTGATGTAAGATGTAAAACTCAAAATAGTGGAGTTATCTTAACATCGTGGACTAATAGTTTTGCATTTTCTAAGGATCAAAATCCTGCAGGAGGACATGTTACTTGTTACGGAGCTATTCAAGAGATCATAGAAGTAGATTATTGGAGTTAATTTGATTTTATCCTATTTCAATGTGATTGGTTTGAGGTTAAGGTAGATGATTATCGACTTACTTGAGTTAACTTTAATAAGTTATGTTATTTGAATGATCTATTCGTTATGGCTTGACAGGTTCATCAAGTTTTCTATGTAAAAGATCCTATTGAAAAAGAATAGCATTATATTATGGAAATATTGCCTAGGGATTTGTTTAATGTTATCGAATGAAGTGATTTTAATATGCAAAACACATATTAGCACGAGCAAGAAATACAACATGAATTTGTTGATATTGTTAATATAGAAGATGTTAATCTATCTTAAAATAATAAACTAAGAGCAGCTATTGACATTCCACTAAACATAATAAACCATTAAACTATGATAAAAGATAGTGATGAAGATTTTGACTTTGATGATACAAATCAAGATTGGGTAGATTCAAAAGATTCATAAGAGATTTATTCTTTATGGCAATTAGAAGTAACAAGTTTGTGTTTGAAAACATGTATGTAATATACATTTCTCATGTATTTATTTAATTTTTATATTTATTTATACGTTATTATGAGACTCATAGCTTTTTTTTTGTTACCTTTAAACATGGTTATAGGTTAAGGAGTAATTACAATGAATAATATAAAGAAACATACTACCAATAAGCATCCATTAGAAAAGCAAATATCTTTATCACTTTCTCAAGGAGTTAGACCATAGAAACAACCACGACATCAACTATTAAGGATGGTTTAAAAAATAAAAAATTAGCATCTCATAGTTCTTAGCTACCATAATAACCTCAAAGATAGTAATCTAAAATTTCTATGGGGGCTACAAATTACTTAAAGATGTTATAGAGAAATCATACTCAAGAGATGGAACAAAAAAGAGAAAAGATGAATACGAAGGAGATGATCAACAATATGAAGAATATGATCAAAAAGAAGAAGATGATGAGCAAGAAGAAGAAGTAGAGGATCAACAAGAAGAGCAAGAAAATCCTGAAGATAAAGGTATAATATTCTATTCTTCACCATAATTTAATATATATATATATATATATATATAGATAACTTTGTCCATAAACTTTTTATGATTGCCATTATTTATTGAATTACACATTTAGAAAATAGGAATTGTCGAGGGCCAACAATAGTGAAAGAGGTGCATACTCAAAGTGATGAAGAACATAAATCAATTGTTTTAAATGAGTTCAATTAACCTATTAGTCTAGATGATTAAACTTTGAATGAGTTAAGTAATTTTTTTTTTATTCTAGCTCGAAAAGCAAATCTTGCACTATTGAATATCATGAGTTGGCATAAAATGACAACTAAAGACCAATTATAGGATTATGTGCAAGTAAGTTAAATATTGAATGAAACCTTAATTTCAATTTATTTTTGTGAACTTTATGGATTTTATGTACTATTAATTAATGTTTATAACTGCATATTTAATTAAGCTAATTATTTTGTTATTGTTAGAAAAAATATGTGATTTCTCAAGAGGGAAAAAAGTGAGTCCTAAAGACGATTAGAGGACTTATAAATATAGATTGAAAAGAAATCATTGCATAAAGTACAAGACTAATAAAGAAAGACTATAAAATAGACAAAAAAATGTGCTTGATGAATAAGTTAGATATTATCTAAACTATTGGAGTTCTAGAGATGCAAAGGTACAATGTATTGTACTTATATGATGTCAATTTTTTACATAATTAAAAAAAATCTATAATCCCTTGCATAAACAGAAAAGTATAGCTCTAAACAAGGTTAATAGAGAAAAACATAAGAACTTACATACTATGGGACCAAAAACCTTAGCAAGGGTACGCAATGAATTCATAAGGGGGGTCTCTTGTATTCTCTTTATTATTATGTACTAATATCAAGATATGTATTGTCATAATTAGAGCACCACTTACTCGTTTGGAGATGAATGTTGCTACTTGAAAAAGAAATTCAAAACAAGTATACAAACAATCAAATGAAGAGACAAAACAAAATTGTAAGCATTCTTTACATTTTCTCATTGTATTTGCATTTCTTCCCATTCATATATATTAGAAATATACTTTTAAATTTTATCATGCTCTTGATAATGGGTAGGCTTACATGGAGGTGTTGTAGTCCCAATAATCTAATCAAGATGAAGGAAGTCATGAGATAATTGATGTATTTTTTGAAGTAACGAGAAAAGAACATAATGGACATGTTAGACTTTATGGGAGGAAAGTTACTCCATTTGATTTAAAAGGAAAGGGAGTTGCTTATGAGTCATTTATAAAAGCTCCCTAAGATCTAATATACTCTATCACATAAAGGTAAAGGTGAAGATGTAAAAAGAAATTGACATAGAATGGGAATGAAGAATGGAGCAACAGAGAAGTGAAATGACAAGAGATATCATGTTTGTGCTTGATTCACAATTGTAAAAGGTTGATCTTAATTTAAATATTGATCCTAACATTCTTCGTAACATAGTTCCACTAGCAAGGTCTCTTGGAGATGCTTCTAGTGCCCCATCAATTGCTTTTGGTAATATGCAGTCTTCAAATGGCATGCATTGTCCTCTTACTTAGGTAATTATATAAAATCTATGTTATATAAGATATGAGTTTTTATATGATATATATATATATATATATATATTGGTTTTCATAGATAGCATTAACTATATTTAATATAAACTTATAATTAATTTTTATCGTTCTCTTTTATCGTTCTCTTTTTTGCAAGATGAAAATGTTGAAGGCGATGGTGCTACAAAGTCCATACGAGACAAGAATATTTAAGATATCTTTGAACATTTTTTCTATGAAATGTTAGATGATATCATTAGACTTCTTTTTGTTACTTTAGAGTAGTTGTCTAAACAATTTATATTTTGTTAGAGCTTAGTTGTTTAGTTAACTAATTGTGTATTTTGAGTATGTTGGCACTTATAAATGTCATACCCTAGGATTTCGAACCTATACGATTATCCTAAGATCCGAAACCTCAAATTTCGGATGCTGAGTTATGTTATCCGTTTAATTTTAAACTTCACAATAAAGTTAGAAAAGTTAGATGAAGTGATTTAAGTAAAATTAATTTTTCAAAATAAGCAATATAAAAATATTAATTTAAAAAAATCGTCAATTTATCGATAAAGTCAATAAATTTCGAAAACGTGAAATTCGAATTTTGAGATATAGTGAGATATTAGAGATAAGTTATTTAACTTATAAAAATAATAAATAAAGTTGAATTATATATAATATATATATTTACATGTGAGATACATTATAAGTATTAATTACATATATATATTGATAATAAGTTATTAAAATAAGGGAAATTAATATAAAATAATGGAATTAATTAAAAAAAAATGAAAGGATGAGTCATTCAATGATGTGGCAGCTTAGGATCAATTGCAATGGATGAGTTAAAAGGGAAAATATAAGAAATTGACACCTCATGCTTTGAAAAATATTAAAAAAAAAAATTATACATGTATGCCACATGTCTAATTTTTATTAATCCTAATCTATTTGGAAATTATAAATAAGTCTTGCGCACTTCAAAAATAATATTTTGGAAGTCTAAAAAATACAAGAAAATCACTCAAGAAATTTTCGAAAGAAAAAAAGAAAATTAGAGTAAAAATAGAGTATAAATCTAATCTAGGTCGATTTAATAGGTTGTTGGTGTTCTATTGTGGTGGCCATTTGGGGTCAAAGAAAGGACCACCAGAGGAGCTTTCTCGATAAGGTTGGGCGGTTAGTGGCGGTCAGTTTAAGTGAACAAAATTTCTGGCTGAAACTTTATAAATTTTCTATAAATAGGAAATGGTGTTATTTAATTATAAAATTTGGTTTTCTAGAGTTATTTTATGTGTAGATAAATGTAGTAATTTTATTTTAGTGAAATAATTAATGGAAATATAAGGTCCTTAAGAAATGGTTTTGTTTGAATGAAAATTAGATCAAATTTTAGAAATATTAAATAGTGTCCTTTCAAGTTAAAATTTTGTACGTGACATACTTAAAATATGTATTTAATTGTAGTAACAAGAATTGTTGAAAATAATCATGTTTACTATTTATTGTAATTATTTTGGATAAAACTGGCAATTTTGTTGTTTTATTGAATTAACTAGTTTTTAACAAAATCAAAGTATAAGCCCTATGTATTATAATTTATGGAAGTTCATAATGATGTTTGAGACACTTTATTTTTATCTTGTGATTAAATTTACTTATTTGTTCAATTTTCACTGATTTCGAGTTAAAACTGCTATTTTCATAAAAATGGATAATAGCTAATTTAATATAATTCATGGTTAATAATTGAACTACATATTTTTTTGAGTATATAAGACTTTTCATGGAATTAATCGGCCTCGTATGCTATCTATTATGTATTTTCATATTGTAAACCTATACGTTAGCCTAATATATGATATAGTAATTAGTTCTAGTGAGATATTTATTGAATTTGTAAAAGACTGATATTTTAGGAACATAATAGGTGCTGTTGAGTTTGTGAAATATGGAATTTTAGGATTTTTAATTTAGATTTAAGGTTTATTTGAGTTAATTACGAAGTTATAATAATATATGATCGAATCGGTAATATGAAAGGGTATTTTTGGACTTTTGACAAAATTGATTAGTCTTGATTCTTAAGATATGTTAATCATATTCGAAATAATGATTGTAATGATATAAAGTTTATTAAAATTAGATAAGAAATTAATAAGATACAATCGAAATAAACTTGGAAAACGCGATAGTAAAAGCATATAAGAATTTAGTATTGACTCATAGTTGACTTGGGGTTTGTATGCATTTTCTTAGGTGTGATAGGTAAAGAAAGACCACATCGTAAAGCTTAGGATTTTATGTTACTATCAAGCTCATAAGTGGATATTTCTATTTTCGTGCAAGTAGACTTATGTTTACTTGACTTGGAGTTTGTTGAGTCGTAAACTGTAACAAGGTGCTGGATTGATTAGATACATGATTTTGTTAAATGTATATGTCAACTGAGTGGAATGTTTCCTTATGATGACTTACCCATTAATATGAATTTCTGTTTAAAAAAATTGGAAAACGAACGGTTTTTTAGAGTGTTCACTTAAGTGAACCTTATATGAAAGAATGTAATATAAAATTGAGATAGTTAAGCTTAGAAGTGGATATTTCTATTTTTGTGCAAGTAATCCTATGTCTACTTGACTTAGAGTCTGTTGAGTCATAAACTGTAATAAGGTGCTGGATTGATTAGATACATGATTCTGTTGAATGTGTATGTTGATTGAGTGGAATGTTTCCTCATGTATGACTTACCCATTAATATGAATTTCTATTTAAAAAACTTGGAAACCGAACGATCTTTTAGAGTGTTCACTTAAGTGAACCTTATATAAAAGAATGTAATATAAAATTGACATAGTTAAATTGTTTATAATGTAGAACTTGAGATTTGTACTTGTTGAGCATGGTTTTTCAACCTTTTGGTATTTTAAAATTTAGGTTTCTTCTAAACCGATCAGTATTAAATCCCTTACCTATTTAATACTGACCCTCAACTAAAGTATAAAGAAAACTGATTTTTTATACTTTGAAAACGTCTTGGAGTTGCTACTTGATTGAAGTTAGGAAAAAAGAGTTAAGTTATAACTAATTGGGTGTATTGATTGTAACTTAGTAACTAGTTTTTCGATAAAAACCAATTTAAAAAAAAAATAGTTTTAGAAACCTAAAGATCTGGATCCGGGAGTTAAGTTTTTTAAACCCTTACGAATACCATTAACTTTTCAAATTTAACTTTAATCTTAAAAATCACCTTTTAATTTCATGAAGTAGAACTCAACTATTTGTTATTGTAATTGGATAAACGAAGTAATATAAACTAAAAAAGGAAAAAATTTTATTTTTTACCATTGCCCTGTATGTGCCTACGTACCTATTATTTTGGATTAGGCATACGTAGTTCTTTTTGTAAACTTTAGTGAGTTGGTTTTGTTTTAATTTGAAAACGATTGAGTTTACATTTTACTCAATTTAATTTATTTAAGAAAATTCTAGAAAAGAAGGTCTTAAATTGGATTTTTTTTATTATTTGGAAAATTCTAAAAGGTCCTAACTTTAAAAAGAATCCAATTATTTCTTTTTTTATTTTGGAAAAACTTGATTTTTCTAAGTGTTAAAAAAAACAATTAACTTATTTACTTTTTTATATATTTTTAAAATTTTTATATTATCTTATTTATTATTTTTTATTCTACTCATTTTTATTTTTATTAAACTAAATAAATAAACTACTTTTTCCCTTTCTTCTTCTTTTTTTTTTCCTTATTTTTCTTTCTTTTTATTTTACATTTACATTCAAATTGAAAAAAAAAAATGCTAACAATATAAAAGAAACAATAAATAACTAAATAAAAGAAAATAAAAGAGAAATGATCGAAAGTAAAAATAAGCCAGGACCAAGGATTGAGGTGACTTTGATTGAATTGGAGTTGGGTGCACAAGTCAGATCGTCGGGCACGGGTTGGAACGTTGGGCATAGGTCAGATCGTCGAGCATAGTTTGGGTCAAAACAAAGGATTCGGGTTAGATAATGCAGCGATTGTGGAGGGATGCGTCAAGCTGTTCTGAGCACTAATTCGATTGGGAAATCGAACTTTTGTGATTTTCAAATTGGATTGGGGGGAGTGGGGGAAGGAAAGGGTAGGGAGGATGTCGAAGTTAGTAGAGCTTAGCTTGGCGGTTTTTGGAAATTACGGTAGTGGCTACCGAGGGTTTGAAGGAGGTAGAGTTTGGCGGAGCATTGGAGTATACGGCGGAGTAAGGGGAAAGTTGGATTGAGTGTTGTTAGTGAGGTAGAACTTCAATGGTGGTGAGTTTACTTAAATAACTTCCAGCGGTGGTGCAGCCTTAGAGAGAGAGAGAGTCGCGAGTAAGAGAGAGAGAGAAGCTTGATGATGAATCTTGAAGGAGTATTTTTTATCTAGTTTTTTCTTATTTTTGCACTTTTTGTATTTTTCTAAAATTCTTATTTTTTCTAAATTTCTTTATTTTTTTGGGTTTTCTTTTATTTCCTAATTTTTTTTATTTTTCCTAATTTAGGACTTATTGAAGAAAAAATAAAATAAAGGGGGTAAAAATTGGATGATTATAACTACCCCTCTTTATGGCGAAGTTTGAGCAAAACTTTACTACAAAGAGAAAGGAACACTATTTTTGCCCCTAGGATGACTTTAAAACAACTAATTAGCTATCTTAGACTCGATTTACTAGGGATTTTAGTGACAAAAATGAAATCTAGTCATGCTTCACTAGGCTCACTAACCTAGGCGGGAGCGTCTCTCGGAAACTAGTAACCCTAAACTGGGATTGATCTAAAACCTAATTGAGCCTCACTAGGCTTACTAACTTAGGTAGGAACGTCTCTCGAGGATTAGCAACCCTAAACGAGGATCGATTTAAAACCTAGTTGTACCTCATTAGCTCACTAACCTAAGAGGGAGCGTTTTTTGAGGATTAGCAATCCTAAATTAGGATTAATTTAAAACTTGATCATGCTTTATTAGGCTCATTAACCTAGGCGGAAGCACCTTTTGGGGATTAGCAACCCTAAACTAGGATTGATCTAAAACTTGGTTGTACCTTACTAGGCTCACTAACCTAAGCGAGAGCATCTCCCGAAGACTAGCAATCCTAAACTGTGATCGATCTAAAACCTGGTTGTACCTCATTAGACTTACTAATCTAGGTGGAGGCATCTCTCAAGAACTAGTAACCCTAAATTGGGATTGATCTAAAACTTGGTCATGCCTTACTAGGTTTACTAACCTAGGCTGTAGACTCTATAAATTCAACCTTCTAAACATAGTATCGGATTCGAGTGTCGTAGACATTTCTCTAAGTCAATAAAACTACATAAAATGAAAACCGACTAAAATTTTGAACCTGGAACTCAAAACGAACTTGAAAGACCCAATTATATAATTTGGAAACTCTTATCATGCAAGAAAACCCCAATCCCTACATATGTGTACTTTAAAAAAAAAAAAATTTAATAATAATAATAAAAGAATTTAAAACTCTATAAAATTATCTTAACGCTTGAAAAGCCATAAATCAATAAAATTATCATATGGTTGCATAATAAAACGATGTTCCTAAATAATTAAGCCAATTGATCCTTAAGCTCATAAGTGTAAGTAAATTATTCCCAAGTTGGTGAAAAACCTTAAAACATACATAATCTCACTCGAACTCTAAAACATGCATAAATTCATTCGAACTCTAAAACCTAGGATGATCAAGGACTTACGATCCTAAATAAATAATTAAAAATATATTTTCAATAAATTTTATTTAACTCTAGAAAACTCGAAAATTTCTTAAGAGACAAATCACAACTTACAAATTAATTCGAGAACCGAACCTTAAAAGAATTTCATATAAGACAATTCTCTTATTTTCACTTATAAGCCATGTTACGCATGGATAAATTGTAAACCCTACTTTTAGCAAACTTATGATTCAACTAAGAACACTTCCTAAATATTCCCAAGGATAAACTAAGCTAAGAATCCAAGTTTACATTTAAAAACGAATTTAATTTTCCAATTCGAAACCCTATTATCGATAAAACTCGAATACATGAACCATAGACTCTAAACGCAAAACCCTAAAACAATTAAGGACTTGTAACCCTAAGCGGCTAATTAAGAGTTTAATTTGAATGATTTTATTCAATTCTAGAAACTTTCATAGTTTTATAAAAATTAAATCATAACTTACAAATCAACTTAAGAGACAAACTCCAAAAGAATTTCATATCAAACAATCTCCTTATCTTTATACATAAGATTTGTGCACATAAATAAGTAAACCAACCAATCATCCTAAATAACCTATCAATTGATAAATATAAACCCTACTTTTAGTGGGCCCATGATTCAATCAAAAGTACTGTCCGAACGTTTCCAAGGATCAACTAAACTAAAAACTTAAGTTTACATTTAGAAACGAATTAAATTTTTACAATTCAAAAGCCAATTGTCGATGAAACCCGAGCTTGAAGAACGGCGAGCTCTAAAGCTACTTAAAACCCTAAACCTTAAGACCATTAAGGAATTTTAACCCTAAATAATTAATCGATAATTTAATTTGAATAATTCCATTGAACTTTAGAAAATTTCACAATTCTACAAAAATCAAATCATAAATCACAAAACAATGTAAGATAAAAATCCTAAAACAATTTTCTATAAGACTATGCCCTTATCTTCATGCATAAGCCTTACATATAAATAATTAGACCAACCAATCACCTTAGATAACTTATCAATTGAGAGTTGGAATCATTTATCAATTGATAACTTATCAAAATCTAGTGATAAGACAATTTCCTTATCACCTCTTCACTTATACTACATATGGACAAATTTTCACAAGAAATCATGAGCTTAACTTTAATAAAGGTGACAAGACCACTCCATGGCATAAAGAGACTTCCAATGGCAGATTTAAACAAGGAGGAATGGGGGGCCATACTCTTGTTTTTCAAGCATCAATCACTTTCCCTTACACATCACTATTCACCCCTTAATGCTTACATCATCAAGAGTTGCAATTGTTGACTTTTTGTAAGCTTTAAGACAATACTTTCAAGGCATTTAAACACTCCTTCTCTCTTCATTCCAACCGGCTGCACTCCTCTCCATTTCTCTCACTTTCAAATTCATTTTCACTTCATCTTTCTTTCTTTTAAAACAAACATAAAAAGGGGAAACAACTTTACCCCACAAAATCCATTTTCTTCCATTTTGAAAGCTTCAACTCACGGCATTTTTTTTCTTTGTTCATGTGCCATTTTCTTTCATCATTTAAGATCATCTAAGACCATTAGAATCTTTCATAAACCCCTTTCCAAAAGACCAAAGGATTCGGGTTTCAAAAGGTAAGCAAAAAGGAGGAAGCAAAGTTAAAGGCTTAAGAGGAACCTTAGTGCACAACCACCAAACTTTGCATTAAGGACGAGTAAGTGATTCTTGTGATGTGTGGATTAATATTTATGTTAGAAGACTTGGATTCCTTGAAGATATGAGTAAGGTTTGAGTTGTTATAGCACAAAAATTCGTTTTAAGAAACAAACCCTAAAACCATTACATGAAGTTGAAATATGAGCATGTAAAGTTGGTGTTTTGTATGGACATTTGTTTAATGCTTTGAATGGAAGATTTTAAGCTAAGGAAATCTTGAAATGAGAACTTTAATGAAGGGTAAGCATGCTGGACGTGAAGGTTCCATGA
This sequence comes from Lumnitzera littorea, assembly GCA_024138015.1. Taxonomy (NCBI): domain Eukaryota; kingdom Viridiplantae; phylum Streptophyta; class Magnoliopsida; order Myrtales; family Combretaceae; genus Lumnitzera; species Lumnitzera littorea. The sequence continues at coordinate 60,120,511 of JAMXBB010000001.1, read as the reverse complement.
TCATTTGAATGTTGATTTTGTTTCCATTAAGTTAAACATGCTCAAATCTAGACTTAAGTTAAGGAAAAATCCATCACATGAAGTTTTATGAAGAAATCAACTTTGTATGACATGAGCTATGATATGGAGGTTTTATGAAGTATAAGATCTTTTATTTCTTTATGTGGAGCATGAGTTAAAGGATCATTTGATGGAAGGAAACTTAAGTTAAGATTTATACACAAGTAGTTAAGTGCATAATCTATCACCTAAACTTAAGGAAATGATGGAACAAGTTGAAGAACCAAGTAAGGACCCCTTAAGACCAACATGAACAGATCTGGAACATGGGTAAATGAGGCTTAAAAATATGATAAAAGTGAAAGAACAAAGTGAAAAGATTAACCAAAGCAAGTATGATTAGCATACAAAGCCTAAAACTCAAAACCGGGCCTAAAACTCTCAAAACAAGCTTAGAACTCTAAGATGGGCCTTCAACAAAAATCTGACCAGCAACTTAAAGAACCAAGAGAAGTTGTTTTGAAGCCCATAAGAAATCCACCTAAGGCCCCATAAGCCCACCAAAGTCATTAACTTTAGTTTGAACCAAAAACAAGCCCATTTGATAACTTAAGCCCACTAAAAGGCCCAAGAAGTGATTGTTAGCCTTAGGAATATAAATCAAAGTTATAAATCTGATCTCAAGGAGTATTTTAAGCTTAGGATAAAATCTAAAGACCAAGCCCAAAGAATTTCTTAAGTTATCAAAAAGGCCATTTACCAAACAAGGCCCAAAAACACTCCAACACATGAGGAATACTACTGTTCTGACCCATGGACAGAATTGTATACCTCATTTTGAAAATCTAACCTTACCACGTTAAAGTACACTCGAAAATGATGAAGATTGACTATAAGATCATAAAAATCGGATTTAAAACGAGAAAGTTATACGGGATTGAACTTTTAAGTAAAACCGGGAAAAATTATGAAACCAAGTCCAAAGTATAACTTAAAGGGTTTTAGCTTAACTTTCTAGGTTTTAATTCAAATCCTTATAGTATCGTATTTGCGATGTTCAGGGGACCCGGCTTTGGGGAGACGACCTATCCCGGATTATTTTGATTGATCCGCATAACTGAGTGAGTAAATTCCCGATGACTCTTTACTTGATTGTGCTTGTAGAAATAGATGCACCTAAACTTATATATATGAATTTGGATGCTTGTGGGATATGGGAGATGCATGTGTATGAATTCGTGGATGAATGTGATGACTTGTTAATTATATATAATAATGGGAATTGTTTGCATTATATATATACATGTGAATTGTATGGAATGAAATTGTCTGATCACCTTGAAAATCGAGATAATCACTTATCTGATTAAGAAATCAAAATGAATCATGCATTCCCCATATTGCATACGGATAACACCGACTGCCGCTTCACGCAGAAGATGGGAGGGGACTCACAGGAATACGAGTTTCCTGCAGGATTGAGCACTAGCTATGCCATCTTATATATATTGAGTCTCTGACCTAAGCTGATGGGCTTACTAGGCGCTGGGAGACGCCAGCCGTCGGCGAGGGGCCGAGTCTTGTGGCTTCTGTTTAGGGCGTGTGTTTATGGATTGCGGAGGCCACCACACCGCTAGACTTGGGATTTTGAAAATATAATTTATTATTCGATAGGGAAAGTATATATATGTGGATATATACTTAGTTTTGTTTTGACTTAAGCACAATAGTGCTAATGAATTAAAACCCAAGGTCTAGAACCCGGATTTTGGTTTGGGTCGGTTAATTATCTCCAAACCCCGACTTCAGGGGGCGTAATTCTGAGTCGTATGCAGTTCCTAGGTCACTGCATGCGTTTTTGGCATACTGATTGTTCATGCATTCATATGATTGTGCATATAATAAATTTCTGTTATGTGGTATTGAGGAGGGTAATTATCTCACTAAGCGTAAGCTTACACCCCAACAGTTCTTTTCCTTGCAGGTTGATCGATAGTTGGGAAAGGGGATAGGAATCGAGTGCAGAGTGCTACCATTGAATCAGTATGATGAAAAGCTTGTGTAGTTAATTCGGAATGCTCCGAAAAACGACTAATGTCTCATTTAAGTTTACTATCTTTAGTAGGTTTAGAATTTTCTAAAATTGTCTATCCTATTTCATTATTTTGGTAGGGGATACCGATTCTCTGCGGTTCTGAGGAATTGTGGAAAAATTGGATATCCATAATTATATATATTATATAATGAGTCAATGAACTAAAATCGAAGACTCTAGCAAACAACTATTTAGAGTCTTGCAATCTCTGACTTGCAAGGCGATTTTCTTATCATGGGTGCACACATGATAGGGAAATTTTAGGCAATACTACTAGGCCCCTCCTAGGGTCGCCACATAGGCGGGAGCATCTCTTGGGGATTAGTAATCTTAAGTTAGGGTTCATCTAAAACTTAGTCATGCTTCATTAAGCTTACTAATTTAGGTTGGAGTATCTCTCAGGGACTAGTAACCTTAAGTTAGGGTTGATGTAAGACCTATTCATGTCTCACTAGGCTTACTAATCTAAGCAAGAGTGTCTCTTAGGGACTAGCATCCTTAAGTTGGTCTTAATGTTGTACCTTATGGCTTGCCAAAAGGAACTAATGAAGAGAAGTGCCCTACGGGCTTGCTAAGAGAAACTTGGTGAAGAGACTGAGTTAAGATCATGTCTTCAAGGGTTGGCTAAACCCTAAATGCAGAAGATGAGTGCCTTATGGGCTTGGCTTAAAAAGACTATTGGGAGTAAAAAATTGGTCATAGTCCAAATGCAAGTGCGATGTTCAAAAATCGGTGTGCTAGCATTGTGTGGAAGGACTTACCTAGTCTTTGTTGATAGCACCTAATCTATCAAACCTTTTTGAAAAATCCTATCAAAATTGACTAGCTCATGTTTTGGTCCTTTGTTATCAACCCAAATATTCTTAATACATAACGTTTGAGACTTCGTTGGCTCCTTTCAAGAAATCATGGAAATTAAGTTGATGCAGAATGCTACCCATTATTTTTGTCTTTTTAGAACTTTTACAAACCGAAAGCTTCATCCTTAACTAATAAACATTTGCTGTGGGGTGATTGCTTACTTGGATTTCATATTTCCTTGAAAAATAGACAATAAAACTCCCCATTGAAGGGGATTAATCCGTAATAAGGTATTTTAAAGAGTTTTGTCAATTGCCAATGTCCTAGGTCTCACTCCTTAACTTCTTTCGTGTTTTCAATGTATGGGTTCGATTAATTGGAGTAAAGGGAGTTGGACCTTTCAATGGAGAGGGTGATTATTCCAATGTCGACAAACGGCCGATGATACCAACTTTACTTGCAAATAATGAAACTAGACCACAATGACATTCAAAATGATTGTCATTTTCGTGTTTCAAGCAAAAATTTCCATTGACTTCTCATAGTTAGTACAATTTTACCGCGTTAGCATTTATAAAGTCTCTCAAATTTGGACCATCCATTTAGGACAAAATCAAAGTCCTTCTTGGTAATACTTGCTTCATGATGTAAGGGCCTTCGTAATTAGGAGCAAATTTCTCTCTATAGTCTTGTGCATTGGGGAAAGTCTTTCTTAACACCAAATCACCTTCGTTGAAGTTCCGGGGTCGTACTCTTTTGTTGAAAGCCTAAGCCATTCTTTATTGATAACACTGATTATGACACAAGGCTATTAATCTCCTTTTGTCAATCAGATTTAATTACTCGATGTGTTTCCTTACCCAGTTAGCTTTGTCCAACTGAGTTTCTGATAGTACCCTAAGCGATGGGATTTTGACCTCTATTGGTAACACAGCTTCGGTACCGTATATTAAAGAATAAAGTGTTGCCCTAATCAACGTTCTGATGGAAGTTCGATAGGCTATGAGTGCGAATGGTAACATCTCGTGCTAGTCCTTATATATAACGACCATTTTTTTAATGATTCTTTTGAGGTTTTTGTTGGCTGCTTTAATGGCTCCATTCATTTGGGGTTAATAAGGAGTAGAGTTCATGTGAATGATCCAAAACTGTTGGCATAATTTTGACATAAGCTTGTTGTTGAGATTGGTGCTATTGTCAATGATGATCATTTATGGAGTCCTATATCAGATGTCTCTCTTGATGAACTTAACCACGACCCCTTTAGTAACGCTTGAGTAAGACGAGGCCTTAACCCATTTGTTGAAGTAGTCGATGGTAACTAGTATGAAGTGATGCCCATTGGATTCTTTTGGAGTAATTAGGCCGATGATATCTATTCCCCACATTGAAAAAAGCCATGGTATTGAGATTGTATGTAGTTCTTGAGGTGGGGCGTTTATTTTATATGCATAAACTTAGCATAAGTGACAATGTCTGATGTGTTTGATGCAATCACTTTTGATTGTTGACCAATAGTACCTTAGCTTTGTAATTTTCTTAGCCAGCATGTAATCATTCATGTGAGGGCTACATACTTCTTTGTATACTTCTTTCATTAATTTCTTAACCTCCTTATTGTCCATACACCTTAAAAGTGTACTGTCAAAAGAGCATTAGTATAAGGTAGACTCGCTTATTAAGAATTGAGTGGCCAATCTCCTAATCATCTTTCTGTCCTTTTTCTTGGCTTCTTCAGGGTATGTGCCTTGTTGTAAGAATGTCTTAACATCATGGTACCACAGCTTTTGGTCATTTATACTCTTAGTTACTAGGCAGAAGGCAGGCTTGTCTTCAATTTCAATAGTAAGGGGTTGAATCTCGACTCCACTGGATATTTAGATCATAGATACTATAGTGGCTAAGGCATCAGCAAACTGATTCTAAGTCCTTGGTACATGATTTAAGGTGATTTCTTTGAAATTCTCCATCAATCCAGTTAATTGTCGGTGATAAGGTACTAGTTTAGGATCCTTCGTCTTGTACTCTTCCAAGCTTGGCCAATAATGAGTGAAGAGTCCCCATACACTTTTAATTCTTGAATGTCTTTGTCTAGGGCCATTTTGAGTCCTATGATACATGCTTCATACTCGGTGATATTATTAGTGTATGGGAAAACAAGCCTTATAACCACAGGGTATTGAGTACCTTCAGGGGATAATAGTATTGCCCCAATTCCACACTCAGACACGTTGGCTGCACCATCAAAGAACATCTTCCATTTTGGTGGCTTGTCATCTTCTCCTTTATTAGAGCTTCCCTTAACTATTAAGATATCTTCATTAAGGACATTGACTCGTACCTCTTGGGGAGTGCTATTGAAGGGATTTTTTGCTAATTGATCTGTTAGAGCTTGCCCTTTGACTGAATTTCGGTTCACGTACATAATATCAAACTCTGATAGTAACATATGCCACTTCGGGTTTCTACTAATTAGGGCCGGTTTGTCTAGTAAGTACTTTAAGGGATCATGCTGAGTTAGTAATTCAACTTGGTAGTAGAGTGTGTATTGTCTGAGCCGATGCATTACCCAAACCAAAGCATAGTAGGTTCTTTCAATTTTTGAATATTTCTATTCCCCTTTAATGAATTTCTTGCTCAAGTAGTATACAACCCGTTCTTTTCCTTCCTCAACTTTTTGACCAAGCATGCACCCCATGGACTTCGGTAATATTGTTAGGTATAGAAATAAAGGCTTCTTAGGTTTCGGAGCTACCAAAATTGGAGGGTTCATGAGTTATTCCTTGATCGTTGTAAAGGCTTGCTTGTACTTTTCGTCCCAGTTGATCTTGGCATTCTTTTTCAACAACTTAAACAAGGGATGTCACTTGTCTATGAGTTGAGATATGAATGGGGCCATATAGTTTAAGCGGCCTAACAAGCCTCTAACTTCTTTGAGTGTACATAGAGGGGGCAAGTCAACTATTGCTTCGACTTTATCAGGGTCTGCTTTAATGCCCCTTGGCTGATGATAAAACCCAACAATTTTCTTGAATTCACTCCGAAGGTACACTTCTCTAAGTTTAGCTTCAACTGGAATTTTCTCAACCTATAAAATAATCTCCTTAGATTATCCACATGATTTTCTTTTTCCTTAGACTTTGCAATCTTATCATCAACATATACTTCAACTTCTTTGTGCATCATGTCATGAAAGATTACTAACATGGCCCTTCGATAAGTTGCCTTAGCATTTTTGAGTCCGAAAGGCATTATTTTGTAGTAAAATGTACCCCAAGTTGTGATAAATGTTGTCTTAGCTTTATCTTCTTCAGACATTTGAATTTGATTATATTCGGAGAATCCATCCATGAAAGAGAAAAGATGGTTTCCGACTGTGTTATTGACCAAGACATCAATATGGGGTAAGGGGAAATTATCTTTAGGGGTTGCTTGATTAAGGTCTCGAAAGTCTATGCACACTTTGACTTTCCCATTCTTCTTCATTATAGGTACAATGTTGGCTACCTACTCGGGATAATCAGATATCTCGATAAAACTGACCTCTAGCAATTTTCTAACTTCTTCCTTAATCTTCAATAGGACATTCGATCAGAATCTTCTTAACTTTTGTTTCTAAGGTTTGATATCCTCTCGTATGGGTAAATGATGGACCACGATCGATGGATTTAATCTGAGCATATCTTCATAAGACCATGCAAATATAACTTGGTATTTAGATAGTAATGTAGTCATTTCTACCTTTTGGTCTTCTATCAAATTTCCTCCAATCTTCAGCACCTTAAGGTTGTTGTGAGTCCCAACATTAATTATCTCAGTTGGCTCGTTAATGGAAATTCTACTCATTTAATGTTTTTGCTAGCTTTCTTGTACGTTATTATGGTTATTAACATCACTCCTAACGACGAACCTAATAGGGCCAGAGGTGATATTGATATTTTCATTACCTATCTGCGTAAGGTATCCATGGCCTTTATTCGGAGCATTGGATCTAAGAAAAAGAAAAGTATGTAAAAGAAAGAGTGTAAGTAAGGAAGAAGTGAAGAGAAAAGAGATTGATTCTTATTGAGAGGAAACTTCTTTTGAGTACAATTATTTATAGGACAAAAGGTAATTTATTACAAAACTTTATAAAATACTGGACCGTGATTCATCCTTTACTCTAGGGAAGATTTATAGCTATTCATAGGGATGGAGAACCAATGATTCAAGTGCTAGGGCTTGTTAGATGGGCCAGCCACTTTATTTCTGTTGGAGGTATCTCCTTTGGCGAGCTTTGAATTTTGGACATTGGCCTAGATGAAAGTTTCTAACAATGGTGGGAAAGTCATCGAGGTGTGATATAACTTGTCACCTTTTTTGCCCCCAGCTTGCATTCTTTGCAACTCTTCCATTGGGTTTGGGATGTAGCTTAACCCATAGGTTCCGAATTGGCCTTCTTTGAATTTTGGCCTCTCATCTTTGTCCCGATCAGTGATCATGCAAACCTCTTCAAACATTTGGAGCCTAAAGTCCTCTTACTCTTTGATGCTAATATAGGGTATAGCTGTCTCTTTGTAAATTTCATAATCTTAGTCACCTAGAATTGTGATGACCTGACCATTGGAGATGAACTTAACATTTTTGTGAAGACTTGATGGTATGGCCCCTACCGAATGTATCTAAGGCCTACCTAATAACAGATTGAAGGTCCTTGGAATCTCCAAAACTTAGAATGGGATGTTAAATGTCTATAGGCCAATATCAACAAATAGGTCAATCTCCCATATTATTTCCTTCGTGGATCCATCAAAAGCTCTTACTATTGTCAAAATCGGCTTGATAGTGGTCGTATTAATGCCTAATAAATCTAGGGTAACCAAAGGGCAAACATTTAAGGATGACCTATTGTCGATGAGGACTCTTGTTGTAATGATGTTATTTATCCTCACTATTATGAATACAAGCTTTGTGTGTTGGTTACCTTCTTCGCCTAGTTCCTTGGTGGAGAAAGAAATCTAATCCATAGTGAGGATGGAATTGGTGATAGATTTAATCCCTTCAGCTGGTATTTCACGAGGGACTTTTACTTCCCTTAAAGTTCTGAACAAAGCTTCTTGATACGGATTTGATAGCATCAAGAGACTCATGAGGGATATTTGTACTGGAGTCTTAGCAAGCTAATCAATTACTTTATACTCGCTAGACTTAATCATCTTGGTGAAGGTAAACAATCCTTCTTCAGTTTGTTCATTGGTTAGCCTTTCCAGCATGGCCTTCTTTTTCAGCTCTTCACTTATGTCATAGATTCTACCAGAGCGAGTAATCCCCCCTACAAGTGAGCTTAACTACCCTTAGTTTACTACTTAGTAGTTGAGAGGGGCGGTTTTATAATTTTCAGGGGCCATAAGCATATGGAAGGTGTACTGTTTAGTTTATGGAATTTGATCGTCTTCTTATTTATAGAATCTATAAACCTTGGGCTCTCGGTTGGAACTAATCATGTTGATGGTGTACTCTGAGTCATCAAATATCATATTGATGTAAGCCCACGGTTTGGTAGGGGGTTGTTGTTGACGTTTGGAGTAGGAGCCTCTACAAAATCTAGTTATACTGTACCTTCATCTACGTCTTGAATTTTGTTCTTTAACCTCCAGCATGAGTTAGTTGAATGAACCACTTGCCCTAGACAATACTAACATCTTACATTGGGATAAAAAAATCTTGGCTTGTACCTTTCACTAAGAGCCTCAGAATGGAGCAGATTATCTTTTCTTAGCTTTTTAAGCACTTGACTAAGAAGAATGAGTATTTTGGTGAACTACCTTGGGGCCCTGCTAACCTGTGGTTGGCTTCTGTACTGTTGCTAAGCTGATGGAGGATTTGCCTTGAAAGAGACCTGGGCGTTAGGCCTAGCATTTGAATTGACCATGCTGATAGTAGCTTCCCTAGGCTTGTTGGTGGTGAGTTTAGCAAAGGGTGCTCTTTTGTCTGATGTATCTTGTAATTTGCCAAAGGAAACAACACTTTCAATTCGACACCCTGTTGCTACTACTTCTATAAAGCTAGAAGAGGCTTGTCTGATCAAGTGAGCAAAGTAAGGTCTCTCAAGAGTATTGATAAAAGTTGTAGTTAGCTCTTTCTTAGTCACGGGGGTGGATACCCTTGTAGCTAGGGACCTTCACCTTTGGGCCTACTCTTTGAAAGATTCATTGTACCTCTTTCTTAGGGCAACCAAATCCATCATGGTTAGCACCACTTCAATGTTGAATCTATATTACTTATAGAATGCTCTGGTTATCTTTTCTAATATGTTCACCTGATTTAGAACTAATTGGGTGTACTAGGTTAAAGCGGGGCCAACTAGGCTATCATAAAAAGTTTGGACCATGAGTTGGTCATATTGCACATACTTTCCCATCTTATGTACATACAGCTAGGTGTGCAACTTAGGGCATCTAGTCCCATTGTATTTTTCGAAGTTAGGTACTTTGAACTTTTTTGGGAAGCTTCCATAATCATAGGCAAAGAAGTTTATTATACCAGCCTGCCTAAATCCATCATACCCCTTGAGCATTTTCATTTTTTAAGTAATTTGTTGAGTTAGTCGCTTTTCAAGCTCTTTTAGTCTATCCTGATCAACTTCAAGCTTTGGATTGATCAGGAACGAGTAAGTATTCGGCTTGAAAGTTAGGTTGACCTTTGGAAAGACCCCTTTTGTTTCAAAAGATTCGAAGGCTTAATTGACCTTGGGGTAGGCTTCTCCTGCTTTGAGGGGTGGGGCTTCAACATTCTTTCCATATCGGGCTTTTGAACTTTCTTCATTTGATGGAGTTGTAGACTTGAGCAAGGAAATGTTGTTAGCAAGAAAGCGTAGTTGGTCTGCAATCTTCCCCACTGTTCACTCCAAAGATTGGAACCTCAACTTAGTGGGATCAATAACCTTGGGGTTGACATTGCCGTTGTTGGTGTTGGTGTTGTCGTTTCCTTAGTTGGCCATTTTAGTTTGAGAATGGGTTTTGATAAGGCTTCTTTGGAAGGTTTGACGTTTGAGAGCTATCTTGGCAACTTGTTTAAAACCACTCCTCAATAAGTTAGCACACGAATATTTGAATTTTTGAAAGAATGCAAATGAATGAAATGCAAATGAGTTACACAGATGGAAAGGAGGGAATTGATGAATCATTAACAGAACGAGCAAGTTATTTATTATTTTTGAATTCCTAGAGTTTTATTACATAAAAGAAAGGAAAAGATACAAATTCATCTATACTAATTTTCTTTTCTTCTATGGGCTGAATGACATTTTCTTCTCCTTCTTTTGATCATGCTTAGTTGCTTCCTCAAACTCTTGAATCTTCTTTTGGGCCATCTTCAACTGGTGTTCCAAGGCGTGTAACCTTTGCCGAGACTCTCGAAATAGGTTTTGCCATCTTTCTTTTTCATCATAGAGGACCTCTATATGAGCTTTTACTTGGTCCATATAGGTCATTATTTCAAAGCTAAGATGCATGGGGTAAGGTTGAAGGACTTCTGGTGCTTGATATCACATTATGCCTACCTTGTGAAGTTGATTGTATAAGTACTCTTTGGTGACCCGGTATTTGTCCACTTCCTTATGAATTCACTTAGATCGATGTTAGGGCTTACGGTCTTGGTATCCCACCAAGCTTGGATCTTATGAAGCTTGGATACCTCTTCTATGGAGTAAGGCTGTTCGAGGTTAAGGGTGAATGGCTCTAATGAAAACTTGTGAACTATGCCTTGGATCCCCCCAAACTGCCTTACCATGTTGTTTGGATAGTAGTTTGTACACTAAATCATTCTGATTAATGGTACGACATGATAACCTTTACAAACCAATATGACTTTAGTGTAATTGCTCTATCTAGCGGTCCATAGTATGTCTTCAACCTAGAAATCTCATAGAATTTCTATCTAGAGTAGGGTAAGGATATCTTCTGACAATTTGATCTTATCAATGAAAGAGCCAACAAGATCAATCTTATTAGCGAATGTACCCCTTATCAAGTTTAACCCAAAACATTTGATGTGACTAACGACCCATACCATTAATAGTGCCATGCTTGTCCTGAGATCTCCACAACCTCTTTTCTTAAGGAAATTAAGTTTCCTTATTTGTTCAGCAAGTAGGGCAGGAATATAAGACTTCCCTTCCCAAAACTGAGCCACTAATTCTGCTACCCTAAAGTGTATAAGAAAAGACTTACTTGGAAATAGGACAGTAGTGAACATTGCTAATACATAGGCCTTGATTTGATTTTCCCTTCAATTTCCAAGAAGCAAAGCCTGTTTGTTAGAGTTGGGTTCGTTCTAAAACCAATGGATTAGATCCCATATCTTGATAGTGTGTTTGTTGCAATTATTTAGGGCCTCATTTATCTCAGTCTTACGGATCCCTAAGAATTTTAAAAAAATGCAGGCTGGATCGAAGCGGAGCTTTGGAACGTATATTTCATCCAAAGGAGGAGCTTAGAGCAGTAATGTGTACTCTTCTAAAGTTAGACTGATTAGGTGTGGCTCAAATCAAAATGCTACTTCTTCGGGCTCTTAAAAATGGACTAAGGCCCCTACCAGCATAATGTTAACATCCACATTGGCTAATGAGAGTATGGGTCTAATCTTGTTAGAAATGATCTATTGTTCCCTTGGGTTGAAGGTCTAAAACTAATGGTTGAGTATGGGCTTTAGGTTTGTAGGTTTATGGACATGAATCTCCTTGGCATTGGATGAGTTGGCCATTTTTGAAATATTACAAAGAAACATAAATTACAAAGGAAAGATTATTTACATAAAAAAGAGATTACAAAAGACTCCTTACATACATGAATTCTAGGAAAAATGATACAGGAAAGAAACTCCGAGTTTTGTGTTTTTTTCCTTTTTTTATAACATTGCTACCTTGTTAGTTATTTGTCGATCCCATAGAATGTATACAAAAAGGGTGGGTTCTAAAAACCCTTAAACTCTGTGACCTCAAGTGTTTATGAAAAAAAAGGTTCCTTGGTCACATTGAAGTTTAAGTAGGGTAGCCTAATTGGCTCTGAATAGTGGTTGCCTCACTACGCCCAGAACTTACACAATAGCTCCCCGTCCTAAGGTCTTAAGATGGCCCGGGTTCGACCATATTTATCATGCATTCATGGTATAAGAAAATAAATCCCCCCCTCAAAATAATTAAATGCATAAAACTAAACTTGCAAAGACATTAGTACAGTTATGATAAATAACAAAAAATGAAAGAAAATAAATAAATTATTCTAAGGTGATTTTTTAGTTTAATTTTAAATTTGGAAAGTTGAATGGTTAATCTTCTTAACGTCCCTAGTTAAGTCGCTAAGTTGTCGAGCTTGGTTTTTCAACCTCTCGATTTTTTAAAATTTAGGTTTTGTCTAAACCGATCAGTATTAAACCCTTACCAATTTAATACTGACCCTCAACTAGGGTTTAAAGAAAGTCAGTTTTTTATACTTTGAAAACGTCTTGGATTCATCACCCAACCAAAGTTGGGAAAAAAAAGTTTAGTTATAACCAATTGGGTGGATTGGTTATAACTTAGCCATTAGTTTTTCGATAAAAACTAATTAAAAAAAAAATGGTTTTGGAAACTTCAAGATCTAGATCTAGGGGTTAAGTTTTTTAAGCCCTTACAGATATCATTAACTTTCTAAATTTAACTTTAATCTTAAAAATCACCTTTTAATTTTATGATGTAGAACTCAATTATTTGTTACTCTAATTGGATAAATAAAGTAATCTAAACTAAAAAAGGAATTTTTTTTTTTATTTTTTACCTTCATCCCATAGGTGCCTAGGTATTTACTATTCGGGATCAGACATATGTAGTTTTTTTTGTAAGACTTTAGTGAATTGGTTTTGTTTCAATTTGAAAACGATTGAGTTTACGTTTTATTCAATTTGATTTATTTAAGAAAATTCTAAAAAAGAAGGTCCTTAATTGCATTTTTTTATATCATTTGGAAAATTCTAAAAGGTCCTAACTTTAAAAAGAATCTAATTATTTCTTTTTCTTAATTTTGGAAAAACTTGATTTTTCTAAGTGTTAAAAAAAATTAACTTATTTACTATTTTTTAATTATTTTTTATATTATCTTATTTATTATTTTTTATTCTACTCATTTTTATTTTTATTAAACTAAATAAATAAACTACTTTTTTCTTTTCTTCTTTTTTTTTTTTCTTTTCCTCTTTCTTTTCTTTTCTTTTTTAATTCTTTTTCTTTCTTTTTATTTTACATTTACATTCAAATTGAAAAAAAAAATGCTAATAATATAAAAGAAACAACAAATAAACAAATAAATAAATAAATAAAAGAAAAAAAGAGAGAAAGGTCTAAAAGTAAAAATAAGCCCAGATTAAGGATTGAGGTGACTCAGATCGAATTGGAGTTGGGTGTGTGGGTTGGATCGTCGAGGACAGGTCGGGTCAAAATAAAGGATTTAGGTTGGATGATGTAGCGACTATAAAGGGATGCGTCAGGTCGTTCTGAGCACCAATCCAATTGGGAAATTGAACTTTTGTGATTTTCAAATTCGATTAGGAGGTGGGGTTAGTGGAGCGCTAAAGTGTGTGGCGGAGTAAGGGGAAAGCTGGGTTGAGTATTGCTAGTGAGGTGGAACTTTAGTAGTGGTGAGTTTGCTTGAATAACTTCAAGCGGTAGTGAAGCCTTAGAGAGAGAGAGTGTTGCAGGTAAGAGAGAAAGAGAAGCTTAATGGTGAAGCTTAAAGGAGTGTTTTTGATCCAGTTTTTTCTTGTTTTTGCATTTTTTGTATTTTTCTAAAATTCTGATCTTTTCTAAATTTCTTTATTTTTTTTTTGGTTTTCTTTTATTTCCTATTTTTTTTTTGTTTTTCCTAATTTAGGACTTATTGAGGAAAAAATAAAATAAAATAAAAGGGGAAAAAATTGGGTGTCTATAGTACTTAATACTAGGTTATTGTACCGTATACTACATTCATAGCATGGTACGAAAGGACCTACAGGTCGAGTTTCTAAAAGTTTAAACATTGCTGAGTTGGCTTTTGAGCATATGAAACTGCATTGCTCAACTTATTCTAGCCACAATGTGTGACTGACTAATTGTTGGATTTTCAAACCATAGTGGGTGGTTTTATTAGGGGTCTTACTCCCAAGTAGCTCCTTATTGCCTTATGTTCCGAGACGTAGTATCTAATTACCTAGGTATGTTGACTAACCAGATGAAGAATTGGAAAAGTATAGGATATTGGTACTGATACATGTCACTTGCATGAGTATGGTACGGCACAGCACGGTACGGATTTCCTGCATAAATAGTTTGTATTGGTAATTTTGATTATGAAATTGAATATCTTATAGTATTGATCTGAGTAAGTATGTATTGTGCTTGTTCTGTGTTTTGTTTTATCTACTCTCACTTAACTCACAGAGAGTTGAGGGGATACTTGTGTATCCTCAAGTTATGAAGAGAATTGATAGGGCAACATCAGTTGGGGGAAAAAGTCTTTTAAGAACGTATAAGATTGAGTTAGCCGCTTTTGAAGAAGTCTTATTATACTTGGATCTTGGTTCTACGAAGGATTTGTACATATGAAAAAAAAAAATTACTGTATTTTAGGTTTGGTTAAGTTTGATAGATGTAACCTTTTGTATAAACAGGTGTTAAGCTGAACTCCAATGTAATACTCTTTTGTAATAAATAGAACTTTTGTTGAATATAAACAGGTAATTCTTATGTGATGGTACATCTTATACTATGCTAGGATATGACAACAAATCTTTTGCATGGTAATTAAATGTAACTTATGGTTTGTAAGTGGCTATTGATATCACTTTTATGATATTATCCTTTATAAAATTAAGGCTTTTCATTGTGAAAGTTCAAAATGTTACTTATAAGTTTGCAAGTAATCATTGATGTTACTTTTGTGACATAATCATTTATATTATCTATAGGTTTTCCATATTAAAAGTCTAAAATATTACATATAAAGTAAAACTATTGCCTTAAACTATTGTTGAATTGTTATGTTTTATTATAGGAATCGTTGCTTTCTACATGCACCAAACTATTGCCTTTCTACAAAGAAACCATTGCATTTTAAATATGCAAACCATTGCCTCTTACCTAAATATTCATTACCAAAATTTTGTACGAACTGTTACTTTTATCAAAAATCGTTACACCTTATTCCTTTCAAACCATTGCTTTAAAGATTATAACCGTTGTTAAATGTTCTTACGTAATCGTTGTATTATCCCTCATAATTGTTGCCTATTTAATAGGACAAATCGTTACATATTTATTAAAAAGCATTACGGTACATATGCATAAACCGTTGCCTTTTAATTTCAAAAATTTTCCATTTGAAAAATTGAAACCATTGCTTTAACTAGGCAATGTTTGTCTCTACTGTTGCATTATCCGTTGCCTTATATCAAAGGCAGTAGTAGTCAAATGTAATGGACTTAAAACCTTGTCTTTGATATAAGGCAATAGTTTTATGGACATAGACTACAGTTTGTTGTCGTTGTTGAAAGCATAAAATGACGTAGTGTTACTTGCATTGTTTTTATTTGATAAAGTATGCTTAGAAAATATTTTCTTTCCTTGTCATTTGATCATCTTGTTTAGTCTTCTTGCAATAAGAGTAACATTATCTTCGTTATCACTTTCACTTTTTGATTTTGAATTAGTATCAATCTTACGAGCTTTAAAAGCTATCCCCTTTTTCTTTGTTTCATCTGATATAATTTTTGATCTAAGAAAATTTACCTCATACACCATCAGTTTGCTTCTTAATTGGCTAAGCGTAAATCTCTTCACATCACATGCTTTTTCGATAGTAGTTTTCTTTGCGTTCCATGATTTAGGGAGTATTCTTAACATCTTTCATACAAGATTAATCTCCTCAATTTTCTTTTTAAGAGATGACAGTTCATTTATGATAGTAGTGAATTTGCTAAAGGATTCTTTTATTTCTTCCTTAGGTAGGATGTGAAATGTCTTATACTGTTGCTTTAAAGAATTGATCCTTGTATTTATGATATTGATCATGCCTTCATATGTTTATGCTAACGTATCCCATATCTCTTTTGTTGATTTGCAAGATGAAATCAAATAAAATTTGGATTGAGCTATTGTAAATAAAAGTAGATTTTTGGCTCTAGAATTTAGCTTTGCTTTTGCAATGTCTCCTTCAAAGGTCATGCTCTTTGGAAGTCTTGTATCCCCATTTTCAATAATTTGCCATGCTTGATAATCATACACTTTGATATATATCTCTATCTTAAACTTCTAATAAGAAAAATTAGTACCATAAAAAAATGGAGCTTTTCTAAGTTGTATAGGAAAACTGCTACTTCCATTACCCTCAGCCATGACCTTTGAACTCTAAATCATACTAGAGCTAAGCTCTGATACCAAATGTAGGTCTCAATTAAGAAACCGATCTAGGGCGGGAATTGGTTTCTTTTAAAAATAAAGGATTTAAAAAGCTTTGCAAAAATGATTCCCCTTGATTACTTCATTGTTGGTGTGAGAGTATTAGCAAATAATAGTTAATAGAAGAATACAACAATATGTACGAATTTAAAAGAGAGAGAGAAGATCAGGCAAATAGAATTATAATGCTTCAGCCTTATGCCTACTACACTCTTCTAGCCTTACTACCGAAGACCTAGTTTACTTTTCGGAGTCATTCCATTATCTACAATATCCAAACACTTAGAGAGGTTATAAACAATATTGTTTACTCTGACTCACTTAGCCTTTCTCCTAGACTAAACACTCAGAAATATAGAGAAAAACTCTCTAAAACAAAACTTATATCAAGATTAGAAAAGACAATGAGGAAAATTGAAGAATTGGTTCCCCGACAAATAATAACTAGTATAGAGATAAGTATGTAAGCTTTTGATTAATCTTTTGTTCTCATATTCCGTACCTTCTAATTAATTCTCTGACTTACTTTTTGATAGATCTTAGAAGACTTGATGATATTCCTGAGAAACTTTTAAACACATATAACAATCTTTGATATGCATGTAAATCTTTCAATATCTTACCATTTTGTTATTTTCTTTTGTTATCATCAAAACACAATGAAGAGATTAACTAACAACATTCCCCATAAGCCTCTCATTCGTTCAATCCTCATATTATCAATGAGCATGTCACTCCTAGAGTTGAGCAACAACTTGCTACAGTACCACCCACAACTATACAGGATTCCTTGCCTAAAGTAAGGAGCTAAGGGGTTTAGATCAAAGGCTTGTCTTATGGTTATTAAAAATTGTAATTTTACCGATTTTATGCATTTAAATGAACAATTGAAGCGTATTGTTTGTCACACCCCAAACTAGGGAGTCGTAAGAGCCCCATTGTATAGACAAACCAACCTATGCTAAAAGTTAGCTGCTTACTAACGTAGATATAGTCTACATAAGTTGTTCACTACTTTACTACTTGGAAGCATCTAATTCAATACTTGGTAGGAAGTAACATGTGGTATAACTTTTCAAAATAGCTATTGAAAATAATTTTATAGCTTAAATTTCGAGGAAAATTAAGTTTTAGAAATAGCATGAAGAATGAAACCTTGAATTTAATAAAAATCTCAAGAACTACGTTGTTAGGAAAAGATAAAGTATCTACTAAAATTTTACTAAAGTCCATAAACTTGTAGAGCATAAAATAATCCTCATTAGCTGAAAAGTATGGATTACCCGAGGATACCCTATTAGTTTTCCTAGAGGTTAGTATAGTTGATAAACTAAGTAGAAATCCAGTTGGGTAGTCTTGAATCTCACTCCCTAACCTTGTTCTTTATTCCTTTGGAACTTAAAGTAATATTGGTGAATCTAATGGGAAACCTACAAAACAACTATATGAGAATGAGTAACAACTTGCTTAGTAAGTGGGACAGAGACAATAGCACCTATCTTACATTAATCAACTAAGGTTTTTAAGTAAGGTCAATTAGATGCCATGCATGTTCAAGCAAATGTCATCACACGACATTGATCAGTCTGTCGTAAGATTAGAGAAATTGCATCAGCTCTAATATGGATATTGAGGAGTTTAATGTCACATACTTCGTGGATTGGAACCAAACCGAGGCTTATGCAATGGAGAAATACACTTTGTTTGAGACTTCACTTCAAACTACAGACACCAACTTTGTTGCGACCTCCTCTCCTATTATTTAGTTCGATTAAGGGTAGGGAGAGGACTTTTTTGCTCTCCTCATGAAGGGTCTGTATTTGGCTGTAGAATCTTAGTTGTTTCCTTTAGTAGATTGTGATGTAAGACTAGTTAGTAGTTAAATCGAGTTTGTGTTTTATTGCTTTTAAGGTGGTCAAGCAATTTTAAACAGTCCAAAACAAGTAATATCATGAAGCAAGCAATACATAAGTCTGGCACTTAGAATAACACAACTATATTCAGACATGTATGCCGTATACATACAGGTAACTAACTTACAATCATAAACAATACATATACTAAGGTCTTTAGGTATTCTTAATAATACTTCAAAGTGTGGTGAAACACTTATCCCACTTACTTGGATATTTATGCTCATTCTGTTTGTGCTTCGCTCTCGTCTTTCTTTGTTATCCTTAAAATTTAATGTGACCTCTTTAGTTTCTGACCAATATATAATATATGCGTTCATTGTGAACATTTAAGTATATTTTCAATTGTATTGGGTGAGTTTTCTAAGGTATTTATTAGGTATTAGTAAAGTAGGGTACATTCTGACTAAGGTTCTCACCTGACATAAGTTGCTGCTTAGTAGTTTTTTACCCAAGTTCTGACTTTAATAAATTCCTAAAAAGGCATAATCAAGTGACTTTTTGATCTACTCTCCGAATCCCAATGATCCAATATTCAATACTAATCATCTTCAAACTTCCACTTTCTCTTACATTTCGAATATTCCATCAAACTCCTTTCTAATTGAGTTTTTGACTTAGGTTCTGACCCAACCTTATGGTATATGCTATTGTTTGAGTGACTTCTGACTTATGTTCCAATTCTAATAAATGTTTAGAATTCATATACAAATCACTGGCTAATTTATTATCAAACTCCTAGTGTGATCGAGGAAATTTAATACTAAACTACGTCCTGACCTAGTTTCTAACAAAGTTTCTAACCCATTGTCCAAAATTAGATATCTATTTAAGAAGTTTATAACTTGCATTTTATTCTCTAAAAAGAGTGTAGAGTCCAAGGATGGCCACTTTCTGATCCAGATCCAATTTTTAGTGTATTCACCATATTCACACTAGGTTACATTTTGACTTACTTTTTAACATAATTTTTTACCTTGCTATTGCTAATACGTCTAGATACTTCACATACACTTCACTTGCCTTGTATTTTTAGAAGTCTAACCCTAACATATGCAGTAAATATTAACTAACACTTCAATCATCTACTTCCTTTCTTCACCATGTTATCCATTAGTTTACAAGTTTACTAAATACTTAGAAAATCTGACCTTAAATTACTAAATACCCACTTTACTTAAAAATCATCCTTTCCAATTTCATATTAAGCCACTTGTAGCTATTGCATGTAGGTGAATACAGATCGTACCTTAATTTTATCAAGTGTAGATCAAGCTCTTTAACAAAATACCTTATCTAACGCATTGATTACATGAAAATGGAATTTTCTCAAAAATTTGACCAGATAACATCAAAACATAACATCTTAGGAGTATATCCATAAAATTTCAAGTCGAAATTACATTAATTGGTCTTTCAAAAACTCAATTGAAAATTGCTGTGTAAGAAGTTTTTCTTAAAGACTTTATATCTACACTCAAAATTTTGAAAATTTGATTGAAGATTTGAATTTCTCATGCAAAAATACATGGGGAAACTAAATTTCAAAATTTTTAGTAAACATTTGCTATTTTTTCCAGAATTTTTTATAAAAATGAGATATTTGGTGACTCACCAAAACTCTAAGCATCGGTTACTGTAGAGGAGATGAGGTGTAATACCTTGGGTTTTTTTCGGCTAATTCAATAACTCTAGGATTCGAGCCCTTAAATTTAAGTTTTATTTCAAACTTCATAATAAGGTTAAAAAAGTTAGACGAAGTAATTTAAATAAAGTCAATTTCTCAAAATAAGCTATATAAAAATATTAATTTGAGAAAAACGTTAATTTATCAATAAAGCCGATAATTATAAAATTTGAGCTTTTAGATATAGTGAGATATTAGAGATAAGTTAATTAACTTTCAAAAATAATAAATGAAGTTGAATTATACATAATATACATGTATTACATGGATATACATTATATGTATTAAATATATACATATAATAATAATAAATTATCAAAATTAGGTAAAATAATGGAAAATTAATAAAAAATTGCATGAATGAGTCACCAAATGATGTGTCTAGTTAGGATTAATTGCAAATGATGAGTCAACACTTGATTAATGAGGAAATGACACATGGTACCTAAGGAAAAGTGAAAAATGACATGTGTAATTTTACATTTTCATGCAAAAAAAATCCAAAAGCCTATAAATAGGACCTCAAACCTCATTTGCAATATTTTAAAAACTTGAAAACATAAGAACATAATTTTATAAAATTGGAAAAAAAAATAAAATAAAAATAGAACAAAATATAAGGTCGGAATGGGTCTAGGGCGATTCGTGTACCAAACCACAACTTGAGTTAGAGCGGCTTGGAGATCTGATAGAGGGTGGTCGGAGAAGGTATTTTGATAAGGAGCGATGGCCAAGTGATAGCCAGAGGAAGCTGATTTAGGTGAACTAATTTTCCACTAGTAATTTGTTTAATTTACTAAAAATATCAAATGTTGTCAATTAATTATGAAATTTGGTTTTCTAAGATTATTTTAGGTGTAGATTAATTTACTAATTTTATTTTAATTAAATAATTAGTATAAATATGGGTTACTTAAGAAAATTCCTTGTTTGGTCGAAAATTAATCTAATTTTTATAAATACTAGATGATGTTGTTTCAAGCTCAATTTTTGTATGTAATACACCTAATATATATATTTAATTTTGGTAACAAGAATTTTTGAAATTAATCATGTTTACTATTTTTTATAATTATTTTGAATAAAACTACCAGTTCTACCAAATTATTGAAATAATTAGTTTTTGATGAAATTAATGAATGAGCCCTACATGTTTAGACGTTTGGATGCTTATGATTATATTTGGAATATTTAATTTCTATCTCACTTGTAAATTTATTTATGTTCCTTAATTTTCTGTAATTTAGAGTTAAAACTACTGTTTTTGTAAAAATATATGATAGCTAGTTTAGTATAATTCATGGTTAATAATTAAAATAAATATTTTTGTGTGTTCATAGGATTTTTTATGAAATTAATTAGGCTCATATACTATTTATTACATATTTTCCTAGTATAAGCTTCAATATCAGCTTAATATGTGATATAGTAATTAGTACTAGTTAAATACTTATCAAATTCACATAAAATGAACACTGTGGTATATTAAGGGTTACTGGATAAGTTTGGAAAGTATGATTTTTAGGGTTTTTAGTCTAATACTAAAGCTTACTCAGGTCAATTATGAAGTTAGGATAACAAACAGTTGAGTTGTAACGAGAAAAGGGTATTTATGGGTTCTTGACAAAATCGATCAATCTTATTTCTTAATATATATTAATAGTACTCAAAATAACGATTGTGATGATATAAAGTTCACTAAAATCGGATGAGAAATGAGTAAGATACGATCAAATGAAGTTTAAAAACGTAGAAATGAAAGCTTATAACAGTTTGGGTTCGACTCATACTTGATTTGACTATGTTATATTTTCATAGGTGTAAGATGCAAGAAAGGACCATGTCGTGAAGTTTAAGATTTTACACTATTACTAAGCTTAGGTAAGTAGATTTAACCTATGCTTGGAGTAGATATATTGCTACTCATAATACTGTGTGCTATTTGGTGATGTGTTGATTGAATATAGGTATATCTTAGGTGAATTGATATGCTACTATAGTGGATGCTGATGTGTTAATTTTGAATGACAGTAATTGTATTCTGGTTAAATTGTTATGTTGCCATGTTGGGTGATGATTTGTGCTTATAATTAATTGTGCTAACTAGGGAAGTTGAGTGATCTAACTTAATCTTTTAGGTGTTCACCTAAGTAAACCTTAAGTGAGATATTAGAATTCTGTTGGGGAGAGTTCGAAAAACTAGAATCAGCTCACTAGGTTGAATAAAACTGGAAGATTGATTGTATTGATTGATATTCTTGAGTTGCTATTGCATGTCATGACATGACATGTCATAAAAAGGGACCTACGGGTTAGAACTTTTAAAATGAGGCTTTCAAGTGACCATGGAAAAAGCATGGCTTTTTGAACTCAGTTTTTGGAAGCATATAGATTGCATTGCCTGAACATTGTGACTATTTTGATAGTCAAATTTAGTAGACTACAGTATATAGTCTAATTTAGTAGTATTCTTACTTTGATTTGGTAAACTATAGTATGTAGTCTAATTTTGTAAAGTTGGGGGCCCTACTCTCAAGTAGCTCCTTGTTGCCCTAGGTTTTTGGACGTTGTATCAAGATGCCTGGCTATGTTGACTAACCGGAAGAAGTTTGGAGGGCATAAGATATCGGTACCAATGCATGCTACGTGCATGAGCATAGCATGTTGCATTGCTAGCAGTAAATGCTCGGTTGGGTGGATGCATATGAAGTTAAACTTGTGGGTTATAATTGAAATGTTTTAGTTGTGATATGCAGTATTATCTATCATATTGTCTATGTTATGTTGTTTGTTATTCACTTTCACTCAGTTTCGGTAGTTGAGGGGATAAAATGTTTTATCCTTAGGTTAATAGCATCATGAAGAGCTTAATGCTAAGTGGAGATATATATACTGAGAGCGTGAGTTAGAGTCAACGACTTTTATATAGAGCTTATATTAGGTTAAAGATCCTATTACTGTAAAGACGATAAAGGAAAAAGATGGTTTATGTTTTGATGTAAATTTATGTTGTACACATATGTTGTAACAGGGAATCCAACTGAACTCCGATGTAGAAACCCCTTTATTATGTAAACAATCTTGTCTTTTAATGAATGAGTAGGTTGAGTTAAGTTTTCAACAAGTATTCTTATGTGATGGTGTATCTCGTGCTATGCTGGGATGTGATAGGAGGCTTGTCTACCAACTTAGACAGTGGCTTCTCCTTTAAGTGGTAGTTCAGCTTTATACCCAGATCATCATCTTCCTTGGAAACGTTCTAAACCTTAATTTTGCACACTAGTTTTTCGTAATTTTCCTCTCTCTCTCTCTCTCTCACTTTCCAAATTTTTCTCAACCTTGCAAATGGCCAAACTTTCATCCAAACTTCAAGTTGCATTGTTATATGATGAGTTGATGGTTTTTTTTTTATTTTATTTTGCATTCCTACATTAGTAGGTGTAATCTAAGGGCTTAGGTGTTCTAACATGATATTTTCTTATCCTCATGTACTTCAAATATTTGCCATGCTTAGCCACATGTTTTCAAATGTCTTGAGAAATTTTTTTCTAATTTTTTTTATATTTTTCTTTATACATTTTGTAGTATTCATGCATTTTCTAGTATTTGTTATCAATTATGGGTACATATATTTATAAATAATTATACCTAATGTGTATGTATGTCTTTTATATATTATTTTATATACAATATTAATTATATTACTTCTATAAGTTATTTCTAAGTATTCATTAATTTTTGAGACCTAATTTACGCATTACCAATAATATAACAATATAGTGAATTGATATCATTTTAGCTATATTTTTAATATTTTATTATATTTTCATATTCCGAGCCTATGAAAACTCCTTGATTAATATCATGAATCTCCTTATAAGTTTCTAGCTTAATAAGGTTACCTTCCCGAATACCTTGAATCAACTACCGAACTTAATCGCATGAGTACAAGTCTCACATTTCCACCCCCTTCAAAAAAGTTTCGTCCTCAACACTGTAACATCTTAAGCTATTGCCATGGTATTTGGATCATTAGTTAAGATCTCCTCCTCATCCTTATTCTTGATGCTAAAATTCATTTTCATTCTTACTTTCTGAATTAAGTTATGCTTAAATTCTTAAGTCAACTCTTTACTTATTACTCCTATGTTGATTTTTTGTAAATTCATATTTTCCCTTACTCCCCCAATTCTCTTACTCACTATTAGCATTACATCCAAGTCACTACTTTAAGTTATCATTATTTATTATACCCTTACTCACATTTTCTTTCCTTTACTCTTGTCTGAACTGATTGTATTAATAAATTATTTATTTCTATGGTATTTCCTTTAAATTTATAAAGCTGAAGGTAATTGAGTTAACTGGACCAAATTTATTAGTTTAGTAAAGTTTTTTTACTTTCAATATTTAGAATTCAAGTGTCTGTTAATTAGGTCTTATGAATGGTTATTTTCTGAATAAGTTTTTGAGTCAACTTCTAAGTCTTGAAAATTCTAAGTTTCTAGTAAGAAGAAATTTTCCTAATTCCATTTTGAAATAATCTTTGGTATAAGGTTTATTGCATACTAAAATTTTCGTTTGCCTTGAGTATCATTCAAATTTAGTTAGTTATTTAGATCATATCAAATTTTAGTGTTGAGCTTAGTTTTTTCCCTCTTGGTTTTTAAATAAATTAAGTCTTCTTTATACCTATTAGTATTAAACTCTACTCGTTCAATACTGATCCTTGATTAGGGTTTAAAGAAAACCGTTTCTTTTTGTGTTTTGAAAAATGCCTTGGAGTCGCTACTTGATTAGAATCGGGAAAAGAGTTAAGTTGTAATCAATTGGGTGGATTGGTTATAATTTAGCTACTGATTTATCGATTAATCTAATTTTATAAAAAAATGGTTTTAGAAATCAGAGATTTGGATTCGAGGGTTAAGCTTTGTAAACCCTTATAGGTACCATTAACTTTCCAAATTTAATTATAACCTAAAAAATCACCTTTCAATTCCATAAAACAAAACTCAAATTAGATAACTTGAATAAAAAAAAGGAAAATTAGGTTTTTATATTTTTTACCATCATTCTGTAGGTACCTACATACTCGCTATTTGGGATTAGACGTCTATAGTTCGTTCAAAAAAAAAAAAATAGCGGGTTAGGTTTGTTTTAATTTTGAAAATAGGTCAAATTTATGTTTTATACCCAATTTGGCTTATTTAAGAAAATTTCTAAAAGATCTTAAATTAGAAATTTTATTTTATTTTTTTGGAAAATTCTAAAGTGTACTAATTGGGAAAGGGTCCATTTATTTTTATTTTTTGACAATCTTTTTTTTTTCTAGGTGATAAGATGATTTTATTCACTAACCTATTTATTTCTATTTTATTTTTATATATTATTTTAATTTTTTATTATTTTTTAATTTTATCTACTTCTACTATACTAAAATAAATAAATAAACTATTCTTTTCCTTTTTTCTTTCTTTTTCTTTCCTTTTCCCTTTTTTCTTCTTTTTTTTTTTTCATTTTCATTTACATAATAAAATAAATAGATAAATAAATAAATAATAATAACAATGAAAAAAAAAGGAAAACCATTCGAATTGAAGGGATTCGAACTAGGAGAGACGTGTAGGTTGGATTAGGTTTGAATCGGGTTGTTAGTTTGGATTATAGGTCGAATGTTGAATTTGGGTTAAGTTAGCGAGTCTTGGCTACATCAGTTGGTAGAACTTGATTCCAAGTGATCCTAGTGGTGAGACATTGGGAAGGAGTGATTTATGGATATTCTATTGGGATTTAGGGCGGTGGACACAATGCTGAAGTAAATGGAGGTAGTTTTGGATGGTGGAGGTTGACGCAGTGTTCGGGTGGTGGTTTACTAAGTTTGAGTAAGTGGCTGAGGCTGGGTTTTGAAGTGTGGGAAGCTCGGCTGTAGTGCTGACGAGGCTTAAGAACCACCCAATGTGGTGGTTCAAAGTGGAGAAGGAACAATGATTAGGGTTTGGGGGTTGGTGGTGCATGGTGCAGTTAGGGGGTATAGCAATGGACGGGGGTAGATGGGTTGGGGAGCCTATGCTGTAGGTAATCTAGCTAGGGTGGTACCGTGACTTAGAATTGAATAGAGAGAGAGAGCCAAGGAGAGAGAGAGGGTTTGATGGGTATGATTGAGAAGAGAGAGAGAGAGCTCGTAAGTGGTTTCTTTCTCATCGTAAGTGATCGTATGTATGTGTAATGAACCTAGGTCCCTTATTTATATAGAAATCAACTTAAAAAACATGGAAACTTGAAATCGGATTTGAATGAAAATGTTTAGATTTTCAGTTTTTGCCAACTTTTGGAGCTCAATTTGAATGTGTGTTTGACCGAATTTAGACGCGTTTTTGATCACTATCAACACTAGGCCATGCCTAGAATAGGATTAGAGCATGAAATCATACGTGTATGTGTAGAATTTGTGTCGAAAATGGATCTAAAGTGGGGGGTATGCGCTATTTTTCGGTCAAGAAAGAGGGTGAAAATAAAGGAAAGAGGGGAGGAAGAAAGGGAAAATGCTGCAGCGCTACGTTAGCCATGTTGACGAACTACAATGTGCCACGTGTCCAATAGTCACATGTGGCAGCTAACATGGCTTGCTATGTGGCAAAGTGAAATGCTGACATGTAGCAGTTCCTGCTGTAGTAGTGTGTTATTTTAAAAAATAAAAAAGCTTTCTATACTTTTGCCTTTGATAAGTTTGAAACCCCTAACCTTCTTTGTTTTTATGCATATGGTTTACCATTAGGCCGTTAGCCTATGCTTTGTTCATATGTACAAACTAGGTCGGACTAGGCTAGATTCAAATTTAAGCTTAAGCTTAATGGTCTCCCTTTCTAATTTTATTAAAAATTTATTATTTTCTAAATTCCTTAAATCTTCTATTTTCAATTTTTTTTTTCTATTTTTGTGACTTTCGATTTTCTAAATTTTATCATTTTTTTGTATTTTCTAAATTTCTTATTTTTTATGTTTTTTCCTATTTTTTGATATTTTACCTAGATTTCTTGTTTTTTATGCTTTTTCCTATTTTCCTATTTTTTGTATTTTTCCAAACTTCTTATTTTTTTTTCTAAATTTCTTATTTTTATGAATTTTCTTTAATTTTTTATTTTTTTTGTGTTTTTCTTGATTTAGGACCCTTATCCTATTGAAATAAAATAAAATAAAATAAAGGAAAAGGACAAAAATTAGGTGTTTACAGCTACTTCTCATTGTGGTGAAGTTTGAACAAAACTTTGTTACAAAGATAAAGAGACACTATTTTTGCCCTAAGGAAGACTTTATAACAACTAACTAGCTATCTAAGACTTGATCTACTGGAGATTTGAAGAAATGAAACCTGGTCGTGCCTCTCTAAGCTCACTAACTTAAGCGGGAGCGTCTTTCAGGAACTAGTACCCCTAAGTTAGGATTGATCTAAAGAACCTGGTTATGCCTTTCTAGGCTCACTAACTTGGGTGGGAGTGTCTCTTGGGGACTAGCAACCCTAAGTTAGGATCAATCTAAAGAACCCGCTAGTACCTCTTTAGGCTTACTAACCTAGGCGGGAGTGTCTCTCGAGGACTAGTAACCTTAAGTTGGGCTTGATCTAAAGAACTTGGTCATGTCTCTTAGGCTTATTAACCTAGGCAAGAATATATCTCAAGGACTAGCAACCCTAAGTTGGGCTCGATCTAAAGAACCTAGTCGTGCCTCTCTAGGCTCACTAACTTAGGTGAGATCGTCTTTCGGGGATTAGCAACCAATCAGAATTGATTGGCTCACACTTTGATCCTTTAATGTTAGCACAAATGATCTTGATACAGAATGTTTAAGACTTCACAAGCTCTTTTAGAGAAATCATGGAAATTAGCTTGATATATAATGCTACCCATTATTTTTGTTCTTTTGGAACTTTTATGAACCGAAGTCCTTATTCTTGACTAATAAATATTTGCTGTAAGGTGATTGCTTACTTAGATTTCATACTTCCTTGAAAAATAGACAATAAAACTCCTCGTCGAGGAGGATTAATCCGTAATGAATTATTGTAAAGAGTTTTGTTAATTACCAATGTCCTAGATCTCATTTCTCAACTTCTCTCATGTTTTCAGTATATTGGTTTGATAAAATGGAGTAAGGGGAGTTGGAACTTTCAATGGAGAGGGTGATTATTCTAACATCGACAACGGCCAAGGATACCAACTTTGCTTGTAGATAATGAAAATTAGACCTTAATGACATTCAAAATGACTAACATTTTTGTGTTCTAAGTAAAAATTTCTATTGACTTCTCATGGGTAGTACAACTTTACAGAGTCAATGTTTATAGGGTCTTTAAATTCTAGACCATCCATTTGAGACAAAATTAAAGCCCCTCCTGGAAACAATTGCTTCATGATGTAAGGGCCTTCGTAATTGGGAGCAAATTTTCCTCTAGAGTCTTGTGCATTGGGGAGAGCCTTTCTCAACACCATATTACCCTCTTTGAAGTTTTGGGGTCATACCCTTTTGTTGAAAGTCCGAGCCATTCTTTATTGATAACATTAATTATGACACAGGGTTGTCAATCTCCTCTCGTCAATTAGATTCAACTACTCAATGTGTTTCCTTACCCAATCGGCTTTGTCCAATTGAGTTTCTAATAGTACCTTGAGCGACGGGATCTTAACCTCTACTAGTAACATTACTTTAGTGCAATATACCAAAGAGTAAGGCGTTGCCCCAATCGACGTTCTGATGGCGGTTCATAGGCCATGAGTGCGAATAGTAACACGTCATGCCAATCCTTATATGTAAGAGCCATTTTTTCAATAATTCTATTGAGGTTTTTGTTGGCTGCTTCAACGGCTCCATTCATTTGGGGTCGATAAGGAGTAGAGTTCTTGTAGATGATTCGGAACTGTCCGCACAATTCTGACATAAGCTTGTTGTTGAGATTGGTACCATTGTTAGTGATGATCAGATAAGCCTCTTTTAGCTTTATAGAAGTAGTAACAATAGGGCGTCGGATTAAAAGTGCCGTCTCCTCCGGTAAGTTACAAGAGACATTAGACAAAAGACCACCTCTGCTAAACCCACCACCAGCAAGCCTAGAGAAGTTGTTGTTAGCATGATCAATTTGAATACCAGACCTAACACCTAGGTCTCTTTTAAGGAAAATCCTTTGCTAACTCAACAACAATACAGAAGCCAACCACAAATTAGTAAGGCCCTAAGGCAATCAAAATACCTGTCTTACTTAATTAGGTACTTGAAAAACTAAGAAAAGATAATTTGCTCCATTCTGAGGCTCCTAATGAAAGGTATAGGCCAAGCTTTTTTTATCCCAATGCAAGGTATCAATATCATCTAGGGCAGGTGTGCCATTCAAGACTTAATTGATGAAGGCACAGTCCAGCTGGATTTTGTAGAGGCTCCTGCTTTGAATGTCAACAAAATACCCCTGCCTAACCATGGGCCCATCATCAATATGATATTTGATGACTTAGAGCTCGCCATCAACATGATCGGTTCTAACCAAGAGCCTAGGATCTATAGATTCTATAGACAAGAAGAGAAGCAAATCCTACATACCAAACGGTAAGCCTTCCATGTGCTTCCCCTAAAAATTATAAAACTGCCCTTCTTAACTACTAGGCAGTAAATCAAGGGAAGTTAAGCTTACTTATAGGAGAGATTACTCGCTTTAGTAGAATCTATGATCCAAGGGAAGACCTGAAAAAGAAGGGTATATTGGAAAGGCCAAACAATGAACCAACTGAACATGAAGAAGGATTGTCTGCCTTCACCAAGATGATCAAGTCTAGCAAATATAAAGTAATGGATTAGCTTGTTAAGACTCTAGCAAAAATATCCCTCATGAGTTTATTAATGGCATCGAATTTGCATTAGGAAGCTTTGTTTAGAGCATTGAGGGAAGCATTGAGGGAAGTTAAAGTCCCTCGTAAAATATTGGTTGAAAGGATTGGGTCTGTCACTGACTCTATCCTTACTATGGATCAGATTTCTTTCTCTGTCGAAGAATTGGGCGTAAAAGGTAACTAACACACCAAGCCTCTATTCATAATAGTAAGGGCAAACAATATCATCACAGCAAGAGTCCTCATTGACAACTGGTCATCCTTAAATGTTTGCCCTTTAGCTACCCTGGATCTATTAGGCATTGATATGACCGCTATCAAGTCAAGTTTGACAATAATGAAAGTTTTTGATTGATCCATGGGAGAAATTATAGGGAAGATCGACTTACTAGTTGATATCGGCTCACAGATGTGCAACATCCAATTCTAAGTTTTGGACATCCCAAGGACTTTCAACCTATTATTGGGAAGGCCTTAGATACATTCAGTAGGGGTTATACCTTCTAGTCTTTACCAAAAGGTTAAGTTCATCTCTAATGGCCAGATCATCACGATTCTAGGTGACTAGGACTATGAAATTTACAAAGAAACGGCCATACCCTATATTGGCACTAAGGAGTAAGGGGACTTTGGGCTCCAAATGTTTGAAGAGGTGTGCATGATCACTGATTGAGAGAAAGACGAGAGGCCAAAGTTCAAAGAAGGCTAGTTTGGAACCTACGAGCTAGGCTACATCCTAACCCATGGAAGAGTTGTAAAGAAAGCAAGCTAAGGGTAGAAAAGGTGATAGGTTATATTACGTCTTGATGACCTTCCCAACATTGTTAGAAACTTTCATCTAAGCTGATGTCTAAAATTCAGAGCTTGCTAAAGAGGACACCTCTAGTAGAAATAAAGTTGCTGGCTCATCCAACAAGTCCTAGCACCTGAATAATTGGTTCTTCTTCCTTACAAATAGCAATAAGTCTCCCCTAAGGTAAAGGATGAATCACGGTCCAGTATTTTATAAAGTTTTGTAATAAATTGTCGTTGTTCTACAAATAATTGTACTCGAAAGAAGCTTCCTCTAAATAAGAATCAGTCTCTTTTCTCTGCACTTCTTACTTACTTACACTCTTTCTTTTACATACTTTTCTTTTCCCTAAATCCAATGCTCTGAATAAAGGCCATGGATACCTGTACAAATAGGTGATGAAAATATTGATATCACCTCTAGCCCTATTGAGTTAGTCATCTGGAGTGATGTTAATGACCATAGTGACGTACAATAAAGTTGGCAAAAACATGAAACGAGTAGAATTTCCATTGATGAGCCAATTGAGATAATTAATCTTGGGATTGATGACAACCTTAAGGTGTTGAAAATTAGAGGAAATTCGAAAGAAGACCAAAAGGTAGAAATGGCCACATTACTATCTGAATACTAAAATGTATTTGCATGGTCTTACGAAGATATGCTTGGATTAAATCCAATGATCATGGTCCATTATTTACCCACACAAGAAGATATCAAACCCAAGAAATAGAAGTTAAGAAGGTTTCAACTAGATATCCTATTGAAGATCAAGGAAGAAGTTAGAAAATTACTAGAGGTTGACTTCATTGAGGTATCTAATTATCTTGAATGGGTAGCTAACATTATGCTAGTAATGAAGAAGAATGGAAACGTTAGAGTGTACGTGGACTTTCGAGACCTTAATCAAGCGACTCCTAAAGATAATTTCCCCTTACCCCATATTGATGTCTTGGTTGATAACATAGTTGGAAACCATCTTTTCTCTTTCATGGATGGATTCTCCGGATATAATTCAATTTGAATGTTTGAAGAGGATAAAGTCAAGACAACATTCATCATAACTTGGGGCACATTTTGCTACAAAGTAATGCTTTTCAGACTCAAAAATGCCAAGGCAACTTATCGAAGGGCTATGGTAACAATTTTTCATGACATGATGCACAAAAAAGTTGAAGTATATGTTAATGATATAATTGCAAAGTTTGAGGAAAGAGAAAATTATGTGGATAATCTGAGGTGATTGTTTGATAGGTTAAGAAAATTCTAGTTGATAGTTATCCCTTCTTAACTATATCCTTATACTACGAGTTTCTCATTTATTAAGTTTTTATGAGGAATATTTTAATTGTTTTGTTACACTTATTATACTTTCTAATGTTACGTTAAATGTACTCAATTTTTTTTTTTTACTCTTTTCATGGTGTTTGATACATTTCGAATTATTTGATAAAGAATTCTCTTATACTATCCCTTAAATCTAATATCCTTAACTTTATGAGTCATAAGGATTCCTACACCAACTACCATATTATCACATTAACATTTACCTAACTATCCATTATCTATCTTGTTTGACATCTTATATCTTATCATATAAGTCTTATGCATTTAATATTTTACCTTTTATTATAATTTTGCTACAACTTCCGCTTTAATCAGATTCCAGGTTTTCCCCAAGGTCATTCATTTTTAGATTAATTCTTTTATAGTTAATATAAATTAGTTTCATTCTTGTCCCAATTACATTTTTCATTCCATGATTGTTATGTCGTTGTTCCAAGCATCAACTTTATATGTCATGTCACTGGCACAAATGTTAACTGTGGTAGGTTTAGGAAATTTTGACTATTATCTATCTTGAATTCAAATGAGATAGTATATGACTTGAATGATTTGGACTTAATACAACTTGACAAAAACTAGTACAACCTTTGACTAAGTGGGCTCATGAAATATCTCTAATTGATATGACTTGGATTTGTTTGAACATAACACAACTTGACCAAAACAAAAGTAAAAGACTTAATCAAAGAGACTCAAAGGCCATCAATTTGTTAATCCCTTTATGTTTACTCAAATGTGCCAATGTACAAATGAAAAATATTACCCTGTAATGTTTTAACAATACCTTGCATCACAATTATTGTTTTTCTTTTCTCATAATATAGTTGATTAGAGATTATAGATTTGATGTTCTTTACTTTTCTCATTAGGTTTTCACCACGAAGGGTGAAGTTAATTAAAGGGTTACTTAGTAAGTTTTTCATTGCTATAATTTAATATAATTATTGCATGCATTTATTCTTTACTACTCCTTGTGAATAGTGATAGAAATTTAGTTAATCTAACTATGTGTTTACTTCCTTGGGCTAGGGTTGGTATTTTATTCAAGGGTTTTTACTTTCTGACATCTTAATCATAACATACTATGATCATTCTAAAATTGTAACTGATTAAATTGATGATTTCTCTCTAGGCTTATTCTTCAGAATTTGTTACTATTTGTATACTTCACGGTTAGTGTAACTATATCTTGAAATTTGAGAGTCTACCTTTAGTGTATATTATGATATATTTTATTGGATTGATGGTGTGATTAAAGTATTAGGTAAGTCAGGGTAGGATCTTCTCTTAGGTTAATCATTCAAAGTAAAGGGTGGCTATCTATAATTTTGGTCTAGATTATTTTCTATATATACTTATACATTCTTCTTATTCTAACACCAAGTTAAATTTTTGGACTCATTACTCAATGTGATATTATCCAAATTATGTGATACATCATAAGAGTAATATGCTATCATCTTATGAGCATTATATCATCATCCTTTCACAAATTAACATCATATCCCTACATATATGATATGATAAGTGTATTCCCTACCATTTACCATACTACTCCACTATTTACTCATGGTAGATTCATATTAGTTATAATTTTTATGTAAGTTAAGAGGAATAAATTTAATATTTATTTGACTACACATCTGAATTACATAATGTTGAATAATTATATCACAAAAAGATATAGATTGGATCCTTTTCATGTTAAGTGTCATTCTTAGTTCCTTGATATACCAAATATAATTCTAACTTTGTTCCACTAGACTAACAATCTTATTCAAATTACTACCCTATGCTCAAAGCCAAAATATATTATAGATTGTTAGAGTATCTCTGAAATTAGAAAGATCATTATGGGTTAGATTAGTTCCTAGTATTTTAAACATATCTAAGCTATTAAGTTTATCATATTGAACAATCAATTATATACTGTTAGGTTTCCTAACACAAATCACCTTTTTCACAACATTGACTATACAATTACCATATTCAACATAAATTGTTATTTTAAATCCAATTCAATTGCTCTTTTTCAACCTTCATTTCCACCTTTAGTTCTTGAATCTACATTTGGTAATATACTTTCGAAAGTTGCTAGAATATTTATAACCTTATATATGCCTCATTCTTAACACCTACAACCTTATTATTTTAGATAAGCCTTTCCTTCCAATTCACCTCCCAACTTTCTGAATTAGGTTTTGCCTCACTTTCTGATTCGACTTTACACATTATAATCTTATTGAATTCCATACTTCATGCCTATGTTCCAATGTTTTCTACCATAGTAGTTTGACATCTAACTCCAAATACACATTCTTGACTCAGGCTAAGATAATCAAGTTTCAATCTTCTCCTATTGAATTACATATACTTTGACCATTCCAATTTGCTCATTGTTCTTAAACATTTCATTTTAACCCTATATGTTCAGCAGTTATCCAAACTCTACACTACTTATATATTGATAGTATCAATCAATTTACTTCACATGTCGTAACATTATTGTACAAGTGTAAGCATCTTAGTATATACTCATACGTACATATATAATCGATGTAGGAAATCAATGTTTTAACATACTTTTTGTGTAAAAAGACTGATACAGGAATGTAAATATCATGATTGTATTGTGTAATTATACATAATAATGTATTATAGCTCAACATTGGTTACTCGTATACATATATTTAAGCAACAATCCCTAAACCTATATATTTTATAAATATTCTAAATATAAGCCTAGTACTTATTTGTAAAACTATATCATAACACATGACAACGTAAACATGAATTTGGCCCTTTTTAAATCTTAAATTTTTTCTCCTATAAAGAAATATACTCAATTTCTATAAAGTTCCCAAAAGAAATTAGGTTGAAGTATGAATTTCCATTTAGCCTGCTTTTGAAGCCTCTTGTTATATATATTATTTACATTTTGTATACAATACCACTTTTAATAATTTCGTAATGAGTTGGTTACCTACCCAGAAAACCTGTAAATTAATATTCCCCCCAATTCTGCAGCCGCCACCCCCCTACCCCCTTTTGGTCCTAGTAACAGATTATATTTGATTTCTAAAGGACCCTAAGTTTGGCTGTCAATTATATATCTTTAAGTTTGAGCAAGACCTAGATAAGATGTTATTATCTGTAGAAAAACTTACTATCATTTTGGTATCTTTTGTATTAATAATTGTTGACATACCATGTACTTTATTTGCATCACATATCATTACTAGGAACCATCATTTTAGAGGTTTCCATGATTTTCCTCAGTTATTTTTGTTTCACCTATTCACCTCACCATAATCTATTTTTCTTTTTTCTAGCTTATATTTTGTATCGATGGTTATTTATGTTTTCATTTGCTTAACCTTTTGACTCACATTCTGAGTCATATTCTAGTTAACATTTTGACCTACTTAAGTTGCTTCTTAAGTCATTAAATCACCCAATTTTGCTACCAACTCCCCTATTTCCACCCTTCACCAAAATAATTCAACATCTTAATACTCTGTGACAACCATGATACTACACATGCAAATCCAACACATTGCTTCTACATTAAACCAAATTTACCTAAAATCCATCTTCATAAACAAGAAGTAGATCTTTAGGAAATTAATTTAGGAGACATTTCCAATAATGCATATGATATATCCATGTATACTTAGTTTACACTTATCAATTCGGTATATCTAAACCTTTCTTCCTCTTTAATATTAGTTAAATAGTCAACTTCTAACAACAACCTTAGAAATCATATTTCATATTCCATAAAGGATTCATTCTTGTTTTAATGAGATTCCATTTAAGCTATTATAAGTTCCTTGTTACTACTCTATAAGTTTACAAACTATTGTCTTTTATAATTTAAACGTGATATTAGCATATCTTATCCTTTCTTTGATATATATAGATAGCCTATAATCTAGATCTTTTATGACTCACTTATGTCCTACTCTCTATGTTTTTATACGATGTCTAGTTGATTTTATTTAAGATGCTACTAGGTAAATTCTTAAGAATTACGCTTTAAGCGAATTCTTAAGAGTTTTGCTTTGATACCACCTAGAACTATCACATCTCAAACCAGAGAGTTATAACAGCCTTACTGTATAAACCAACTTACCTTAAAAGCTAGCTACCTTAGCCACTAACGTAACTATAGTCTACATAAGGCATTCACCACTCCATTACCTGGAAGAGTCCAATTCAATACTTGGTAGGAAGCAACCTATGGTATAACTTTTCAAAATAGCTACTAAAAATAATTTTTATAGCTTAAATTTTGAGGAAAATCGAGTTTTATAAATAGCATGAAGAATGAAACCTTAAATTTAATAAAATTCTCAAGAATTATGTTGTTAGGAAAAGATAAAGTGTCTACTAAAATTTCACTAAAATTCATAGGCTTATAGAGTATGGAATAAATCTCATTAGTTGAAAACTAAGGGTCACCCGAGGAGACACTTTTAGTTTTCCTAAAGGTTAGTACAATCAATAAACAAAGTAGAAATCTAATCAGGTAGTCTTGAATCTCAATCCCCGACCCCATTCTCTAATCCTTTGGAACTTAAAGTTATACTGGTGAATCTACTAGGAAACCTGCAAAACAGTTATAGGGAAATGAGCGACAATTTGCTCAATAAGTGGGACAAAGATAATAGTATATATCTAACATCAAGTAACTAGGGTTTTTAAGTAAGGTTAATTAGATGCAATGTATGTCCAAGCAAATGCCATCGCATGATATTGACCAGTCTATCCTGAGATAAAAAAATTGCATCAACTTTAATCTAAGTTTTGAGGAGTTTGACGTCGCATACTTTACGTATCAAACCAAACTAAGGCTCGTACAATGGAGAAACACGCTTCACCTAAGACTTCACTTTGAACCATGGACCTCAACCCTGTTGTTACCTCCTCTCTTGTCATTTAATTCGACTAAGGATAGGGAGAGGACCATTTCTGCAATCCTCATTGAAGGGTCCGTATTTGACCTGAGAATCTTAATCATTTCTCTTAGTGGGTTGTGATGTAAGTTCGGTTAGTAGGTAATTCAAGTTTGTGCTAGATTGCTGTTGAGGTGATCAAGCAGTTTCAAACAGTCCAAAGTAAGTAATATCATGAACCAAACAATATATAAGTATAGCATTCAGAATAACACAATCATATTCAAACATACACGCTGCATATGCACCAATAACTAACTTACAATCACAAACAAGACATATATTAGGGTCTCCAAGTATTCTTAACAATACTTCAAAGTATGGTGAAACATTGATCCTACTTACTTGGATACTGATACTCACTCTCCTTATGCATCGCTCTCATCTTCCTTTGTTATCCCTAAAATTTAATATAACCTCTTTAGTTTCCAACCAATATATAATATACGTATTCATTGTGAACATTTAAGTATGTTTGCAATTGTGTTAAGTGAGTTTTCTAAGGTGTTTATTAGGTATTAGTTAAGTAAGGTACATTCTGACTAAGGTTCTGACCTAATATAGGTTATTGCCCAATGATCCGCTTAAATTATATATATAAAAATAAATTGTGAATAGTCTAGCAAGTATACTGGGTTGGAATAAAGTAATACAGAGTGAGTAAGGTTGTCGATTCCTTGAGGACTAAGAAATTACTAATCCTGTGCTAGTTCTTATCAATATTCAAGCAATCAAAAGTAAATTAACTAATCTAATAATTACCTTAAAACTATCGAAAAGAAAATAACTATAAAATATCTAAAACTAAGCAATCAATTGAGAATTGTGCGAAAACAGAATCTACCGTAGTTATAGAAATCAAATTATTACCATATTATATAGATTAATAGCTATATGGTTATTCAAGTGAAATTATTATGCCTTAAAACTTAAGGACTTAAACCTTTAATTAATCAGTCAGCTCCTGCATCTCCAATTAATAGTGGACTCTAAATTAAAATTATACATCTCCTGATATTATGATTGTTTAATGTCTTAAATCAATTATCCCTAATGTCTTAGTGGATAATTAATCACAAAACATCGCATTAATCTCTAGATAATTTCTAATTAATTCAATTAATGTTGCTCCCGCATTAGTCAGTTAAATTAATCAAGAATTTCTAACAAACCTTATATCAACTCCCGTATCACTAGGGTTTCTAACAATTATAATCAATTAAACAACTATAATCAAAATCATAGAAATTTGCAATCATGAATCATCTATATATCTATTAACTCTATAATATGAATACAATCATCATCTTAGCCATCTAAGGTTTCATCAATTCCTACAAATAAACTTAGCTAACCATGGAATTCGAAATGAAAGCACAATTACTAATTGAATTTGCAAAGAAGTTCATAATTGAAAGTAAGAATAAATCACAGAATTACATAAATATAAATAAAATAGAAGTCACCAATTTTGTAAATGTAAAGATTAAACTTCAATTGCAACTTCAAAATTGATCTCTACAATAAAACGAAATCTTCTCAACAATCCTAGCACTTCTATAGAAGAATTCTTTAGGAACTATTTACTAACTGTTCTAAGACTCTCTAATCCAAAAGAAGATGTAAAAGTTCTCTTAAATTCTGAAACACATGACTATTTATAGAGAAAACTAGGGTTGGCTTTCAAAAGATATTCTTTTCATGAAGGTCGACGGTGTAGGTTCTAAGGCCGGTGGCGTTGACTCCAAAGGCTGGCTGTCTTTAATTCCAATTGTGCCGTTGGCTTACTTTGGGCTTTGTTCGTTTGCGTAAAACTCCTCTAAATTGTCCATATTTCCACTCTGAATCCTCCAATACCTGAAATGTTCAAATGAAAATACTTAAGTACCAATTCTAAATGATTTTTATAAAATCAATAATAATTCTCTCTAATTTACACATTAAAGCATAAATAAAATATGCCTTTATCACCCAATAGTTTCTAACCTAAGTTCTGACTTCAGTAAGTTCTTAAAAAGGCATAATTAGGTAACTTTTTGATCTACTCTTCGACTCTCAATGATCTAATATTCAATACCAACCATCTTCAAACTTCCACTTGCTCTTACATTTTACATATTCCATCGAACTACTTTCCGATTGAGTTTTTAACTTAGGTTCTAACCCAACCTTGTAGTATAGGCTATTGTCTAAGTGGCTTCTAACTTATGTTCTGACTTTGATAAAGGTATAGAATTCATATACAAATCTTTGGCTAATCTACTATCAGACTCCTAGTGTGATCAAGGGAATTCCATGCCAGATTACATCCTTACCCAGTTTCTAATAAAGTCTTTGACTTACTGTCTAAAATTAGATACTTATTTAGGAAATTTCTAATTTACATTTTATTCTCTAGAAATAGTGTAGAGTTGAAGGATGGTCACTTTCTAATCCATATCCAATTTTAAGTGTATTCACCATATTCACACTAGGTTACATTCTCACTTACCTTCTAATGCAGTTTTTGACCTTACTACTAGTAATACATCTAACTACTTCACATATACTCCACTTGCTCTATATTTCCAGAAGTCTAAACCTTGCATATGTAGTAAGTATCAACTAATACTTCAATCATCTATTTCCTTTCTTCATCATATTATCCATTAGTCTACAATTGTACTAAGTACTTGGAAAATCTAACCTTAAATCACTAAATACCCACTTTTACTTAAAAAATCATCCTTCTCAATTTCATATTAAGCCACTTTCAGTTGTTGCATGTAGGTGAATATAGATTATACCTTAATTTTATCTCGTGTAGATCCAGCTCCTTAACAAAATACCCTATCTAATGCATTGATTACACGGAAATGGAATTTTTTAAAAAATCTAACAATTTAATTTCAAAAATTCTACTACACAACATCAAAATATAACCTCTTAGAAGTATATCCATAAAATTTCAAGTCGAAACTACATGAATACCCGATCGAAAATTGCTATGTAGGAAGTTTTTCTTAATGACCTTATATCTATACTTAAAATTTTGAAAATCTAATTGAAGATTTGAATTCTTCATGCAAAAATACATAGGGAAACTAAATTTCAAAAAATTTGGTAAACATTTACTATTTTTCTTAGAA
Organism: Lumnitzera littorea; assembly: GCA_024138015.1. Classification (NCBI taxonomy): domain Eukaryota; kingdom Viridiplantae; phylum Streptophyta; class Magnoliopsida; order Myrtales; family Combretaceae; genus Lumnitzera; species Lumnitzera littorea. The sequence continues at coordinate 60,080,473 of JAMXBB010000001.1, read as the reverse complement.
TTTTTTATAAGAACGAGACATTTGACTATTCACCGAAACTCTGAGCTTCGCTTATCGTAGGGGGGAGGAGGGTTGTCTACCAACTTAGACAGTGGCTCCTCCTTTAAGTGGTAGTCCAATTTTACACTCAAATGATTATCTTCTTTAGGAATGTACTAAACCTTAGTTTTATGCACTAATTTTTCTTAATTTTCCTTCTTCTCTCTCTCTCTCTCTCTCTTTTCACACTTTCTAGATTTTTCTCAACCTTACAAATGGTCAAAATTTCATCTGGACTTTAGCTTGCATTGTTATATGATGATTTGATAGTTTTTTTTTATTTTTTTTATTTTTTATTCCTACATTAGCAAGTGTAATCTAAGGGCTTAGGTATCCTAACATGATATCTTCTTAACCTCATGCACTCCAAATATTTGCCACGCTTAGCCACATGTTTTTAGATGTCTTGAGAATTTTTTTATAATTTATTATATTTTTCTTTATTTATTTGGTAATATTTATGCATTTTTGGATATATTTGACAATTACGAGTACATATATTTATATAATAATTATACCTAATGTGTATGTATGTCTTTTATATATTATTTTACATACAATATTAATTATATTACTCCTATACATTATCTCTAAGTGTTTGTTAATTTCCAAAACCCAATTCACGCGTTACCGATAATATAATAATATAGTGAATTGATACCATTTTAGCTATATTTTTAATATTTTATTATATTTTCATATTCAGAGCTTATGAAAGCTCTTCGACTAATATCATGAATCCCCGGTAAGTTTCTAGCCTAATAGGATTATCTTCTTAAAAGCTCTAAATCGACTATCAAACATAGTTACCCAAGTACAGATCTTACATTGTTGACTCGCGATTTTAATGACTATGCTCATCATCCTCACATGCTATACCACATTTCACAATTGTTGACTCTATGAAACTAATACCTATGAATCATATACCTACAAACTCTACACCTATGAATATTACTTCCATTAACCCCAACCCTATAATGCTAGTAAGGGTAGACATATCCACCTAAAGACGTTTGTTTGTGACCAAACAAGATCTAGACATGTGCTTGAAGGAGATATAGGCAAAGTCCATGATTGGAGTACAGGAGTTAAAACTTCAATACCATTAGTACATCTTCTCTAAACCATATCCTAAGAACTATGTAAGTCTAAAGTTCATGCTAGTTAATGGTAAGAAAGGGAGTGCCAAAAACACTTATTGAAGTTTATTGAGACTTTAGAAGTATATGGTTTAAATGACGATTTGAAATTGAAAGAGTTCTCTAAATCCCTTACAGAGAATGCATACATATGGTATGCTAACCTTCCCTTAGGGTTAGTCGATTCATAGGTAAGCATTTGCAAAAGTTTTTGGAGAAGTTCTTCTCTACTAAGGAGAGAGTCACCCTTATTGACATGGGTGTAATTTGATAGAAGACTAAAAAAGACTTGATGGACTATATTGAGCATTTCAAAGAACGTTCCTTAGACATTCAAGATATATGCAATGAAAGGGAGTTGATGAAGATTTGTATTCAAGGAATATTTATTAAGTATGTTGTATACTTTGAGAATCTTTCCCTAGCCTCATTTTCTACATTGGTTGAAAATGTAAGAAGAACTAACAATTTGATAGCACGGTAAAGAGGTGAGGATGTGAGATTTAACAAGCATATTGTCAGTGAATTTAACCTAAGAGGAGAATCCTAAAGCATTAAAGAAATCTAAAAGTGAGAAGCTTACTGATTTGCTTAAACTACATATATATATATATATATATATATATATTTAAATTGCGAATACTCCAGCAAGTATACTGGGTTGGAATCAAGCAATACATAGCAAGTAAGATTGTCAATCTCTCGAGGACTATAATATTACTAAACCTATGATAGTTCTTATCGATATTCAGACAATAAAAAATAAATTAGCTAATCTAATAATTATACTAAAACTATCGAAAAGAAAAAAACTATAAAATTTCAAAAACTAAGCAATCAATTGAGAATCGTGGGGAAAGCATAATCTACCCTAGATTATGTAAATCAACTTGTTATCATGTTATATAGATTATTAGTTATATGGTTATTCAAGTAAAATTATTATACCTTAAAACTTAAGGATTTAAACCCCTAATTAATTAGTCAACTCTTGCATCTTCAATTAACAGTAGACTCTAAATTACAATCATATATCTCCCGATATCATGATTGTCTAATATCCTAAATCAATTATTCCTAATGTCTTAGTGAATAATCAATTGCCAAATATCGCATTGATCTCTAGATAATTTCTAATTAATTCAATTAACGCTGCTTCCACACTTATATCAACTCTCGTATCACTAGGGTTTCTAACAATTATAATCAATTAAACAACTATCTATAATTGGAATCATAGAAATTACAATCATGAATCATCCATATATCTATTAATCTTATAACATGAACACAATCATCATCTTAGCTATCTAAGGTTTCATCAATTTTCACAAATAAATTTAGCCAACCATGGAATTTGAAACAAAAGCTCAACTACTAATTGAAATTGCAAGGAAATTCATAATTGAAAGCATGAATAATAAACAGAATTGCATAAATATAATTAAAATAGATATCGCCAATTTTGTAATTGGAAAACATAAACTTCAATTGCAACTCTAAGAATTGGTCTCCAAAGCAAAATCTTCTCAATGATTCAAGCAATTCTACAGAAGGAATCTTTAAGAACTATCTAATGACTGTTCTACGACTCTCTAAGTCTAAGGACAGTGTGCATCTAAGAAAACAAAGTCTCCCAAACGGTGAAACATAAGGCTATTTATAAGAAAGACTAGGGTTGGCTTGTGTAAAACTTCTTTTTAATGAAGGTCAGCTGACAGGTTGGCGGCATAAACTCCAAAGGTTGTTGATGTAAGTGTAGGTTGATTGTGTTGAATTCCAAATTGCAACATGCTGATTCGGACTTCGTTCATTTGCATAAAACTCCTCTAAATCATCCGTATTTTTACTTTGAATCCTCTAATTCCTAAAATGTTCAAATGAAAATAATTAGGTACCATTTCTTAATGATTTCTATAAAATCAATAATAATTCTATCTAATTTATACATTAAAACACGAAAAATATGCCTTTATCACCTATGAGCACCAAGCCATCTTTGGCATATCCATGCTTAATGGGAAAAGTGCATGCACTCCTTGACCAACGGCTACATGATGGAAACATCAAGCTCCTTAGAGTTGAGTGCTTACCAACAAATGAGAAAAAGAATGATCCCAAGTTTTGTAGGTTCCATAAGAGTGTAAGCCACCCATGAAAGGTTGTTAGACATTGAAGAAAATATTTAATGAACGGGTTCAGAACGATGGATTGATCATTAAAGACGATGATATTAGGAATAATCGACTTCTCACTCACAACACCTAACGTGGTGTTGTGAATGTTATCACCAACAACCTTGTTATGACCTAAAGAATAGATGAACAGCTAGTTATGGTGCATGTAGATAGAGGTGAAGGACTCGAAATTAAAGAAAATGGAGACAATAATGCTATCCTTGCTCTATTGAAAATTATCAATGTTCGGAATTTCTTTGATCTACTAGGATTTGATGAGGGTGCTCAATTTGTGGCAATGATAGTACTCACAAGGATTGCTTAAGGTCAATACAAGCAATGTGCCATAATATACCCTACAAAGGAAATGGTCTCAATGAATGATGGAGTGGTTACCTTTCCTAATGTTGACTTGTGTGTAAAGAGTCCAAATCACAATCACCCCTTATATGTGGAAAGCATACTCAATGGATATCATATTAAAAGAATACTTGTAAACAATGGACCCTCACTTAATATTATGCCAATGCTTACTTTTAAAGTTTTAAGGGTAGACATTCGATACTTAGTAAAACAACCCATCATGTTGAATAGCTTTTATGAGTCAACAAAGCATATCAAGATAGACTTCAACGTTGGCCCTATACATAGTTCCATATGGTTTTATGTGATTGGTGTGCATACATCTTACCATCTCCTTTTAGAAAGGATACGATTGCATTATCACAACATGATACCCTCAACATAACATCAAGGCATGAAGGATCATTGGAATGAGAAGGATGTCTTCATTTCTACAACAAGGGACCCATTTACATACAATGAATTGCACTTTGTTGAAGTAGCCTTCTATAATGAACACGAAGGGGTGACATTGTAAAATGTAGAAGAACCTCCTAATGTATTGCAATCTATAAGGGAAAAAGCTTAGAATCAAGCATCCAAAAGAAAAAGGATGTGCGGTTGTCATAGTGGTGCAAAGAAATGCAAGTGAACAAATGATATTCTGGGAATTGAAAGTGCTTCATCAATTGAAAAAAAAAAAAAGAAAAAGGGGTATGAAAACCACTGACAATGGAGGATGACCTTATTAGTTTTCTCTCTTCTCTTTTCTTGTTACATGTAAATGAAGCAATAGTTACTTCTTATTAATGAAAGAAGTTTCTCTACTACAGATATCATCTTGTGAGAACATGATTATGTTTATTTATACTTTGTTATTACTATTGTTGTTGTAAAGTAAGAAACTAATCTCCGTAAGGCTAATCTCACAAAACAATTTACATCTCACAAGAGTATTTGAACCCTCTTGATTGTTTACAAGAAAATTGATAATGAATATGACTTATAGTCTACATATTGTTGCTGCTTGGTAAGAGCTTTGACTCTTAAACATACAATGATGAACTTGGCTTGTATGTACGAGTTGATAAGAGTGTTGCATCCCAAGTGTAAACAAGTTATGGCAATCTTGCATAGTTATTATGCTATCCAATTAACCTAAACATTTCCTACCATCAAGTAGTAGAGACAATTCCATTGATGAACATTTTAACATATTAACACTCTAATCCAAGTAATACCTTGGTAAGCCATATTATATAGTTGAGTAGTGGGAAATACTCCCCTTGACTAGTGAAAGGAATTATTGATCTTAGGGACATAATATCACTATCGTTATGTATGAGTGATTAAATATTTCTTGAAAGGGATCCTTTAAGTATTATCATTAGCAAGCAGAAGTCTTGCCTCAATACATTAGATGACATGTGAGATCCCTTAGATCATCGAGTTTAAGTAATCTCACAATTATGCTTATCCTATGAGAGGCCTCGTAGATTATTGAGTCTAAGAAGTCTTGGATTTAATGCAATAGATCCATTAGATCATTGAGTTTAAGCAATCTTACCATTGTATCTATTTTACACGAGGCCCCCTTAGATCATTGAGTCTTAAGTAGTCTTGTGATTATATCTATAAGAGGCCCCTTAGAATAAAGAGTCTAAGCAATCGTAAAGTTATTTTAATTCATAATTTCAAGTTCATGCTACTTGATACTAGAGTGATTAAGTTAAGCCTTTGCTCCTTACCATACGATATTATAAAAAAAAAAAGAGATAACAAAGGAATCTTATTACTTTGCATTAGACAACACTACTGCTCAATTGATGCATTGATCCTAGGTACGTAAAGTCTTTAAGAATAAACTATACTTAAACTCAAGTGATTTCCTTCTTTAGCAATTATTATCCTTTGTCATATTATGATTGATAGATGCTTCTTACAGTCTGTAAAGACTTTACAAGATGCTAAGGGGATTAAAGCAATCCCATTGCGTTATCTTCTAGCATGCTATTACTAATTTCTTGAGCGTACAAAGACAAGTCATAGTCATAAAAGTAAATAGAAGTGATAAGGAAATAAAAGAATGTAGAGGGTTAAAAATGGTTTAAGGTCTTAAGCCTAATAACAACATGGGTTAACTCTTTAGGCTAAGTGATGGGGCTCTATTACGCCCCGAAGTCGCGAAGTCGCGAAGTCGCAACAATCCCGCCGTGTAAACCATTCTATGATAGAAACTGGCCTCACAGTTCCTACCATAGAGATAATCTACACAAGGCGTCGACGACCACTCGCTTTGAAGTAAACAGTTCGATTAATGATTATATTACAAATATGATAAGTAACTCAAATTACTATTAAACGTAGATAATCATATAAATAAGTCCACAGAGCTTCCCAGGAAATTTACATAACAACTACAGTTTACTAATTTACAGAATAACTAACAGTCTCCATCCTTTAACTACAAGGTCTGTCTAGTTACACATTAAGCTAAATAACTTGATCCTCACACCCCTGGCTTCAAAAAGACTAACCTCTGGATAATTGTAGGGCGGCATGGTACTTGAAGAGATTGCAAATCAGAACCTGCAAAAGGATCTATAAGGGTATGAGTAACTACAGCTCAGTAAGTTGAATTGGAGACTCATGAATGCATACAAGCACAAACAGGATTATCAAACAATTATTTTCATGCAATGCAACAATCAAGTGTCATCGCACAACGTAGTCCGGTCCGTTGTGAAATCAGAGAAATTTCACCCGCTCCGATCCGGGTTGAGGAGTTCCATGTTATGCAGCAGCTCACAACCAAACCCAGGCTTGTGCAATGGAGACCTCGCTCCTCCCGCGACTACCTTCGAACCATTGACTTCACCCCCGCCGCGACCTCCTCTCCTGTCACTTAGTTCGACTGAGGATGAAGAAGGGACCATTTTGCAATCCTGCGCTATCCCTTTCGAAGGGGTCGGTATTTGGTTGGAGAGTCCTATGATCCCCTAATGGGTTGCAATGTATGACGTTTTCGGTTATTACGGTCAACTAAGATTAAATTCCGGTTAAGGTTTTCAAACAAGTTCATACCCATTAAATCAGTCACAAAATCACTCACAGCACAAATTCCAGCACGAAATCAGATACATCAAACACATGCGCAAACTACTTACAATCACAAGCATATACAAGCCTAAGTCTCCGAGCACTACCAAACTAGTACTCTATTACAATAAGCAATAACCCAACTCACTTGAATTTGCTCGGTCGCTCGATCCTCAAATTGCGAGCTGATTTGTTTCTGGGTGTCCTATAATGCAAAGAGGTCCTTTTAGTACTTATTTTTATGGATTCTTATTCTAATTTATAATGTAACTCATTTTCCTCATGTATACCTACTACGTATTAATAATTCGTTGTATTTTATTTCGGGGTTCGGTTCCTAAACTAGATTCTAGTTTTAATTCCTAGGTCGTAATTAGGCTCGAATCCCAATGTGACATTAATCACCTTATGCTCGGGTATTCAAATATCGTATTGGGTCGTAATTTTGGTATTCTAACTATTCGGTACACACTAACCCTAATTGGGATATCGGATTTATTCCCGAGGTGTAAAAATCTTACATTTTAAGATATTTACTTAAAATTAAATATTAATTCCGATTTATTATTTTTCTGATTTCAATTATAATATTATCTAAATAACTTTATTTTTTTAAATTTAGTAATTTATATTTTCACATATTCCTAATTTCTCATATTCTTTACCTAATTTTCCTAATTAACCATAATTAGTACCTAAAAGCTAGGATTAGGGTTCCACTGCAGAGATTAACTTCCTTAATCATCTAATCAAGATCCAAATCAGTAATTAACATTCTAATTACCTAATTAATCCCAAATCACCCAATTTTACCATCATTTTAGGGCTAAAAATTTACTTAAAATTTTCGAAAATTAATTTAAAAAAAAAGGCTTCATAGCACTGTTCTAAATCATATGAGAGTCCTACAGAAAAATTTTGATCCCCAAACTACATCCCTAAGCCTATTTAATTTCCGGTTTAATCATGCTCGGTTTTGAACAATTTCTTAAGAACCCTATATTTCCAGACATAATTAAACTAAATCAATATTTTTCCCTAAATCTACATACAATAAAACCTCAGAATAACAAGTTTCATAATTTTCTAGGCAAAATAACTAATTTTACAAAATTATATAAAAATCGGGATGAGTAAATGACTAACCGGTTCAAGGATTTCTGGCCGTCCAAACCCGGTCCAAGGCTGTCGGCCGGTGCAGACGCTGGTCCTAGGGTAGGGTGGTGGTGGTGGTTCGGTCCCAGGTGGTGGTGGGTGGTGGTTCTAGTTCACCTTGCTAATCTGCACAATTTTCTTTTTTTTTTTTTTATTTTCTGGAATTTCTCTCGATTTTTCTTGTGTTTCGATTTTTTTCAGATTACAAACTGTCCAAATGTCTTCTGTGAATTTTTTCCTTATTTATAGACAAACATAGTAATTAATGTGCATTAATTTGATGTGATTTTGCCCATTTCCTTGATTTTAGGCTTTTAGTTTGGCAAATTTTTATTGGCCAATTTTTTTTCTTTTCAGTCACGACCTGATCTAGTTGCAGACCTCTCCTTTTGATTTTTTTCTGATTTTTTTATAATTATTTTGTATTTTTCTTTAATTATTTACTTAATTTTCGGCCTATTTTAGCAATTACGCGTATTTTTATCTACACGTAAATACATGTAGGGTACACGTGAACATTCCTAAATATTATTTTGGTCATTCTAAAATTTTTAGTATACATATAATCTATCTCTACTAATTTATTAGTTATTATATTACACTTTTTGCCTTTTCGGTAATTAGTAGTTATTATGCTTAAAATTTGAAAATTTTATAGTCTCCTATTTTACTACTCACTTTCTTAAATTTAAGTTTACAGGGTCATTTTTACTGGTACTTTGTTAAATAGTTTATAATTTGGGTTTGATCGGATCCTTTAGCCGATCGTCCTAAACCTTGGGTTTTAAGTTCAAACCTATGGTTACTTGGCTTGGCTTTAGGGTTTACAGGCTCAAAGAGTCAAGTCCATAAAATTGGGTTGACTTAGAGAGATGTGGTATGGTAAGCTTAACGTAGGGACTGTTGGATTGGCTCATCTACTCTCAACCCTTCTTAAGAAAGCTTATGCACTTGGAGAGGCTATTTATGGGCTTAGACTCAATATAAGCCTTTGAGGATCGTTGGTGACTCCATTGGGGATAAAGTGAGTTGACAATACAATTGTGATGCCCATTAAGAAGATGATGGTTGATCTTACTGACAGCACTACTCAAGGTCAACAAGGTAGTCATGAAACTACTCAACGAAATATGTCGCCACTACAAGATGCTAGTTGAGGCAATAACTTGCAAGAAGTTTTGCCTAACAATACGCAAATGATGCGTATGTTTCAAGAAACCAATCATAAGCTAGGTTAGTTTATGACAATACTTACCTAGCTCGTATCTAGCATAGCCGCCACCGCTACCATGCAACAAGGTTTCGGCCCTCTTAAACCCTGCTATAGCTACGTAGCAATGCGCCCCGTAAGTGGTACAACCACCTAATCCCCCTGTTGTTAATGAAGATGCTAACTACGAGAGTAATGAAAAAATTCTTACACTAAGTCCTACACTTGTACTGGTGCCATAACTTACTCCCGAAGCGAGAGATGTAATAGTTCAACTTGGCGGCTCTTTAACATAATACGTTGTTCCACCTGTTGTAGCTAGTATGCCTATAAGCCACGCTAATCCTACCCTTACCACACTTGTAGAAGCTACAACATCTATCTTAAAGGGTTCATTCATCAATAAAGAAGATTTGGGCCAATACATGAAAGAGATACAAGTGAAGTCTATTGTGGGAGTACTGGATCTCAAACTCTTATACAATTAATGCATCATCACTAAGCTGTTTCCTAAGGACTATGTCGGTCTTAAACTTTTAATGTTCAATGATAAGAAGGGGAATGCCAAGGAACATCTAATAAAATTCGTAGAGACATTGACTGTCTATGGGCTAGACAATGACTTGAAGTTAAAGGAATTTTCGAAGTTCCTTACGGAGAAGGCATACATGTAGTATGTTGACCTTCCCCTTAGATCTATAGATTCTTGGGGAAGCATGTGTAAGATGTTTGAGGAAAAATTCTTTTCCACCGAAGAGCGGGTTACTCCGACTGACATGGAATGAATTCGGTAGAAACCTAGAGAAGATTTGATGGAGTATATCAAGTGCTTCAAGGAGTGCTCCTTAGTTATTCAAGATGTGTGTGATGAAAAGGAGTTGGTAAAGATATGCATCCAATGAATGATCCTAGAGTATGCCATGCATTTAGAGAATCTCTCCTCACAATTATTCGTTACATTAGTCGAGAAAACTCGGAGGATGAATAACTTTGTCACTCAACAAAAAGAAGGAAGTTCAAAGTTTAACAAGTGGGCTTTATCTGTAATCTCAGCCTATGATGAAAGCTCTAATCAAGGTAAGAAACCAAAAGTTGAGAAGTCTAAATGCTCTACACCAACATTGTCATACCCATGCCCAATGGGTAAAGTACATGTAATGCTAGACCAATGGTTACAAGACAAAAATGTAAAGCTCTCGAGGGTTGAGTGTTTAACTACTACATAAGAGAAGAATGATCTAAAATTTTGTTGGTTTCATATGGCAATAGGTCATCCTACGACTAGACCTTGAAAAGGATATTCAATGAAAGGGTCAAGAATGGGGAGCTCATAATTGAGGATAATGAAGTTAAGAATAATCCATTACCAACTCACAACAACTAGCGTGATGTTGTGAATGCTATTACTCATGACCCTATAGCAGTAGATATGATCGACATGCCACCCATTGAGGTACAACAAGATATAGGGAAGTCGACTAAAGATGTAGGAAATGAATACTCCCTTATTATGGCAGCACTTTTAAAGACTCCCAATTTTTGAAACTTCTTCAATTTTTTGGGGTTTGACAAGAAGGTGTGACTTGTAGCAATGATTGCACTCACGTAAATCTCTAAAGGACAATATGTGAAGTGCAACGTAACGCAACCTGTGAAGAGGATGGCACATGCACATGAAAACACAATCTTTTTCACCAATGTAGATATATATGTAAAGAATCTGAACCATAACCGCCTCTTATATGTGGAGAGCATGCTCAACAGTTACCCAATCAAGAGAACATTTATTGATAATGGTTCCTCTTTAAGTATCATGCCCATGTCTACATTTAAGGCACCTAAGATTGACATGTGATACTTAGTAAAGCAGTCTGTGTCAATAAATGGTTTTAGTGACTCATCAAGAATATAGTAGGATATGTTAATGTGGATCTGAAAATTGGACCAATTCAAGGCTCTAATACTTTTCACGTGATTGACGTGCTTATGCCCTACCACCTACTTATTGGTAGAAAATGGTTGTATGATCACAATTTGATACCTTCTACATTGCATCAATACATTAAAGGCCATTGGAAAGGAAAGGATATGTTTATCCTTACCACAAAAAACCCTTTCAAGTATAATGAGTTGTACTTCGTTGAGTCAGCTCATTTTGATGAATATGCTAAGGAAAGAGAAACAGCCATTATGAAACCCATTGGTAAGCTGATGCTTACATGGGAGGAAGTCCAACAGGGTGAACAAAAGAAAAGGAAGATGCATGGCTTTCACGGGGAAAAGAAGAAGAGAAAGCAAGCTAAGGAGATTAAAAGCTTTGTTAGAGTAGATGGTTGGAGAGTATCTTACTTATGACGGTCTTGGGGGTATGAGGAAGGTTGCATGTCTTCTTCAGACCCTACATTAGTTTAAGAACACGCCCTCACCCTCCCTATACACATACATATACACAAATGTAGGATCAAATTAGGCCTCAAGCAGAAGAAGTTGAAAATTGGACTTAGTGCTACTTGGCTAGTTGTCGCAACCACTTTCTATATGTAAAGGTTTACCATAAGAGATAAAAGTCCCCCCTCATCACTATACTCAAGGAGTATAGAGGTGTATTCGGTTAGGCATATAAGGAGATGCTAGGGTTAGACCCTAGCTTAGTGGTGCATAAACTGAACATCATACCAGGACTAAAACTTGTAAAGCAAGGATAGTCAGTTTTCTGCCTTGAGGTAGAAGTGCAAATCAAAGAAGAGATAGAAAAGCTACTTCGAGCTAGTTTTATTAAGCTTATTGAGCATCCTACTTGGCTTGCCAATGTTGTCCTGGTAAGAAAGAAAAATGGCTAGATACATATATATGTAGATTTCTAGGATCTCCATATGGCATGCCCAAAGGATGAATTCTCACTTCTAAATATTGATACATTGGTGGATGGAACAATAGGATGTGAACTATTCTCATTTATGGATGGCTTTAATGGCTATAATCAAATTAAGGTGGCTATTAGAGATGTTGAATGCATTACCTTCTGAATAACTATAGGAAACTTCTACTACACTGTAATGCCTTTTGGATTGAAGAAAGTAGGTGCCACTTATTAACGGGCCATGACCGCTATATTCCATGATATGATGCATGACTTCATGGAAGATTACATAGATGATATAGTTGTTTGAGTCCAAGAGAGCACCTGATCACTTAATTCATCTAAAGAAGGTATTCGAACAATGTCGCACATATAAGCTTCGAATGAACCCTTTGAAGTGCATCTTTAGAGTAGCTTTTGGTAAATTCTTGGGATTTATAGTCCATCATAAAAGCATTGATGCGGATCTAGTGAAGGTATAGGTGATCCAATCTATGCCTTCATTATGTAATTAGAAAGAGCTAAACAGTTTCATGGGAAAGGTTTCTTACATACAGAGGTGTAGGCCGGCTCTAGTAGAGATTGCATTCCCCCTATAGCAACTTATGAGAAAAGAAGTCATGTTTAAATGGGGAAAAACATATGAGGAAGTGATTTAAAAAATAAAGGGGATCTTAGCTTCCCCTTAAACTATGACAATCCCTATTAAAGGGGTGTTAATGGTCTTGTATCTTACTTCTACTAACAAGTCCATTAGAGCTTTGTTAGCATAAGAAGTAGATGGCTAAGAGTGACAAGTTTATTACCAAAGCTGAACTCTTGTGTTGCGTTAATATTTGCAACACAAAAGATAAGACATTACTTCTTGGCGCATAAGATCATCCTCATAATTCACTCACATCCTATCAAATATTTGCTATCTTGCCCAACATTGTTTGGATAGATCACTAAATGGCTACTCCTCTTAGGGGAGTTTGACATTACAGTTAAATCTCCAAAAGCTATCAAATCCTAAGCATTAGCTGATCTACTAGCACAATTCCTAAATTCATGTGAGAACTTGATCCTTTATGCCATTCCAGTAAAGTTTCATGTAGAATCCTTGATGGTTGAAATAGATGGGAGTGGTTAGCCTGGTTTGATGGCTTTATAGGAATCAAAAGATGGGGAGTAGGAGTTGTATTAACATTTACTAAAGGCCATGAGATACTTATAGCGTTTAAATATGATTTTGCTTGTATTGTTAACTAAGTCAAATATGAGGCCTTGCTATTAGGATTACTATTTGCTCAAGAGATTGGAGCGTGTCACTTATGCATTTGCAGATTCCAATACGATAATCAAATAAGCCAATGGTGAGTTTGGCCTTAAGGAGCTTGCATTAATACCTTACGGTCCATCAATAGATATGTAGATGCATTGGCTACATTGACATTTAGACTTTTGATTCAAGATATAGATAGTAAACTGAATATCCAGGTGATCAAGAAATCTATTCTACGTACAATACTACAACTCATTGATGAAGAAGATGAAGTTCATGATGATTGGCGTACTTCAATCTAAGAATAGTTAGCATACCCTAATGCTGCTTTCATTGCTACATTAAAGAACTTCATTTGTGTTAATGGCATGTTGTACTATAAAGGCCCAGAGGGCGTATTATCATGATGTATTGGTGCAAAGGAGGCTTGCCTAAAGTTAGATAAGTACTATAAGATGTGGTGTAAAGAAGAAGGCCCACCTCTATAACCCCACATTTAATGTGTGGGATATTACTAGCCATCAATGTCCAAAGATACATCTCAAGTGAAAATGCAATGCCCTAAATGTTCTGAACTGCCTAATGTGGGAGAATGTAATTTTGTAGCTAGTGTTGGAGATTGGTGACATCCATAAATAGATTATTTGAAGAATAATGTGTTACCTACTAATAGTATGGATGCTAGACTTGTAAAAAGGAAAGCAATAAAATTCCTTTTGTAAGAAGATGAACTATATGGAGTTTCATTTATGGTTAGACCTCCTAGACAGACATGATATTGTCTAAAGTACATGCTAGAGATTGTGGAGAACATCAAGGAGGAAGAAAGTTATATCATCACTTACTTGATAGGGGTTATTATTGATCGATTATGGAATTAGATGCCTTCTACTTTGCAAAGAAGTGTATCACTTGTCAATAACATGGTAATGCAATATACACCCTTACAGTTTTGCTTCTTAATTTGACAACCCCATGGTCTTTTCATACATGAGCGTTTGATTTGATTGGACTAATACATCCGCCTTCTAAAGTATGCATTTGGATCCTAGTAAGAACTAAGTGCTTCACTAAATGGGAAGAGGCTATTCCTTTGAAAAAGGTAACAGGACTAGTAGTAGCAAGTTTCATAAAGGAGTATATCATATGCAGATTTGGCATTCTAAAGTGCATACTTTGAACAATAGAACTACTTTCATTAATTCACATGTGCTATAGTTGCTGGCTTCATATAATATTGACCATATCAAGTTTACACCTTACTTGTCACATCCCAGCTTGAACCTGAATGTAACACCCACCAAATAACCTGCTTAAATAATAGAAAACAAGGCTATTTTCACAAAAGAAGTCATCCATAAAAAAAAAAGTATCACATTTGGAGATCAACTTTACACCTTGAAAATTTCTCAAAATAGAGGTCCAAGCTTCACAAATTCATTTACATCATTTAGGTCCTTCTTTCTATTTACAACATATTTACATGGATATTTCCTTGATTAACAAAAAAAAAAAAAAAAAATCCTTCCAAAATAGCTGACTCTAATCTAGTGCTCTAAAAAAGTCTTCCTTCCTTAATGGTCGAAGTGCCCTTCTTATGCTTCGCCTTGACCTATGGATATAATACATATCCACTTAGTTCATTGTAAACTGAGTAAGAGTGGATAATAACACATAAAGCATGAACAAGTCTAATATATAATAATCCATGCAAAAGGTTAGACATTATAAGCATATATCAACATTTCTTAGCAAATAATTTCATGCGAGACTTCCATGCTATGCTTATGTACATGAACAAATACATTGGTATTGATATCCTAGCCCAGCCTAAGGCAACTAGAAGTTGCCAAGAGATCCCTAATTCAAGCTTAGGGCTACAACAAGTAGCTAAAGATTTAGCTTAGCTAACCACATGACAGTTAAAAGATTTAATGATACAATCTATATGCTAAAAGAAACCTAGCCTAGCCTAGCGATATCTTATTTGAGAAAACTTGACCCATGGGTCGTTCTTGTGCCATGTCATGAATATACCAAGAAATAAGTTAGCACAATACCAAACATAGTTACTGTAAGGCTTGTAATTTGACATTCTGGAATCAATATATAAAATATAGAGTGATTGTGTAAGTTGTTTGATTGAGTTCGAATTTTTTGACGAAGCTAGGATTACTAGTAAAAGTGACTCCATAAATTTGGATTTAAGAAAATAACATAATAAAATAATAAATATTATAATATTGAGTTATACGTAAATTAACCATTATTTATTGGAAACGCATTAAATGAGTTTTGATAAATAACGGGACACTAAGATAAGATATATGCACACTAAAAGTCAAGAAATAACCTAAATAATATTTAGGAGTATTTATTTATATTATATATGAATTTACTTGTAGGTAAGAATGCTTGAAATTACCTAAAATACCTAATATATATTAAAATATAGTAATTTAGCCGATGAGTGGTCCAAATCTGTTCGATTTTGTTAATTTAGCCAAAAATACTTATTTTCATCTAAAAATGGAAAAAAAATTATTCTAGCATATTTTCATATGTAGTTTTAGGAGAAAATATTATTTTGTTCAAATTGACTCTTGAAATATATCGCCCTTAACAAATTGATTAAATCGAACTAATTTCACCTTTATTTTCGAAAACCCAATTAATGTTATTTTAGGCCCAAAATTTTCCTGTGATACATCTATTATAAATATTAAATTATTGTAAAAAGATTCTTATGCAAACTATTTTTCATAATTTTATTTAATATTTTGACCCAAAAATCCTATTAAAATGGTTGTTTATTAACCTATATTTAGTAATTTTTTAAGCTACTAACTTGAATTTTGATTTGGGGTGAATTCTGAAGTCTTATAGTGTTGAATGATGTGATAGATAAATTTTATGGTGTTAGAAGCGTTGGTTTCACATATTGTGAATTGGTGAGTTGGTATATGTGTATTGTATAAGGTTATGAAGTTAGAGAGTCAAGTGGAGTCGACTTGGGATTAAAATAGAACTAAGTTGTAAGAGGAGTTTTAAATCTAGCTATGAATTATACTTAGGAGTAGTATGCTAACATGTGGATTATACTGGAATTAGAAGCTTTTTTAGAAGCAAATTTAGAACTAAGGTTAATAAAAGTACATTAGGAAGTTGATTAGAACCTGAATCAGGGACTACAATCAACTAAGTTAGAAGTTGTTAGATCCCCTAAAATGAGTTACAGGACATATTTATGAATTGTAAGTAAAGTGTAATTAGGAGCTAAATGAAAACCTGATTTAGAAGCAAAATCAGAATCAAGGTTAATAATAATACACTATGGAGTCAGTTAGAACATGAACTATGTAAACCTTACTTTTAGCGAGCCTATGATTTGACAAAGAGTACTTCTTGAATGTTTCCAAGGATCAACTAAACTAAGAACTCAAGTTTACAATTGAAAACGAACTTACTTTTCTAATTCAAAGGCTTATTATCGATAAAACCTGAACTTGAAAAACTATGAACTCTAAAGTCACTTAAAACCCAAAACCCAAAACCTTAAAACAATTAAGGACTTTTAACCCTAGGTGACTAATCGATAATTTAATTTAAATAATTCTATTCAAATTTATGAAATTTCATAATTTTATAAGAATTAAATCATAATTTACAAAACAATTTAAGAAGCAAATTCTAAAACAATTTCCTATAAAACACTTTCCTTATCTTCATGCTTAAGCCTTATACATGATTAAATAGGCCAACTAATCACCCTAAACGACTTATCAATTGAAAGTTGGAGGCATTTATTAATTGATAATCTATAAAAAAACTAGTGATAAGACACTTTAATTATGACCCCTTCACTTATACTACATATAGACAAATTATCACAAGATTTCACATGTTTAACTTTAATAAACAAGACAAGACAATTCCATGCCCAAAAGGACACCTAATGGCTGGTTCTAACATGGCTTTAAGGGGGGCCAGACTCTTGTCTTTCATCCATCAATCACTTTATCTTACACTCCACTTTTCACCCCTTAATACTTACATCATCAAGAGTTACAATTGTTGACTTTTGTACATGCTACAAAACAACAAAATCAAACTTCTTAAACACACTTCCCACCCCATTTCCATCTAGCCACTCTTTTCCCATTTTCTCTCACTTTCAATTTCATTTTCACTTCCTTTTCTCTCACTTTGAAAACAACACAAAAGAAGAAACAACTAAACCCCACAAAATCCTTCACTTGCTGCCACATTCTAAGTACACACACACTTGGCACTTTCAACTTTTTCTTATCTTGCTTTTGCCAACATTCCAAGCCCCTTTAGGATCCTTAGGACACTCCTTAAACCCTACTTCTAAGGACCACAACTCAAGTTTCCGAAAAGGGTGTAAGAAGGAGGAAGTAAGATAAAGAGCATAAGTGGAACTTTAATGCACAACCACCATATTTTTGCTTTAAGAACTATTAAGTATATCTTGTGTTAATTGGTTAGTATTCATGTTAAGAGACTATGATTTCTTGAAGATATGAGTATGATTATAAGTTAGCATAACATCAAAAACCACCCTAAGAAGCAAACTAATGAAAACCTTACATGAAAATTGAAATATGAGTTTGTAAAGTTAGTATTTTGTAAAGATACTTGTTTGACACTCGAATGGAAGATTTTAAGTTGAGAAAATCTTGAAATGAGAACTTGAATGAAAGAGAAGCATGTTAGTCATGAGATTTTAGAAGTCATTTGGATGTTGTTTATACTTTCATTAAGTTAAACATGCTCAAATCTAGACTTAAGTAAAGGTAAAATCCATCACATGAAGTTTTATGAGGAAACCAATTTTGTAAGACATGAACTATGATATGAGAGGTATGGTAAAAGTGAGATCCTCTATTTTCTTGTAAAGTATGAGCCAAGTAATCATCTCATGGAAAAGAGTCAAGTTAAGAATTGAATACAAGTAACTTAAGTTCATGATTAAATATCTAAACTTAAGGAAATGATGAAATAAGTTGGAAAACCAAGTTGGAAGCCCTCATACTCAAATCGACCAGATCTGGAACATTCTTAAAAGACACTTAAAAATATGATAAAAGTAAGTAAACAAAGTGAAAAGACCAACCAAGGCAAGTATGATAAGTGTATTAAGCCTAAAACTTAAAACTGAGCTTAAAACTTCCAAAACGAGCCTCAAACGTCGGGTTGAACCACCCTTAAGTTTTTGACCAGCAACTTGACATAAGAATGAAAGTTGTTTTGAGACTCTTAAGAAGCCTACAAGACACTCCCTAAGCCTAAGAAAGTGACCATCTTTGAATTGAATAAAAAACAAACTCATTTGACAACTTAAGTCTACTTAAGAGCCCAAGAAGTGGTCGATAGCCTTAGGAGTGTAAATCAAAGTTGTAAATCTGACTTTAAAGAGCATTTTGAGCCTATAATGAAATCTTAAGCCCAAGCCCAAAGGAATTCCCAAGTCACCAAAAAGTCCATTAACCAAACAAAGCCTAAAAGCACTCCAAATCATGAGGACCGCTACTGTTTTGACTTGTGGGTAGATTTGCGTGCCTCAACTAGAAAATATATCCTCACCATATTAAAGTACACTAAAAAATGATGAAGATTGACTATAAGATCATAAAAATCAGATTTAAAACAAGAAAGTTATATGCGATTGAACTTTTATGTAAAACTGGGAAAAATACGAAGACTAGTCAAGATTATAACTTAAGGGGGTTTAGCTTAGTTTTCTAAGTTTTATTTCAATCCCTTATAGTATTATGATTTCGATGATCAGGAGACCCGCATTCGGAGATAACCTGCCTCCGAACTACTTTGATTGACCTGCATGCCGAAGTGAGTAAATTCTTGATGACTCTTTACTTGATTTTGCTTGTAGAATAGATACACCTAAACTTATATATATAAATTAGATGCTTGTGAGACATGGGAAATACATGTGTATGAATTTGTGATTGAATGTTATGGCATGTTAATCATATAATAATGGAAATTGTTTGTGATAATTTATACATGTGATTGTATGGAATGAAATTGTTTGATCATCTTGAAAAATCGGATTAATCACTTATATGATTAAGAAATTAAATGGATCGTGCATTCCCCATAATTGCATTTGGATAACACCAACTGCTGCTTTACGTAGAAGATGGGAAGGGACTTGTAGGAGGAGGGCCTCCTGTAAGATTGGAAACTAGCTATGTCATCATTTTATTAAGTCTCTATCATAAGTTGACTGGCTTATTAGGTGCTGGGAGATGCTAATCGTTGGTAAGGGGCCGTATCTTGTGGCTTCTGCTTAGAGCGTGTGTTTGTAGATTGTAGGGGTCACCACACCACTAGACTTGGGATTTTGAAAATATAATTTGTTGTTCAAGAAAGAAAGTATATATATATATATTTGGTTTTGTTTTGACTTAAGCACAATAGTGCAAATGAAATAAAACCTAAGGTCTAGAACTTGGATTTTGGTTTAGGTCAGTTTATTATCTCCAAACCCCAACTATAGGGAGCATAATTTTGAGTCGTATGCAGTTCTTATGCCACTGCATGCATTGTTTGGCATACTAATTGTTAATGTATTCATATGATTGTACATCCAAATAATCTTTGTCATGTGGTGTTAACGAGGGTATTTATCTTACTAAGCATAAGCTTATAATCTTGATAGATTCCTTTTGTTGCAAGAAAACCTCTTCGTTAATCTAGGCTGAGGCATGCCCGAGGTGAGTCTTGTATAGAGACGGGTTGAAGTGATTAAGGAGTAGGGATGAGATTTTGTAAAAGCTTTTGTAGATAACTATTTACCTTTATTTTGTTTATAATATAGTTTAAAGTTTATGATGCAGTTCCCATTACGAATTGCTTTTGTTTGTAATATTCTTTTGGTGTGGAACATAACAAGTCTACATGTTTACATGATTAATTTATGTCTTAAAAGTTAATTTTAGTAAATTGCTTTATATTACTTAGCTATGGGACTGGTGGTAATGTATAGTGGAAAGAGCCTTGTGTGTCGTATAAAAAGCCTGTGATCAGTAAGGGGGCTGATAGTAGACCATTGCATAGTACACGGTGATTTAATACGACAACGATACTAATGCATCTTGATAAACTAGAGGTTACATTCATATGAGAAATTGTAGGAAATAGGTTAGAAAGCATTTATAAGTATTATAAATAAAAGATAATCAAAAGTGAAACTAGAATCGAATTTAGAGGCTAAATTAAGAGTTGGATTCAGGATCAAATTTAGAACCTACTTGAAAGCGAGAAGTAGTCACAAGAAACTTCAACTTGAATAACTAAACCTAGTAACACCCTAAACTGAGAATAATAATTTATAATATAGAATAAAGCCTATATACATAATTTTTATGAATACCGAAATTATATTTATGTTATAGGGATGAGTGAATACGTTGCACTGTGAATTATACCTTAGTGAGTAAGTATAAGGATCTAGGTAAGTTTAGGATCAATACATTACTGTATTTCAGAGTATTATATCATAGTACTTGGAGGTTTAAGATTGTACCTGATTATACTTGTAGATAGTAGGAATGTGCACGTTGTATGTGCCTTTTTGAGCTTAATTATGTGTTATTAGAGTGTTATTGTAGAATGTGATTGATTGTATTGAGTGATATAGAGTGATCCCTTGAAATGGACTTGACTATATTCGACTAAAAACCTTAATTTGGTTATGCATTTGCAACCTACTAAGGGATGTTTAGGGTTCTTAGACCAAATATCAACCCCTTTGATAAGGATAGTGTTGTACCATAATGGTCCTTTCTTTATCCTTAATTAAACTCAGTGATAGGAGAAGAAGTTATGGTAAGGATAAAGGCAGTGATTCGAAGGTAGTCACGAGAGGAGCGGGTCTCTATTGCATGAGCCTAGGTTTGGTTATGAGCCGTTCCATTTATGCTGAAACTCTTTAACTTGGATTAGAGTGGGTGAAATTCCTCTAATTTCACAATGGACCTGACAATGTTGTGTAATGGCATTTGTTTGTTACATTACATTAACTAACTGCTTGATAATCTTGTTTGTACTTGTGTATAGTCTTTTGTCTCCATCCTTACTTACTAGGCAGTTGTTAGCTTACATCCCTATAGATCTTTTTGCAAGTACTGATTAGAATGCTGCCCTACAACTACCTTGAGTTTATTCACTATTAGATTTTGGGGAAATGAGGTCTTAAATGGAGGAATTACTAGACTTTTGAAGTTGTTGCTTTTATCTTTTAGGTCCATTGTAAATATAGGAATGTAAATATTATCTAGCTTAAGTTACTAGGATATGTAAATATTTTTTGAACTGTTGAAACCTAATATAAACTTAAAGACTTCCGCATGTAAAATAATGATATGTTCTTATGAACTGTTGACTTTAAAGTAGATTAGTCGTGGGCGCCTTATGTAAGCTAAGCCTATGATAATGGCTGTAAGGTTATTTTTCTATCTTAGGTTGGTTTACATGGCAGGACTGTTATGACTCTATTGCTTCAAAGTGTCACAATTACCAAGAAACATATCCTGATTTTGTAGCATATGTTATTTAAATAATCCTAGTCTTTCTTTGGTGTACTTCATCAATATAAACTAAAACCTCGTATTGGGTTCACTTAAGTGAACACCTTGAAGGTCAAATCTTTTTCCTAGTATTTTCGAAGGTCAAAGTATGTCCCAGTAACTTCTTACAAAATTAGTAAATCATATAATCTAATTTCTCAACCAAATTTAGCCAAGTTCTAACTAAGTACATGACTAAGCTTAATTAACCAATAATACAATCATTACATATTTAGCAAGCAACCGTTTTAAGATTCAGCATTAAACTTAGACAACCAGATACGTTACAATAAAACTAATGTGTACTGTAAGTAAGGATAGATAAGGTCGATCATAGAGATGGGTCCAAGCTTGTCAAAAGCTTGAAAAAGGTGATGGGGAAAATTGCGAAAGGATGAAAGATGAATGAAAGAGTAAGCAAAACCCATGAACAGCTCTAAAGAATATGACGCATTAGTGGAACTTTCGAGGACTCATGATATAGTTTGATATGACACACTTGTTGGTTTGGTAAAGGTACTCACCATCTAGCCTTGCTCAAGGGTTAGGATAAATGAGGGTAAACAATCAGTGTTTATGAGAGGAAAATATTCAGTCTATTAATGATAACCTGCTTGTTATGGATACAAGTATAAGGGGTATTTATATACGAGAAGTTAGGGCAACTTGCCTAAAAGGGAAAAGACAAAAAAAAAAGAGTATTGCTCTAAAGAAGTAATGTATAAAGAATACAAAAGGGTAAAAATGAATATTTAAAAAAAAAAATTAGTACAATAGATTCTACACATGATCCTATATACGTGGCAGAAGTGCATTAGTGATGCTGTTGGAGGATGTAGACAAAAGAATACGAACAAATGAGCCTTCTGAGCAAGGGTGACTGAGGATTAGTTTAGGGTAGCTCTCTCGACAAGAGTGATGCCAGGCAAGTGGTCGGTTCGGACATGATTGAGCAAGTGTACAAGATTTGGTCTTTATCTCAGCATTCTTTAAGTCAGTACACAACTTTCGAGAGGTGGGTAGTCATGCGACTCAGCATACAGACTTGATTGGTAGCAAGAAGAAACTTGACTTCAACAGGAGATGGTTCGAGTAGGAGGATTCACCTTGCTTGTTCATCTAACTCTCGGGTTCGGCTATAGGTTAACGGCCTAGTAGTTAGATTCCTATCATTTTCTCTAGGTTAATTTAGATTTGGGATGAAATCTAATTGGTCTTCACTCAATTCTTCATTAGGGTGATATGGACTAAGGTCGGCAACATTGAAGGTTTCTAAAACTTGTAATTTGTGGGAAGCTCCAACCTGTAGGCATTTTCATTGATCTTCTAAAGGATTCTAAAGGGTCCCTTAACCTTTGGAGATAATTTGTTTCTCTTCTTGCTTAGAAACCTTTCTTTGCTTAAGTGTAGCCACACTAAGTCTCCCGATTGAAATTGCTTCGTTGTCCTACCCTTAGCCTTCTTTTGCATTTTTCTGGCAGCTTAGTTAATTTATCGAGCAACTTTATCATAGATGTGTTGAAGGGATTATACTTAGGCTCTCGCATTAGGGTCTTCTTGCTTGGATACAGGTACAGGGGCATGATCGAGGGGCAACTCGGGATTAAAACCATAGACAACTTCGAAGGGGGTCTTCTTAGTGGTGTCATGTACTGTTTCGTAGTAAAAGAATTTGACTACTGGCAAGCAAACATCCCAATTAGCTAAGTTCTTGCCCACTACGACTCGGAGCAACGATCCCAAAGTACAATTGACTACCTCCATTTGGCCATCTGTTTGGGGGTGATAGGAAGTACTGAATAGTAGTTTGGTCCCCCATCCATTGACATAGAGTCCTCCAGAAATGGCTCAAGAACGTTAGATCTTTGTCTAATATTATACTTCTTGGTACGCCGTGTAATCGAACAATTTCCTATAAGAAAAGAGAAGTAACAGCCGAAGTATTATTAGTCTTAGAGTAGGGCACATAGTGTGCCATTTTACTGAACCTATCTAAGATGACCATTATAGAATCTTTACCTTGGGTAGTTTATAGTAATTCGAGAACAAAGTCCATGATCAACTCAACTTATGGTCTCGTTGGAACAGGCAAAGGCATTGCTTTCCCTTACTCGGCTTGGCATTTGGCCCTCTTGCATACGGCATAACCTTTAACAACTTGGTGAACATCTTGCCTCATCTTTGGCTAAAAGAAACACCTACTCAACAGCTTGAGTACAGACTTAATATGGCATTGAGATATTCACAGTGACTCAACATGTTGGCACTATACATTAGGATGTCATCAAAGTACACCATGATACACTTTCCCATTAGATTTCTTAGCACATGGTTCATTAGTCGCGTGAAAGTACTTGGGACATTCGACAATCAAAATGGCATGACCATTTAGTCATGGAGTCCATGTTGAGTTTTGAATGCAGTCTTCTACTCATCTCCTAACCTCATGTGGATTTCATGGTAGCCAGATTTCAGATCAATCTTGTTGAAGATCTTAGCTCCACTCAATTTATCCAACATGTCTTCCAACTTAGGGATAGGATACCTATATTTGATCATTATCTTGTTTATGGCTTGGCTGTTAACATACATCTACTAGGTACCATCCTTTTTTGGCATTAGAAGTGCTGGAACAACATAAGGGCCGAGACTCGCCCTAACATACCTTCTCTTTAGTAACTCATTGACTTATCGTTGGAGCTTAGAAGCTTGTTTTGGACTCATTTGATAGGCTGACTTATTTGACAGGGCAGCATCAGGTACTAAGTTAATGCAATGTTTTATGCCTCGAACAGGGGGTAACCCTTCACGCATATAATGAGTATATTGCTATAGCTGCCTATGAGAAGTACTTTCAAGAAAATGGAGTTTTATCTATAAGGATCCCTATATTGTATTTTCTAACTTTAGTAGAGGCAGATAAGGATTACCTTCCAGGTTTTGATCAGGTACTCCCTAGGTTTCTCGTATATTCTTAGAAACTATCCCCTTCGTGTGGTTGATTGGTTTCCCAAATAACCCTTAGAGCAAATTGCAAGTATAGAAGTACCATTGCAACCTCAAGAGTGTGAACCCCTGTGATATTGCTTAAAAATCCATCTCAAGATGCTTAGCCAAAAGTAGGATTAGATAATGATGATAATTTTGAGGAGGATCCAGAAGAAGAGGAGGCTGAAGCAAAAGATGGAGCCTAAGACAGTGGGAGTGAGGTGCATGAAGTAGTGGTCATACTAGATACTCTTGTAATGGTAGAGATTAGCATGGGGTTTGATGAGATTGGGATAGGAGATTGGTTTCCCTTAAAAGATGTAGCAACTCCAGATAGTGCAAGTAAGTAAAAGTTAAGAAGATGGTAGGAAGTTAAGTCTAGAGCTTTTGATATCATCTGACCTAGTTATTTTGATGTATTTAGGTCTCCCTAACAAATTTTGATATGCTTTTGACTTTTGAAATGTAATCGATGTACTTTCGGATGTTACGGTTACTAAATATGTAAATGATGTAAATAGATAATCGAATATGTAATTTGATGTTGTAAATAAGTAACGTGATCTTTTGAATGTAAAGTTTCGATTATCCTATGATTATTTTAAAGTACATGTCCTTATTAGTCAATATTTGTATGAGATATCGCTATGAATATGATATAATGTCACAAGTGAAATGCGATGAGCTTATGGTGTACAATTATATATTTGAACACACGTAGAGTATGTAATGAGTGATATATGAATATATCATTGCTTATACAGGGATGAAGTATTACATGTCTTATGTTGATTGAGATCCTTGACGAGGAAATCTGTAGTTATGTATTGCTAATGTAGAGAATAATTAATCTATATGTGAATATGAATTGCTTAAGTCAGATATTAACTTTAGGTACACATATTGCAAGTGTAGGATTGATAATTAGTGAATTGTGAATCTAAATATGGTAGAGGAAGCAAATAGAAATAGAAATGGAAGTAACTGACCTGAAGGAGAAGTATCACCTCTTAACCCTCCTAATCCACTAAGACCACCTAGAAATGATATATCACCATCTGCTTTGAACATAATGGACCAAACTCAGTTTACACAAATGTTGGCTAGTATGAATACCATGATCTAACAGCAAGGAGCCTTAATCCAGCACTTGATCACATGTAGAAATGTAATGAACCAAAGGCTAACAATGGCTGAACCTAGAGCGATTCATGTAGAGCAATATTGATATAAGAAAGGGAATATTCTTTCAACAGTAGAGGCAAGAGTGACAACATTCTTATTAATCAATTTTTATTCTGGACCGGAACAATTTCAAAGGCCCATGTTATTTGGAGTCAAACCCTCATTTAGTTACTTTTTGGAGGAGCATAAAAAGAGAGGACATCATGGACGGGGGAGAGTAGAACAATGGAGAGTCGTAGAAAAAAGCAGTCGAAAAGACAGGGAGGAAGACATACAGTAGATTAAGGATTTTCGAGTTATGCTTTTTTTTTTTTAGTATAGTGAAGAACAGAATTTTCTCATTAATTTGAATATGTTTTCTTTAATTTCAGGACTTTAAATTATTTTGCTCGAGCTCACTAGAGGACTGTCTCGAATTCCAAATGAATAGAGATTTACCGATTTTATATCGAGTTTCGGAATTGAATATACCGATTGAAGTATTTTTTTTTCCTTATTATTTAAATTTATATATATCTTGATTCATTTTTGTTTTTGCAATGTGATATTGTATTTAATTTATCTTGGTTTTGTATTGATGAACTTGATGAGTTGATGTGTTTTGTATATTATTTCGATATTAATATTGAGTAGTTGAGTATTTTTCTATTATGTTTATCATCTAGTTACTTAGTACTTAGTCGTTACTTTTTAGTTAGATAGAGTTATAGGATATTCGGGAGGGTTTCGATAACTAGTGTTAAGCATAGCTTGAATTTTTGAAAAATATCGTTATAGGGATATGTGGGTTTTAATTAAATTCATGAATTCACATACTAAATATGGTTGGAAATATGGTTTAGGTTATAGGGACATGCTTAAATCATATTTCTCATTAGAATAATAATTTCGGTGTGAATGAATTATTATTTACTCGATAATTATAGATAAATTAATTTAGCGGGTGAATTTATACTATAATTAAAATTCCATTTTTCCGGGAGGTGAGTGAATTCTAGTGAGTTTAGTTAAATCCCTTTTAGACAATTTCGAATATCGATATAAGATATCACATCGATTTAAATGAGAGTAAATTTGTAAATCCCAATTTGATCCATTTTTATCTCTTAGACCTGGGATCCTCATAGTGCAGCTAGAACATTTGGTTTAGTGTTCGTCTTATTCTTTAGTTTTCACTTACTTTTAATTCAATCATCGATAACATAGCTTAAGGCACTTAGCTCCTTATGGAATATGACCTTAACTCACCTTTTTTACTACTTTTACGACCTGATACACTTGTCGGTTTACATACTCACATTTTCAGTGAGTCAGTAAACCTGCTTCAAATAGGATTTGATTTAGTTTTTATGATGAGCTAAGAAATGTGAGATGCTGGAAGTGTGGAACTCAGTATTTCCCCAGACAATGCACTTAGTTCAGCGGCAAGTGCTTGTTGTGTGGTGATTTGAATCATATGTCAAGAGAGTGTCTAAAGATGAGAGTTGTAAAGTGCTATAGGTGTAGAATGACAGGGCACTTCTTTAGATATTGTGGTTAAGCCGTACAAAAGGGTAAGAAATTCGGAGGAGTGAGACAACTGCTATGACAACTCGGGTGTTTGCAATTGAGGGAACCAAAGAGGATACTAAAGATTTTGATGAATGGATGGAGGAATACTTTTATGGTGGCTCGGATGATGAAATGGAGATTAATGGAATTGATCAAGGCTTAGTAACAGGTATACAAAACTAACTTGTAACTTTTAGTTATCAATGAGTTAATTGTACATTTATATATGTGTAGATGGTATTAGGAACCATGAAAATACTTGACTTAAGTATAGTACTCAAGAAGTGGATAACTATAGTAATAGTAATTGTTTCAGGAAACATACTTGTAAATGGATGAGTTGCTTATGCATTGTTTGACACTAGAGTGTTAAATTCATTTAGTAGTCAGGAGTTTGTTTTGAGAAATGGAATTAAGACGAGTGAAGTTAAATCTACATATAGAATAAAAACACCCATAGGAGAACAAGTGTTAACATTTGAAATGGTATATAATGGACAATTGCAAATCCAATGAAAAGAATTCTCGATAAAACTTATATTATTACCAATTAAGGGATATGATGTTATTGTGGGAATAAATTGGTTGTCCAAATAAAGAGCTAAAGTGGATTGCTAAAATAAGAATATAATCTTCGATGAGGGTAAGGTCATATTTTAAGTAAAAATAGGTGAGTGAAATCTAAGATTATTACTAATAAAAGTAAGCAAGGAAGTGAATAAAATTACTAAAGAATGGCAATTCTATTGGATATTTGCCATAGAGGGAAAGAAGGAAACCCTAAAGGTATCAGAAATACCAGTGGTGAGTAAATTTCTTGATATCTTTCCAGAAGAACTACCTAGATTAGTACTACGGCGAGAGTTAGATTTTTCTATAGAATTGATGCTAAGAATCGAACTAATATAAAAAAACTCCATATTAAATGTCACCAATAGAACTTCAAGAGTTAAAGAAGCAACTTTGGGAGCTATTGGACAAAGGATTTATACGACCTAATGTATCTCCTTGGGGAGCGCTGGTGTTATTCGTGAAAAAGAAGGATAGAACCATGAGGTTGTGTATTAATTATCGAGAAATAAATAAGGTGACTATTAAGAATAAATATCTACTACCCGGATTGATGACTTGTTTGACCAACTGCATGGTGCTACTGTATTTTCACGAATTGATTTAAGATCTGGATACGATCAATTACGAATTAAGCTAAAGGATGTACTTAAGATAACTTTTCGAATTAAATATAGGCACTATGAGTTTTTCATAATGCCCTTCGATTTAACGAATGCACTAGCTGTGTCTATAGATTTAATGAATCGGATCTATCAACCTTACTTGGATAAATTTATTGTAGTATTCATTGATGATATTTTAATTTATTCCTAGACAAAGGAGGATCATGTTGATCATCTATGTTTAGCCTTGCAAAAGTTAAGAGACTATCAATTGTATGCTAAGTTGAGTAAATGTGAATTATGGCTAGATAGAATATTATTTTTAAGACATATTGTGTCAGGCAAAAGAATTTCAGTTGATCCCAAAAAGGTCAAAGCAGTAGCTGAATAGAAACAACTCACTACTATAATTGAAATAAGAAGTTTTCTTAGAATGACAGGATATTATAAGTGATTTATAAAAGATTTTTCTAAAATCACCAAGCCTATGACTTAACTAACACAAAAAGATGTTAAATTTGAATGGAGTAATGACTATGAACAAAGTTTCCAAAAATGGACTAGGATATGTATTGATGCAGGATAGAAAGGTGGTAGCATGTGCATCTAGACACTGAAGCCTTATGAGAAGAACTATTCGACTCATGATTTAGAATTTGTGGCTGTAGTATTTGCTTTGAAAATTTGGAGATATTATTTATATAGGCAACACTGTGAGATATACATAAGTCATAAAAGTTTGAAATATTTCTTTACTAAAAAAGAGTTGAACTTAAGACAAAGACGTTGGTTGAAACTAATTAAGGATTATGATTTGACCATAAACTATCATCTTGGCAAAGCTAATGTTGTAGTAGATGTATTGAGTTGCAAGAACTATGAACAAGTGGCTTCGTTACTCACTACTCATCGTGAATTGATCAAAGAATTAGAAAAGTTGGAAATTGAATTCAGATGGCATGTAATTGAAGCATAATTAATGAGTTTAGTAGTATAACCAACCCTGACAAAAAGAATTAAGCTTCAATAAGATGAGGACCAAAGATTGAAAGCAATCAAGGAAAAGTTGAATACAAGTGATGTACTTGACTTTAAAATTGATTTTAAAGGTGTGTTAAGATATAAGAATAAAGTTTGTGTGCCTAGTGATTCAAAGCTGAGGAATGAAAT
Source organism: Lumnitzera littorea (assembly GCA_024138015.1). Classification (NCBI taxonomy): domain Eukaryota; kingdom Viridiplantae; phylum Streptophyta; class Magnoliopsida; order Myrtales; family Combretaceae; genus Lumnitzera; species Lumnitzera littorea. The sequence continues at coordinate 60,050,501 of JAMXBB010000001.1, read as the reverse complement.
AATGACTGAAGCATATGACACGGGTTACACATTGCATCCTGGTGGAAATAAGATGTACCGCAATTTGAAATCATTGTTTTGGTGGAAAGGCATGAAAAAGGATGTAGTACAATATGTGGCTAGGTGTATTACATGCCAACAAGTGAAAGCAAAACATCAAAGACCTCGTGGTTTACTGCAACCATTAGAAATACCTCAATGGAAGTGGGATCATATTACAATGGATTTTGTAATAAGACTCTCGAGGACAAGATCAGGTCATGATTCGATTTGGGTTGTGGTAGATAGGTTGATGAAGTATGCTTATTTCATGTCTTATCGAATTGGTGATTCAATGGAAAAGTTGGAATGACTGTATATTAGAGAGATCATTAGATTACATGGTATGTCGATAAGTATTGTGTTAGATAGAGATGGCCAATTTACATCAAAATTCTGGGAAAGCTTACATCAATCATTAGGAACTAAACTACAATTTAACACGACTTATCATGCACATACTAATAGATAGTTAGAAAGAGTTATTCAAACACTTGAGGATATGTTAAGAGGTTGTATTTTAGACTTCAGTGGTGATTGGGATCAGTATTGCCATTAGTGGAATTTGCTTATAACAATAGTTATCAAGTAATGATTCAAATGGCACCATTTGAAGCTTTATATGGAAGAAAATGTTGATCATCGTTATATTAGGAAAATGATGAATACACAATGATAGGACCTAATATGATTGGATAGATGAATGATAAAGTTAAAATAATATGACAAAGGATTAAAGTAGTGTAGGATCAATACAAAAGTTAGGCTGATTTGAAAAGGAAACCTATAGAATTTGCTATAAGAGATCATGTACATGTAAAGATAAGTCCATTTAAATGATTTAAGCGTTTCGGTACTACAAGAAAGCTAAGCCCCTGATATATTGGACCTTTTAAAATTTTGGAAAGAATAAGAAATGTTGCATACTACATTGCTTTATCATCAAGTTTAGCTGAATATCATGACATATTTCATGTGTCAATGTTATGGAAGTTCGTGAAGAATCCAGATACCATCTTGGAGTTGAAACTAGTGGAGTTACAAGAGGACTATATCGTTGAAGAAAGACCGATCAAGATCTTAGAAAACCAAATTTAAAGGTTAAGGAATCAAGAGGTAGAATACGTGAAAGTTCAATAGGGTAGTAGTCTAACGTCGGAGCTAACTTAGGAATTGAAGTCAGTGATGCGGAGTCGTTACTTAGAACTCTTCAAAGAAAAAGGTAAATAATAGGTTTTATCAATAAATAAGTAGTTATTATGTTTAGAATTGAATTTTTGAGAATAAAACTTTCTTAAAAGGGTTGGAAATGTAAGCCCCTAAAATTGTGTTTAGGATAATCGAGTCTAGATTTAGAGCCTTTAGAGAAAAGTTATCTGGTTGAGCCTAAACTTCATGACTAAGATAGAAAAGTTAGTGAGTCAGTGAAGTTAGATTTTGGAAATAGCAACCCAAAAATCCTAATTTTATCCTTAGAAGTATGATTTTTTAATATAGTACCAAATTACTCGAAACCCTTAAAATCGAGTTCAGAATGTGATAAGAATTTAGAGATAAGTTAATTAAGCTATAAGATGAGATAATATAGTATAATTTACTATATGAATATATACGTATTTTAATAGGTATTCTTGGTACAAATAATAATTATACCTGTAAATTAACCCCAAATTACTTAATTGTGTATATTATGTGTTGAATTCATAAAAATAATTAAGAAATATATCTTAAAAAATAGAAGATATGTCAGAAACATAATTATACGAGTATAGTTATATACTACATGTGATATATACATAGGATATATACTTGTATATTAATAAAATAACTAAATATTAACATAATATATATAATAATAATAATAATTAACCAAAATATCTACAAAAGCTTATCCAATTAGCTTCAAAACGGCTAGAAATCTTCTGTGATAGGCTGGGGAAATTGGAATGTACTGATTCAAAAGCAAATTGGTATGAAATAGCTACCTTTTACTTACATTTATAGGAGAATTAATTAAAAAATAAAATACTTAAGCCCTAAGAAAATCAGTTGACCTTAGAACTTTATAAAAATGACTTTTGACCAGCGGTTTAACATTTTGGAAACTTGGGATCTCCAAAGAAAAATAAGAAAAAATTATACAAAAATAGAAACAAAAATAGGAAAAATAGAATATACATTGAGCTAGACTAGTTTCTAGGGCAACCCTTGACTTACTATTCAACCACTTTACCACCACAGAGGACCCCCAGTGGTTGGTCCTTTTGAAAAACCCTCACCACCTTACGGCTACTAAAGTACTTAAGAACAGTTAGGTCAAATTTTTACCTTATTTTTTGATAAATTTTAAAAAATAGCAAATCTACCTAGAAAAATTTGAAAAAAAAAATTATATTTAGATTATTTCATACATTCTTTTGTGTGATATTTTTATTTTTGAAAAATTTTGAATATTTAATATATTTACTTAAGAAAGTTACTATTCATCCAAATTTTGACTTTCAAAATAAATATATTAAATGATGTTATTTCTAACTCAAAATTTTTATGTAGGCTATACATGATATATAGATAATTTCTATGTAGCCTAATTTTTTATTTGAGTATTTTTTATATTTATTGTATTTTTCAGCCTAAAAATATCTACAAGTTAGGCTAAAAATGTAAAATAAATAGGATTTATGAAATTAAATGGTGAAATTGACTTGTATTGATTTTTAATGAAGTATAATGATGTTAGGATAGGTTGAAATAATTTTGTGCAAAAGGAATTATATTTAGGTAATTAAGTGTAATTTATGGGTAAAATTGTAATTTTGAATATATAGGCGATAAATCAAAAACTTGAAACCAATTGATGACTCAATTCTCCATATTTTTAGGAGTCTATAGAAATTTTTGGGCAATTATTTGATAACCCGAGCTATTTATTATGAATTTATATAGTAAAATGACTTAAATTATAAATCAAGATGTATTTTTAGCAATAATAGGTTAAAATATGATAAATAGTTGAATAAAAACTATTTATATGTGTACTGGTTAGATTGTATAAAATTACATTTTTAATATATTTAATGATATTTTAATAACTGGGATATATTATAGGGATATTAGGGTTAGATAATACCTATATTATGGGGTTATATTGACAAATAAGGTAAAATATAGTCTAATAACATAATATCTATATTATAGGGTTAGATAATATCTATATTTTGAAATATGACTTAACCGATTAAAAGTACGTTTTGATACAATCGAAACAATATATTATATATAGTAGTATAATTACTTATATTATTAATAATTAATAACTTAACTCGATATACATATATATAATAAAACTATGTATTATTCTGACAATATATATATATATATATATATATATAACTGTTTTAGGTAAAATCTTAATGTTTTTATAACTATTATGAAAACTAAATTTAGATTTTATGTATATAAGATCTTCCAATAATCAGACTGTTAACAACCTAAGTCTCCCATAGTGAGCATTTGAATAGGTAAGTTGGGATTATAGCTTTACCGCTTGTTGGGATACTATATTAAAGTATTTGGAGGCTTGAGAGTACTTTTGTTGTACTTGTAATTAATTGTTTGTGCGAATGCCATGCGTGTGTTTGGTATTTAGTTGTGACAGGAGTTGAACTCCTTGGTGTGCTATTCTGTATGATTGCATTGTTTTTGTATTATATGAACTTGTTTGGTTACCCCTAATTATAACTAATAATTATTCAATTATTATGAAATTAGACATGCATAACACCCATTAGGGGAAACAATTAAGAGTATTAGGCCGGATACTGACTTTCTTTGATGAGGATAGCTGAAATGGTCCTTTCTCCATACTAAGTGACAGGCGAGAAGGTTGCGGCAAGAGTGGGGGTCGTAGTTTGAAGGTGGTCACGGGAGGAGGGTGTTCTCCATTACATAAGCCTGGGTTTGGTTTGATTTGATTTGCGATAAAACTACTTAATCCGGGTTGGAGCGGATGTAATTTCTCTAACCTCATAATGGACTAAATAACATTGTGCGATGTTTCATATGATTGATTGCATTGCATTTCATTTCATCATAATTAATAATCTTGCTTGTAATTATTTGGTACTCTTTTGACTCCGTTTTGCTTACTAAGCTAGTTATGCTTACACTCTTATAAACTCTTTCGCAAGTACTGAGTGAAGACCAAGATGTTCAGATACTATCACCCTTCAGGTTAGTGTGCTATTGATTGGGAGAGTGAGAAATGAAGAATCAATTGAACCTGGGCTTTTGACTTTTCTTTTGAATTTTGAGGAAACTAATTGAGAATTCCCTAGGATGCCCACTAGTTTCCTAACTTATTATAAATGGTTTGCCAAACTTATAGTTTTTGGCAAACTCTGATTGTAAATTATAACTCTGGATGTGAAACGTTTACTTAAGTATTGTTATATTATGAGTCAACAGGTTATATATGATAGATACTTTATAAAGCTATACCACAGATTTGATTATTCATAAGTATCAGAACGGATGCTTCAAGTTGATTGAGTTATGTACGCCTTATGTAGAGTATATCTATGATAGCAGCTGTGGGGTCAACTTCTATCTTAGGCTAGTTTACATGGTAGGGTTGTTATAACTCCTCCTATTCGAGGTGTGACAATTAGCTCACAACAACGATTTATAGTCTTTTATTGGTGAAATTAAGTAAGGTACTCCTTGGTTAAAGTTGAACTAGTGAGCAACCTTATGTGAGTAGTACACCGTAACCTTCCTCTCTAGAAAACATTTTAATGGAGTCTTTGGTGTCTTTGCTACCTTGCAATATTGGTAGATATTCAAGAGAAAACCACAAAGTAAACCCCACATTAGAAGAATGTAAGCCTTTACGGTTGTTAACTAAAGTCATAAACACATTTGAATATGAGGGGTAGAATCTTTTACAATCCTTATAACCAACTACCTTCTCCACATAAGGTTAAAATGTAAATTTATGAATATCATCAATGACCTGGATCAGGGATTTTGTAGGTTGATTCTCTACCCATGCCATCACCTTAGGATAGATGAGTTTAGGATGGTCTTAAACTTTCGAGAAAGAGGTGAATGCTCGAAATCACTTGTAGACGAATAATTGCAAGAATACTAAGTCAATGTGAGAATATATGATATAATGGCCTTTTAAGTGCATTGATGCATGATGATATAAATCCAACAGTCAATAAAAGGAGCTTAAGTAAAATGGTGCTAAAGCAAAGCACTCGCCTTTAGCTATAGAATGGCTAGCAAAAATAGTCATGGGTTTACACCTTCCTACGAACCTCCTAAAAAAACATATGTAGATAACTACAATGCAACAAATGCCATGAGCTCACAACTATTAAGAAAAAGAGAGGGTTATAAGTATATGATGTAGGAAAGAGGGAAAGTAGGAGAAATGCTTATATTGAAGGGAATGTCATACTCACTCACACACGAAGCGTAGCATTGGAATTGTGACATCGTTTTCTTTTTGACTCTTAAAGAAATACTTGATCTAAGAAGAGAAGATAGTTTTCTTCCATCTGACTTTGCTATCCTTTGATGCAATTAGAAGGGTAGTCTGAATGCCTTGTTATTTGTGTGTGATAGAAGTTGTGATAGCATTAGTTCTTCCAAACTCATGAAGCTTTAAGAGCATGAACACGTCTTTTAATGTAGGATTAAACTCTCCCTACAAAGTAATAAAAGTATGAGTCTGGACGCTCCATCGTGATATAATGGCTTGCCATTGTTTCATATCTTCTGTACGAATAGCAAAGTCAAATAATGTAGTGATATTGATGGCACGGTATATCTAGCAATCTTCAAGGCAACTTTATAGTGAGGCTTCTTAAAAATGTAATATGTCCATTTAAGGATTGCTTGCCTTAGGAAAGCAAATTGAGTGTGAGATAGTGGTAATTCCCTCCTTTCATTTATGAAATGCAAAACTAAGTTTGCAACAATAAGTACCCTGGTGTCAGGGCGAGGCTCATGTTCAATGAATTAAAAGTCCTTGTCAATACGTTGAGGCTTAGAGAAATTTCTACCCTTAGTCTTTGATTAGAAGAGATCTTATTGAGATTGTTATGTCTAGCCACTCATTATGAGGAGATGGAATTGGTGGTGATTAGTCGATGGAGTAGACTAATAAGTCTTTCCTCTTAACCATATCATTGGTACGTGTTTGACCATCTCTTGATTCTCTAATCATTATCGGAAGATATTTCTCTAATTTATGATGTAGTTACAAGTTGGATTTTTATGGGCTTGATCTTTTGGGCCTTATCACCTTAGCTTAGAGAGTCAAATCCATGTCATTATTAGGCTTGAAACCCATGATTTAGATTTAGCCCTCTACATTTTCTACCTTAACCAAAGTCCTTTAGATAGAGTTAAAAGGTGTTTGGGCATCAAATAAGTCTTTTAATTGACTCTAGCGTATGTGCATTATTGAACAGTTGTGCTATCGCCAGTTTTATTCAAGAACTAGCTTAGTGCATGAATTTGTAGCACTCCTTAATCATGTGTTATGCTTTAACTAAACTAAATTGTATATTCCCCCCATAGCAATATTAGAGTAAATCTGCTTTGAGTTGTCTATTGCTAAGTTGATTCATTTCTTCAACTTGATCTTCACGAGTCATTGGTTTTGTTGAGTTGAACTTATTCGATAAGTCTACATTAGTGATCTCATCAGGTTGTCATCACATATCAATTCATCTTTTTGGGTAATACAAAATACATTTGCTTGGGTATTACTTTAGACTTTGTTAAGATGACACCTTCTCTAGGAAGGCTTTCAAGGACAATCATAGCAATATCACGATTTCCTTTGATGATGGTCCCAAATTATGAATAATAAATAGCTCAATGATAGATTGGCTCCCTCATGGTGAATTCCAAGTAAGGTGCTATTTCATCTTATTGTTATATTGCTCCTAGATCCCAATACTTATTTGATGATATAAAGCCTTCAAGAAGAGTAATAAATCTAGGTTCCCTTATTGAATTATCCCACGATAAAATTGGCCTTACATTATTTGACAAAATGTTATTAAAGCCTTCGGTAATTATTTTATATATCTTTAAGTGTCTAAATTCAAACTATCTCCTTGATTCCATATCAAATACATAAAAAAGTGTACACGAGAGTATAGAACCCATATCTTTTGAGTGTCGAAACCCAATGTTGCTAACAATGCACACAACTAATAAATCACCTAGCCAGTTTACTAATGAGTGAAGCATCAATTCAGAATATTAGCTCATTATTATTTATAATGTCATGTTATTTGAGACCAAAAATCTACATGTCATGAAATAAATAAATTTTAGGACTTAGTCCCTAGTCCATTTTTATTGTCTTTTGCAAAACAAAATGAGACTTCTGAAATTGGATTTGACAAATTTGCATGACCTGACTTCAAACATTCGTATGGGAATAAAATAGATTCCACGAAATATAGAAAATGTCAATGCCATGGTGAGGTGTCACAATTTAAGTAGTGCACAAGCTATGGAGAATATTTTTTTGTTATACATCTAGGTGCTTGTATATTCCAGTATTGTTTTTCGTTAAATCTTCCTAACAAAATCTCAATCCAAATGTTCACCTTAGCACATGTTCTTCTGCTTTTCCATATATATACATTGCATGTTTAGTCCCTTATTTGTTCATTCATCACTATTTCTTTTAGGTGCGTTGCCTTCTTTCTTTCATCCTTCTTCTCATATTTCTCATTTTATTCTACTATCTTCTAAGCTTTTCTCATTGATGCTCTACCTCAGTTCTCCATGTAATTTTACATCCTCAATCATTTCTTTATACTTCTTTATTCTCCTTTAGCATTCCACAAATTCTTCTATCATACACTTTCCTTGTCAATTTCACTTACGTCTTGCTTCATACATACTCTTCTTTGATTTTATTTTGCTCTAGCCTATACACATCTTCAATTTCATTTTCTTCTATTCCCTACTCAAACAATTCAGTGTAGGATTAAGTATCTTCCGACCCAAAATTTGAGGACTAAGAAAGATAAACCTTAACGTAAGTTAAAGGATACTAAGTTACTACTTTGCTTGAAGATTGAAGACCTAAGACAAATGACAATAGGAGTGTTGTGGTGACTTGAGAAAATATGGGTAGGTGATCCTTTTCACCTCTTTTCCTTTATTTTACACTTCTAAACTTTCTCCTCTGCTTTGCTCTAATGCTCATTCATCTTGGTGTTCTTCTCCTTCTCTTTTTTAAAAAAGAAAACTCATTCTAGTAGCTTCAATACTAGAAGGTAGTAAAGAGTGTCACTCTTTGCAAACTAAACAGCATTCACATTATTTGGAGAACAATGGTAAGCTCCTTCCTTTCTTCTTTTTCTATTTTTTTTTCTAGAGTTCATTTTATTGTAAGAACCCACTAGCCATTTTCTACAATGCCATTGTTTGAATGTCATTGAATTTGGAATAGTTGAGAAAAATTGAAAACTATATGCCACCCTTGTTTCCTTTCCATAGCCGGTTAGGAAACATCCAATGAATGGGAAAGTGTAATTTGGGTGCACAAATACATCCCCTAACAAAGCAACAACTTCTTACATAAGGTAATGTCATATACTTCACAAACCCCAATAAGCCAATACTCACTACTTCATAAGTTACACAGACCATGCTGCTTTGAAAAACTCCTTTTCTATTGTGGCATAGTTTCTTTGAGCCTCATTTAAGGTTCTACTAGCATAGTATATTATGTAAAATAACTTACCTCTCCTTTGCCTAAGACTGCTCCTATAGCATAGTCACTGGCATCACACATTAACTTAAAAGGAAGCTCCCAATCTGGTGCAACGATTATTGGTGTTGAAGTAAGTTTCTCCTACAATAGATTGAATGCCTGTAAGCAACTATCATAAAAAACAAAAGCAAAATCTTTTTCAAGTAAATTACAAAGAGGTTTAGAGATTTTAGAGAAGTCCTTGATAAATTTCTTATAGAAGCCCGCATGTCCTAAGAAACTCCTGACTCCTTTGATTGAAGTGGGTAGTGGCAACTTCTCTATTACCTCCACGTTTGCCCTATCGACTTCAATCCCCTTTTTTAACACCTTGTGACCTAAGACTACTCCCTCTCTTACCATAAAATGGCATTTTTGCTAATTCAAAAGTAGATTAGTCTTCTTGCACCTTTTAAGCATATAGCCTAAATAAGTCAGACACGAATCAAATGACTTCCCAAAGATTGATAAGTCATCTATAAATATTTCAATAAAATCTTCTAACATGTCAGAAAATATAGACATCATGCATATTTGGAAAGTAGCGGGTGCATTGTAGAGACTAAAGGGCGTTCTCCTAAAGGCGAAAGTACCATAAGGACATATAAAGGTAGTTTTCTTTCGGTCCTCGAATGCTATATGAATTTGATTATAACCAGAATAACCATCTAGAAAATAGTAATAGTCGTGCCCTGAAAGTTTTTCTAACATCTAATCTATAAAGGGGAGGGGGAAATGGTCTTTATGAGTGGCATCATTTAGTTTTCTATAGTCTATGCAAACTTTCCACCCAATCACAGTACAAGTAGCGTTTAACTCATTAGCCTTATTTTTAACCACAATTATACCACCTTTTTTAGGCACTACCTGAACGGGACTAACCCACTTACTATCTAAGATAGGGTAAATAGTACTTGCATCTAGCAATGTGAACACCTCTTTCTTTACTACCTCCTCTAGAGTTAGGTTAAGTTGCCTCTGTAGTTGCACTGTGGGTTTGCACCAAGCCTCTAGCAATATCTTATGAGTACAGATCAAAGGATTAATCCCCTTAATATCGATAATGGTCCACCTAATTGCTTCTTTATGCTCTCTTAGAACTCCTAAAAGTTGTTGCTCCATATCACCTATCAAAAGAAGAGGAGATGATTATCGACAAAGTATCATCTATTCCAAGACAAGCATATTTCAAATGACTAGGTAATGGTTTAAGTTCAAGTTCTAAGGGTTATGTCAATGATGGTACTGATTTCTTCTCACTGGTGCCTAACTCCTCATAGTATCGAGCTTTAATTTCTGACACCTGTTCCATACATTCTTCCCTAGGCTTATTATCATTGCTCTAATCATCCAGCTCCCTAAGAACTGATTCTATGGTATCCAATCCTACTTTCTCTTCTATGGACTCATAGGTAATCTCATCAATAACATTAATAATGTAACAGGATTTACAATCATCAAAATTTTTTATGGCTTCATAAACATTAAAAGTCACTTGATTGTCCATAACTCTTAAAGTAAGCTTACCTTATTCCACCTCTATCAATGCCTTACCTGTTGCAAGAAACGGTCTACTAAGGATCATGGGTACCTCTCTGTCCTCCTCCATTTCTAGGACTATAAAGTCAATTGGGAAGATAAATTTGTTTACTTTTACTAAGACATTCTCTACAATACCCCTAAGGTATTTAATACTCCTGTCAGCAAGTTGCAAGGTAACATGAGTCTCCTTGCAATCTCCAAGTCTCAGCTTTCTGAAAATAGACAAAGGCATTAAATTTACACTTGCACCAGAATCAATAAGAAATTTATCAAAATGAAAATTTCCTATAGTGTAAGGGACAGTAAAACTTTGCTGATCTCTTTGTTTTCTCGACAAGCTAGATAAATTCTTCTGTAGGATCATACAGTACTCCCCTGTAAGCATTATAGGTTCGTTCCTATCAATCTTTCTCTTCTTGGTGAGTAGATCCTTTATGAATCTGGCCTACGAAGGCATTTACTGAAGTGCCTTTACAAAAGGAATGTTAATTTGTAGCTTCTTAAAAACATATAAGAATTTAGTGAATTGGGCGTCTAGTTGCTGTTACTTCAGTCTTCTTAGAAAAGGGACAAGAGGAACATACGGTTTTACTTTTGATGACTTCTGCTTTGGTTTCTCTACCACTTGCTTCCCTTTTCCTTTCTTTTGGATTCTCCTCCTTTTCTTCAATTTATTTGTCAACTATTTCCACTTCCTTACCACTCAACATTATGGCATTGACACTTTTAGGATTATGTTCAGTATTGCTAGGTAAAGATTCTGATGGTCTATTACTCAACTGTTGAGAGATCTAACTTATCTAATTCTTTAAATTTCGAATAGTAGCCTGTTGATTCTGTAACATGGTGTCGGTCTTTTGCATATAGCTCAACATAGGCTCTTCTATTCTAGACTAATTCTGCTATGGTGGAGCATTATAAGCAAGACCCTACTTTTAGAATCCAGGTGGTGGTTTAAATGCATTATTGTCATTCCTCCATGAGAAGTTAGGATGATTGCACTACCCTAGATTGTATGTATTTAAATACGGTCCTTGATTACCCTGTTGAAAATTGTTGGCAAAGTTCACTTATTCTCTACTAGATGAAGCTGAGGGATTCCTAGATAGGCACTCAAGAGTCAAATGTAGTCCTAAACATAACTCACAAAAAGCAACGTGATTAGCATTAAAAGACTATGCTGAGGTCAGTTTACTTACCTAGGTAATGAGAGCTGAAATTTAAGCTGTTAATTGAGATATAGTGTCATTGTCATTGACCGATGCCACTCTTGATTTGAGTCTCTCGTTTTGCCAATTATGTGCATTGGAGGCCATCTCTTTTATCAGTTGACTAAACTTGGTAAAGTTAGTGATATCGTTCCTTATTTTGTGGTCTTAGTTGGTGGGAAAAATCTCTATAGAAATTTGGATGAGAGGTTAGCCTAGGTGGTAATGGACTCTTGTGGTAGTGAATGGAATCAAGCTCTAGCTTTATCCTTTAGTAGGAAGGGAAAGAGCTATAATTTGATGACCTCATTTGTAACATTATTCATCTTCACCGTGTTGTAACATTGGAGGAATCCTACAATATGCTTGTTAGCACTCTCATTTGGATATCCTCCAAACTGATTTGTTTGAACCATCTAAATGAGAGATGGTTTCAATTCAAAGTTGTTGGCTTGAATGGTAGGCCTTAGTAGGTATTGTATAGTCCCAAAGTGCTTAAGTGACTCCTTTTATCTGATTATTATCATCGTTGCCTGCCATCTCAACTTCTTGCACTTCTCTCCTTCTTCTGTTCTCTCTCCTCAACTGATGCAAAGTGCGCTCTATTTTAGAATCTATTGGTAGAATTTCAGCACTTCTACTCCTACACAAAAAATACTTGTAAAGAGGACAAGAAACAACATACATCGTAAACTGCACCTAAATTACCAACATAACTAAAAGGTTTAATATCTTTAGTCCCCGACAACGGCGTCAAAAAATTGATCCGCTAAAAAAATATATATATCTATATAAAATTATCGTGAATACTCTAGCAAGTATACTGGGTTGGAATCAAGTAATAAAGAGTGAGTAAGGTTGTTGATCCCTCAAGGATTATAGAATTATTAAACCTATGATAGCCCTTATCAATATTTAGGCAATTGAATTTAGATTGTAAATTAACTAATCTAATAATTACCCTAAAACTGTCAAAGAGAAAATCATGAAAAGATATCTAAAATGGAATAATCATTTGAGAATGTAGGAAAATAGAATCCACCTTAGTTGTGCAAATCAAATTGTCATCATGTTATATAGATTAATAGCTATATGGTTATTTTAGTGAAATTATCATGCCTTAAAATTTAATGACTTAAACCTCTAATTAATGGGTAAACTCCTGCATCTCCAATTAATAGTGAACTCTGAATTACAATCATATATCTCCCGATGCTATGATCGATTAATGCCCTAAATCAGTTATCTCTAATGCCTTAGCGAATAATTAACTTGAGACATTGCATTAATCCTTGGATAATTTCTAACTAATCTAATTAACGCCGCTTCTGCATTATCTAATTAGTTTAATTAAGAATTTCTAACAAACCCTATATCAACTCCAGATCAATAGTGTTTCTAACAATTATAACCAATAGAGAATTATAATTGAAATAATAGAAATTAAAATCATGAATTATTCGTACATCTATTAACCCCATAACATGACTATAATTATCATTTTAGTTATGTAGGGTTTCATCAATTCCCTACAATTTAAACTTAGTAAGCCATGGAATCTAAAACAAAAGCATATATCATAATCAAATTTGCAAAGAAATTCATGGTAGGAAATGAGAATAGATCACAGAATCGCATATATAGTAATAGGATAGAAATCACCAATTTTGTAATATTTGATATGAAAAACTCCAATCGCAAACTCTAACGAAGATCTCCATAGCAATAGCAAAGTCTTCTCAATGATCCACGAATTATCGAAAGAAAAACTCTTTAAAACTATCTCCCAACTTCATCTAAAACTCTCTAGGTAAAAAGAAGACGTAAAAAGTTCCTTAAAATATCAACATACTCCTATTTATAGAGGAGACAAGGGTTGGCTTGTGACTAGCCGTTTTTTCATTGAAGGCTGGCTGTGCTAACTTATAGGCTAGCGGTGTTGACTTGTAGGGTTATGGTGTTGAATGTAGGCCAGCTTAAAGCCAATTGCCTTCAATCTTAAGTGCTGTAGGTTGATTCGAGCTTCCTTTTGATCGCATAAAACTATGTCGATTTGCTTATATTTCCACTCTGATTCCCTTAAGACCTGAAATATCTAAATGAAAATACTTAAGTACCATTTCTTAATGATTTCTATAAAATCAATAATAATTCAATATAATCTACACATTGAAATATGAGTAAAATATGCCTTTATCCCCCATTCCCTTTTGGATAGTAGGGTGTTGATTTAACATGATTAATACTGTAAGAAGCCAATAGTTGTTGGACACGAGAATTAATGGAAAGAGTTCCATTGTCAGAAAGGATACGCCTTGGAATCTCGAATCTGCATATAATGTTCTCCTTTATAAAGCTTGCAACAGTCGGTCCCGTCACTTTCTTTAGAGGAATTGCCTTTACCCATTTTGTAAAACATTATGTCTTAACCAAAATCCAAATGTATCCCTTCAATAGAAGATGTATAAGTCCAATGAGATCAAAAGCCCATATGTGGAAAGGCTAAGGGTTAGTAACATTATGAAGTGTAATTGTGGGGGTGTGGATAGGATCAAAATGTTACTGTCAAACAATACAACTTTTGGTGAAATTAAAAGTGTCTGCCTCCATTGTAGGCCAGTAGTACCCCTAATCGAGTAAATAATAATACAACTTTCTTCCTCCCTAATGTTCTTTACATTCTCTAGCATGTACCTCGGTTAAAATCTTTTCTGTTTTAGGAGGGGCAATGCATTTTAAGGGTTTCACCATGAATGATACCCTATAAAGTTCACCTTCATGCATGAAATATTTCTTGACCTTACGCTTTACGAGTCTGGCATTCGTACTATTCATAGGTAGCACATTATTCTCTAAGTAATCAATGTATGGATGGCTCCAATCTCCAATGCTAGATACAAAATTGCATTCACCTTGATTGGGTAGCTCAGAACATTTGGGACAATGTGTTTGAACTTGGAGCACATCCTTTGCCATCGAAGGCTAATAATAACCTGTATGTTGAATACAACGATATAGTGGTGGCTCGTCCTCTCCACACCAAAATTGGTGATATTTTTCTAATTTAAGATGAGCCTCCTTTAATTAAATGTAGCGAGACAACACACCTTCTAGACCCTTATGATACAACATTCCCTTAGTCTTTATAAAGTTCTTCAATGTTGAAACAGAAGCCACACTAGGGTATGTTAGCTATTCCATAAATGGGATGTGCTAATCATTATATGCCTCTTCATCTTCTTTAAGGAAACTCAATGCTATACATGGGATGAATTTCTTAACTACTTGGATGTTTACATTATCACTTATATCTTGAATCAGAATCTTGGATGCTAGAGTAGCTAATGCATTAGCATATCAATTTATGGATCGTATTGTGTGCTCATATTGCACAAAGCTAAACTTTCTGACAAAGGCCTACACTGTAGCCCTATAAGGCGCTAGCGTAGATTCCTTCAGTCCAAATTTACCTATGGCTTGTTTAATGACTAAGTTTGAGTCACTTCAAATACATAAATTGTATGCTTTGACTTCTTGTGTTGATAATAAACCAAGTAACAATGCTTCGTATTTAGCCTCATTATTAATGCATTGAAAATCAAGTTTGAATGCCAGTGGTACTTCATGAACCTCAGGTGATGTCAATACAATTCTAGCTCCCTAACCTTGACTTCTCATTGAGCCACTAAATTTCAATAGCCATTCTCCTTCTATTTTAACCATAAAAGAATCCTCATGGAACTTAACTAGTATAGTATTTGTACTCGAGCCCTCTTGTGTGTTTAGGAAATATGCTAAAAGATCAGCTAAAGCTTGTGACTTGATAGCTTTAGGGGATTGCACCATTATATCAAACTCTAAGAAGAAGCAACCATTTTGCTACTCGTCTTGACAAGGCTAGTTGAGATAGTAAGTACTTGATTGGATTAGATTAAGTTACTAGATGGATCTTGTGCTCAAGAAAGTAGTGTTGTAGTTTTTATACGGCAAATACAATGTGAAACAATGTTTCTTGTAAGTCGGGTAATTGAGCTTGCTTGCTTGAAGAGTTTGGCTCAAATAATATATAGGTTAATCTAACCATCTACTTCTTACACAAGCAAAGCTCTAATAGATCTATAGGTAGAAGTAAGATATAAGACCAAAGGCTTTTCTTTGATAGGCATAGTCATAGTTTACGGGGAAATCATGATTGTCTTAATCTTTTGAATTGCCTCTTAATGAATTCGGTCCCATTTAAATGAGACTCCATTTTTCAAAAGTTGATGTAATGGATATGAAATTTCCATAAGTGTAGGTATAAACCTTCTGATGTATGAGACGTTTCCCATAAAGGTTTTTTAATTCCTTTAAGGTGGTGGGAGATGGCATTGATCTTATGGCTTGTACTTTTGTAGGGTCAATGTCAATTCCCTTTCAATGCACAACAAAACCAAGAAATTTCCCTGAAGACACACCGAAAACACACTTGAGAGGGTTCATGTGAAGCTTATACAGTTGGCATTGTTCAAAGACTCTTTGCAAATGTACTAGGTGATCAGGTGCTCGACTTGATGACTACATCATCAACATAATCCTCCATAAAATTATCTATCATGTCATGAAATAGAGCAGTCATTGCCCTCTAATATGTGGCATCTGCATTCTTAAGTCTGAATGGCATGACAATGTAATAAAAGTTTTCAACTGGTATACGAAAAGCTGTACACTCTACATCTCCAATCACCATTTTAATTTGATTATGTCCACTAAAACTATCTATAAATGAAAATAGCTCATGACCTACATTTGCATCTATCAAAGTATCAACATTTGGAAAAGGAAAATCATCTTTAGGACAAGCCTTGTTTAGATCCCAGAAATCCACGCATACTCTTATTTGTCCATTCTTCTTTTCTATAGGAACAATATTAGCAAGCCAAGTAAGATGCTTGATTGGCCTTATGAAACTAGTTCGTAGCAATTTCTCTACTTCCTGCTTGATTTGAATTTCAATCTCAGGATGGAAAACTCTTTGTCCTTATTTTACAAGCGTAGCCTCCAAAGTGATATTCAGTCTATGCACTATAAGGTTGGTATCTAATCTAGGCATCTCTTCATAAGTCTATGCAAACACGTCCTTGTATTCTTTCAACAACTTGGTAATATAAACCTTTATTTCCTACAGGAGACTCTTATTGATAAAGATTGGTTGTCGCGATTCTCCTAATTGCACCAAGTCCAATTCTTCTATTTCCTCGGCTTGAGGCTTCATTTGATCTTGTAATTATTATGGGGCAGGCTGAACTGCTTGCACTAGCATGGGATTTGAAGAGGATAGGCACACTTCTTTAGATCCTTCAAACCGTTATAAGTGGTACACACGCCGTCCATCCTCTCTAATGAAACTTTCAATTTTATTAGATTGCTTATTCTTCTTTCTTCTCCCACGACATCCATGCATCCTTCTCTTCTTTTGCTGATCCTCCTGAGCTTCCTCCCATGTAGGTAGGGGAACACTAGACGGCTTGGCTATAGCTGTTTCCCCATCCTCAACAAATCTATTGAAGAATCCCGACTTAATAAAATATGATTCATGCTGTTCAAAAGGATTCTTTGTAGTTAAGATAAACACATCTTACCCATTCTAATGTCCTTTGATACGTTGATGTAATGTTGAAGGAACTGAATTGTGGTTGTACAACCACTTTTTACCCATAAGCAAGTGATATTGGACGGGTGCATCGATCATATGAAAAGTGGTAGTGCTATGGATAGAACCAACTTTAAGATCAACATTAACATATCCAATGAAGTCAGTAGGGATGCAGTTGAAGCCATTTATCGATATGGGTTGTCTAATTAAGTGTCGGATATCAATCCTTGTAGCTTTGAATGTACTCATTGACATTATATTCAAGGAAGAACTATTGTCAATAAATGTTCTCTTAACTAGATAGCCATTAAGAACACCCTCCACATATAATGGCTGGTTATGACTAGAGCCTTTCACACACATATCTGTTTCAATGAATAAAATGGTGTTTTCATGTACCCTAGCTATCCTCCTTACGGGCTAGTCTGAGCTGTGCTGCATTATACTCTGTATATTGACCTTCAAAGATCTGCATAAGTGCAATTGTTGCTACAAGCCTAGCATTTTTATTAAATCCCAACAAGTGGATTATTCTTAACATCATTGTTGTTTATAATTAACTCTATACATGCAACTCATTCGTTTCATATTCTCTTTAAAGTGAAACAACCTTTAGTTGGATGACCAATACTTTGGTAAAATCTATAGTACTTATGTAAAATCTACAGTACTTATGATCGCTCTTCTCTTCATTTGTAAGGAGACATTTGAACCTAGGGAGCTTAAGATTTCCATTGCGCAACCATTGATCCATCATCTAATAGATCTTGTCCATTGGGCAAGGATATGATATCATAGGCCTAAAGTCATAAGACTTATCATTTCCGGATTTTTTTGTTTCTTTTTGTGATTCCCCTTGAGTAGCATTCATAAACAAGGTATGCTTATTGAACCTTTTAGCTTCATTCCTTTATCGAGTCACTGAATTGTTGGTCCTTTGCACATTCTTAACTTATGCAGCAAAAGAAGCCAAAAACATGTTCTCGAGATAGACCACATATTTAGGGAACATCCCTTAAGTACAGATCTTAACTAGTTCTTTCTCATCACAAACGTCTTGTATATCTAAAGAGCATTCTCTAAATTGCCTAATATAATCCATGAGATCCTCCTTGGACCTCCGATGAATTCATCCCATGTCAATGAGAGTCACCCTTTTCTCGATAGAGAAGAATTTTTCCAAAAACATCCTACATATTCCACCCCATGAGTAGATTGGTCTTGAAGGGAGATTGACATACTGATAAATGTGTAAAATTACACATTTATCTTCTCCAAAATAGCACATTTCTTACATTTTATGGAGTTTTACTATTATTTCTAAGTTAAAGTGGCCAAAATGCAAGTATTTGGATTGATTTTGTTAAGATTTAGAAAAAAAAGATCAAAATTTAGTCTCACATGATTTGTATAAGATTACAAGAATCTGTCTATACTATTGGCTATTCTTGGGAGCAAATTATACATGATATTGTTTAATTCTTAGTTTCAAGTTGATATATGATGAGTGCTTCATTGGTCTAAACATTCCCTCATGTGATGATAGTTGCCAAGCATCTTGCTTAAGCATAAGATAATAGCCAACAGCTATATGAAACCTTGAATGGTAACTATCAGCAAGAAGTCCTAATGAACCAAGCACTAGATGACAATTAGCAGCCCACATAATCCATCTACAGCAGCTCAATGGAGTATATGCAGTTAGTGGGATTGAGCTTCAGCTGATATGTGGAGCAATCAAATCAAACAAAGCTGAAAAGAGCAGCTACACTTTATATCTGCAGCATACGGGTTTGGACAATAGCCGAGATGCTTTTGGACTTCGACTCTTGACAGTTGAAACAGAGAAACTTTGATGCAATAGCACTCCAAATTCCAACCTGCAACAGCAGCTGAACTTGCAACTACTAAGTAGCTGTTGAACTTAAGCTCTAACCACTTGATAAGGCCAAACCGATCTTTACACCAACTATTTGCAAGAATCCTGATCCAAGCAATATAGCTATAGCTAGGAACCACATGCCGAGATGCTAATTCCAATAGCTACTGTTATCAAATTAATAATAGCACACTTAAGCTCTTAGAGGAGAATACAACAGCCAAAGGCGAGTAGAGACGAAAATAAAGAAAATAGACAATAGCCGAATATAGAGAGTTTAGACAATAACTTAGGGATAGTTTAAATATTGAAGAACATAATTTCTATTTCATTAATTTTATTATGTTTTGTTAAATTTTGAGACTTTAAATCATTTTATTCTAACTTACTAGAGGACTACCTAAGGTTCCAAATGAATCAAGATTTGCCGATTTTGCATTAGGTTTTGGGATTGAATATGCAAATCGAGGTGTTTTCTTTTCCTTGTTATTTCAATTTATATATATCTTAATTCATTTGGGTTTTGTAATGTAATCTTGTACCTTATTTATTTGGGTTTTGTATTGATGGATTTGATGAGTTGATGTGTTTTGTGCATTATTCCAATATCGATTTTAAGTATTTAGGTATTTTTCTATTGTGTTTATCGTCTAGTTATGTAGTATTTGGCTATCACTTTTTAGCTAAATAGAGTTATAGGATATTCCAAAGGGTTTCGATAACTCGTGTTGAATATAACTTGAATTTTTAAAAAAGTTTGTCATAGGGATATGCGGGTTTTAATTAAATTCATGAACTTATGTACTTAATGCGGTTGGAACTATGGTTTGGGTCATGGGAACATGTTTAAACCATATTTCTAACTAGAATAATAATTTTGGTGTGAGCGGATTATTATTTACTCGATAATTATAGATAAATTACCTTAATAAGTGAATTAATGCTATAATTAAAATTCCACTACTCTAGAAGATGGGTGAGTTCTAATGAGTTTAGTTAAATCCCTTTTAGTCATTTTCAAATATCGATTTAAGGTATCACATCGATTCAAATGAGAATAGATTTACGAATCTTAGTTTCACCTTTTTTTCTTCTAGACTAGGGACCCTCATAGTGTAGCTAGAACATTTGGTTTAGTGTTCATCTTGTTATTTAGTTTCCACTCATTTTTAGTTCAATTATCAATAGCTTAGATTAGGGAAAAACTCAAATAATTTAGTGCTTGGCACTTAGTACTTAGCTCCCTGTAGAATACGACCTTGACTCATCGTTTGTACTACATTTACAACCTGATACACTTGTCGGTTCACACAGTCACGTTTTCAGTGAGTCACATACCAAGTGTAGGCTTTTTCTGTGAGGGATTTTGAGTATTCCTTTAACTTTAGATCATCATCTAAGCAATAGACTTCTAAGGTCTCAATAAATTTCAATAAGTGTTCCTTAGCACTCCCCTTCTTTCCATTAAACAACATGAACTTAATACTTACATGATTCTTTCGATATGGCTTGATGGCATTGTGTGAATGGTATAGGAGCTTCAGTTCTAAGACAGTTGATGTGGATTTTGCCTTTATTTCTCTCATGTACACATCCAAATCCTCTTTAGTCATAAATGAAGCCCTTTGAGTAGGCACTTTTGTCTTTATTGGCATCGTAAGAGCAAGATTGGTGAAGTTCATAGGAACAAAATTTGCTAGAGCTAAGTCCATAAGGCTAAGATGTATAGATTCAACAATTGTAACACGTAGGGTTTTACATAAAGATGATGAGCCTCCCATTTGAATTCCCTGATTCATCATTTTGGGTGAAGTATGCTAAGTAGGTATAGGTTCCATTACAGGAGGCTGCTCCTTAGCTTTAAGGGCGTCTTGCTCACCAGTAATCGAGGGATTAAGTAGCTGAGATGCTTGTGTAACATATTGTTGCATCACATCAGAGGAACTCCCAGCAGTTGTCCCTTATTGTGCAATAACGAAAGCAGCCAAAACAGGTATACATTGGGCAAACATTGCTCGAAGCTCATTTAAACTCTGATTAGTTTGTCGCAACTCTTGCGTTAGTTGTGCATTATCGGGAATAACTTCTTAAGTATCCTCTCCTTGATTCATTCCTCCTATTAGAGGTAGATTTTGATTATTGGTCACAACAGTGCTATCTTGCTCTTGATCGTTGCTATTCGTAGGATTAGCAGGTCTTCTTTATGGGGGTACCATGAGTTGAGTGTCAAATCTTTCTTCCTTAATGGAGTCATCAAGAAAATGTATGGGTGGGTTCGAAGCAAAAGAGGTCACACACATGCAGTATGACTAACCAGACTACACATAACCAAGGAAATGATTTGACTTTTACATATGGGATAGTCAGGTGAATTAGGATAAGGAGAAGGAGTAGGTAGTCTTGGTAGGCTCTAACACGTCGGGTGATAGGTGGAGAAGTGAGATGGTATCAAACTCCACGATTAATGAATAATCGAGTAGTGTTTTTATGGTGTTTAAGTGTTTGATCTTTGAGATAGGATTTCAGTAGAGTAACAGCGTTAGTGAGAATTTGTCTCTTTTCCAAAGGAGGAAGTAAAAGGGGTATTTATAGGAGATAGTAGGTGGGTTAGATCATTATGTTGATTAATGGTTAAGCTAAGATTGAATATTTGTATAAATGGATATCAAAAGAGAGGCCTAAATAAAAGGCTTTACAATCTTTTAGTATGAGTCAAATCAAGAAAGATTGAATTAGGTGGATCAATCCAATAAGCCTTACTCCAAACCTATCATGCTAAATCTTCTTTAATCATCCCGGATTTTTATGGGCTTGATCTTCTGGGCATTGTCACCTTAGCTCAAAAAGTCAAATGTAAGGACCCTAGGGGAGGCCCTAGTAGTATTGCTTAGAATTTCTATATCATGTGTGCACCCATGATAAGAAAATCGCCTTGCAAGTTAGAGATTGTAAAACTTTAAATAGTTTATTGCTAGGGTCTTCAATTTTTGTTCATTGACTCATTGTATAATGTAAATAACTATAGATATCCATTATTCCACAATTTCTTAAAACCGTAGAGAATCGGTATCTCCTACCAAAATAATGAAAATAGACAGACACTTCTAAAAAATTCTAAACTTACTAAAGATACTAAACTTAATTGAGATATTAGTCATTTTTTAGAGCAATTCTGAATTAACTACACAAGCTTTTCATCATACTTATTCAATGGTAGCACTCTGCGCTTGGTTCCTATCCCTATCCCAACTATCGATCAACCTGTAAGGAAAAGAACTATCATGGTGTAAGCTTATGCTTAGTGAGATAAATACCTTCGTCAATACTGCATGACAAAAGTTTATTTAATGCACAAACATATGAATGTATGATCAATCAATATGCTAAACAATACATGCAGTAGCCTAGGAATTGTATGTAACTTAGAATTACGCCCGCTATAGTTAGGGTTTAAAGATAATTAACTTACCTAAACCAAAATCTGAGTTTTAAACCTTAGGTTTTAATTCATTTATACTATTATACTTAAGTAAAAACAAAACCATATATATATATATATATATATGTAGATTGTATATAATATACTTTCTTTCTGAACAACAAATCGTATTTTCAAAAATCCTAAGTCTAGCGGTATGGTGGCCCCTACAGTCCACAAATACATGCCCTAAGTAGAAGTCACAAGACACGGCCCCTCACCGACGGTTGGCGTCTCCCTACGCTTAGTGTCTCCCTACGCTTAGTAAGCTTGTTAGCTTAGGACAGAGGCTTAATAAAAATGATGACATAGCTAGTGCTAAATCCTACAGGAGGCCCTCATCCTATGAGTCCCTTCCTAACTTCTGCGTGAAGCAGTAGTCGGTGTTATCCAAACGCAATTTTGGAGAATGCATGATTCATTAAATTTCTTAATCATATAAGTGATTAATTCGATTTTTCATAGTGATCAAACAATTTCATTCCATACAATTGCACGTATGAATTATCAAAAACAATTTCCATTGATATATGATTAATAAGTCATAGCATACAATCACAAATTCATACACATGCACTTCCTATATCCCATAAGCATCCAATATATATATATATATATATATAAGCTTAGGTACATTTATTCTACAAGCAAAATCAAGTAAAGAGTCATCAGGAAGTCACTCACTCAGCCATGCTGATCAATTAAAATAATTTAGGGGTAGGTCATCTCCAAAAGCTAGGTCCTCTGGACATCGCAAATATGATACTATAAGGATTTGAAATAAAACTTAGAAAACTAAGCTAAAACCCTTTAAGCTATACTTTTGACTTGGTTTCATATTTTTCCCAATTTCTACTTAAAGTTTAATTGCATATAAATTTCTCATTTTAAATCCAATTTTTATGATTTTATAGTCAATCTTCATCATTTTCGAGTGTAATTTAACATGGTGTGGTTATATTTTTGTGATGAGGTCCGTAAAACTACCTATAAGTCAGAATAATAGCGATCCTCATGATTTAGAGTGCTTTTAGGCTTTGTTTAGTTAATGGGCTTTTTGGTAACTTGGGAAATTCTTTGGGCTTGGGCTTAGGACTTTATTCTAAACTTAAAATACTCTTTAAAATCAAATTTCCAACTTTGGTTTACACTCTTGGTGCTAACAACAACTCCTTGGGCTTTTATGTAGGTTTAAGTTGTCAAATGGGCTTGTTTTTGGTTCAAACCAAAGTTAGTGACTTTGTTGGGCTTATGGAGTCTTAGGTGGACTTCTTATGGGCTTCAAAACAACCTTTCTTAATATTTTAAAGTGCTGGTAAGAATTTTAATAATGGCCCAACTTAGAGTTTTAGGCTCGTTTTAAGAGTTTTAGGCTTTGTATACTTGCCGTACTTGCTTTGGTTGATTTTTTTACTTTGTTCACTTGGTTTTATTATATTTTTAAGTGGCTTTTATTTATGTTCTAGATCTGGTCGTGATGAGTCCAAGGGGTACTCACTTGGTTTCTCAACTTGTTTTATTATTTCCTTAAGTTTAGGGGTTAAATCATGAACCTATACTATTTATATTCCAACTTTGACTTAACTTCTCTTCCATATGGTGATTATTTAGCTTATACTCTAGATGAAAATAATAGATCTCATACTTATCATAACTTTCATGCCATAGTTCATATCTCACAAAGTTGGTTTCTTCATAAAAGCTTAATGTAATGGATTTTTCCTTTACCTAAGGCTAGGTTTGAGCATCTTTAACTTAATAGAGGTGGAAATAATATCTAAATGACTCACATACACTCTACGTCCAGCATGATGTCTCCTCGTTCATGTACACATTTCCTGATTTTCTCAACTTAAAATCTTTCATTCTAAGTGTTAAACATAAATCTTTACATAACACCAACTTAGCATGCTCATATTTCAACTTTCATGTAAAGGGGTTCACAAGCTTACTTCTTAAGGTGGTCTAGCTATTTTATCATTTTATGATCATACTAATATCTTCATGAAAACATGGTCTCCTAACATGGCATATTAGGTCACTTTAACAAGAAAACAACTTACTTGTTCTAAAAGCGTAGAAATGGTGGTTGTGCAACTAAGTATCCTCTTATGTTCCTTATTTTTCCTCCTTCTTCTTTGTAGCTCTTTTGGAAACTAGAGTCTTGATCTTTGAAGTAGGGTTTTGAGGATATTTTAAAGTTCCTAAAAGTAGCTTTTGAAATTGACAAAAGGAGGCAACAAAATCAAGCTTTTGTGCCGTGAGTTATGAAGCAAAAAGGTGGCGGCAATGTGGGATTTTGTGGGGTTAGGTTTCTTCTTTTGATTTGTGTTTAAAGTAAGGGAAAAGGAAGTGAAAATGAGAGTGAAAGAGAGAGAGAGAGTGGCATATTTTTGAATGGGAGGAGAAGTGTGTTCAAGATGCTTTAATTGGTTATCTTTTAGTATGCACAAATGCCAACTTTTTGACAAGACTAGATGATATAAATATCAAGGGGTGAATAGTAGATGTGTAAGACAATTGAGTGATGGACAAATGAGAAGGTATGACCTCTCTTTTCCTTCTTTTCCAATCGGCTAAGTAGGGAGCAATTAGGGCATGGTATTGTCTTGTCACTTAATTAAAAGTTGGATACATAAAATAATGTAATAACTTGTCCATATGTAGTATAAGTTGTGATGTGATAAGGAAAGTATCTTATTACTAGTTTTTGATAAGTTATCAATTGATAAATGATCCTGACTCTCAATTGATAAGTTATTTAGGTAATTGATTGGTTTACTTATTGTTGTGCATAAGTCTTATGTATGAAGATAAGGAGATTGTCTTATATGAAATTCTTTTGGAGTTTGTCTCTTAAATTGATTTGTAAGTTATGATTTAATTTTTATAAAATTATTCAAATTTCTAGAGTTGAATAAAATTATTCAAATTAAATTCTTAATTAACCCCTTAGGGTTACAAGTCCTTAATTGTTTTAAGGTTTTGGGTTTTAAGTGACTTAGAGTTCGTGGTTCTCGTATTCAAGTTTTATCGATAATAGGATTTCGAATTGGAAAATTAAATTCATTTTTAAATGTAAACTTAAATTCTTAGTTTAGTTGATCCTTGTAAACGTTTGGAAAGTACTCTTGGTTGATTAATAAGCTCGTTAAAAGGTAGAATTTACAAACATGGCTTATAAGTGAAGATAGGGGAATTGTCTTGTGTGTAATTCTTTTAGGATTTGGTTCTCAAATTAATTTGTAGATTGTGATTTACTTCTTAAAAAATTTTATAATTTTCTAGAGTAGAATAAAATTTGTTCAAATTATATTTTTAATTATTTATTTAGGGTCATAAGTCCTCGATTATCCCAGGTTTTAGGATTCAAGTGAGTTTAAGTATGTTTTAGGGTTTTTCACCAATTCAGGAGTAATTAACTTACATTTATGAGCTTAAGATTCATTTGGCTTAATTATTTAAGATCATCGCTTTATTATACAACATATATATATATATATATATATCATATGATAGATTAAGAAAAGAGAAGGAAATTGCTTAGTAATATATTTATTTATATATACATATTGTGGGGCTACTTATGTACATAAGTAAAATTAATTTTGTAAATTTATTAATTTGTTCTTTTAACTAGCTTTAGTTATATTGTTTATTATCACTTGAAATTATCCTTGATTCGTTCGTTATCAGTTTTATATGATTTCACAAGATTAATGACAATTTTATTGATTTCTAACTTTTCAAGCATTAGGATAATTTTATAGAGTTTTAAAAATTTTTATGATTTGATATTTATGGTTTTTATTGAGTTTAGGTTTACATTTTTAAAAGTATGCGTATGTAGGAATTGGGGTTTTCTTTCATGATTAAGGTTTCCAAATTGTATAATAAGGCCTTTCAAGTTCGTTTTAAGTTCCGAGTTTAAAATTTTAGTCGGTTTTCATTTTATGTGGTTTTGTTGACTTAAGAAAATATCTATGATACTCGAGTTCGACACCATATTTAGAAGGTTAAATTTGCAAAGTCTACATCAAATCTATGTTGTTATTGGCCTTGAAACCCATGGTTTAGATTTAGCCCTCTACAAATAGGAAAGATGAATAAGGATTGATAAAAGAAAAATAATAAAATAAATAAGAACAAATAAAGTAACAAAACTAATTAAAATTAAAACTAATTAATATAAACAAGCATAAATTAATTAAAATAAGGAAGGCCTTATTCTTAGTGAATCGTTATTATTTATTCTCTAGTTCCTTGTAATCTTTCAATCTCAATTATTCTTTAGACCGTAGAGATTCTTAATTTTATTCCTATGGAAAATTCGATTTTGAATTAATTGAACTTGCGCCTCTAACTAATTCATAACTGTGAGACCCTCTCTAGTCGCATCGCTGTTGAATAGAGTATCTTAAGATGACATGAAACACCTGGATCCTACTATTAGGTTTTCCTAATCTGGAAAGATCTAATACCTAATCTCTTAACGCATTAAAACTCTTCTAATTACTCTATAGTAAACTTAGACATCCAATTAGTAACTGTGGTAAGTATTAAAGGAAGATAATATGTTCTGTATAATTAAATCATCAATGAATAATATCATAGATAGAAAGAAGGATTGTTGCAAAAAGAACTAGATTTCTATAATATTCACTAAGAATGATTTAACATAAAAACATAAGAAAAGAAAAAATGGAAATAAATTGAGAGACCCCAAACAATAATTCTAAGATACAATTCTATCAAAAGGGGCTCTTCTTGAAGGCTTTAGCTTAAGGATCTATTTATAGAGACGATGGCTAAGTTTATAAAGAGAGAATTGACAAAATAAAATATACACTGAATATTGCTTGTCTAAAAATAAGAGATGTGTAACAAAAATAGAAGATTTGCTAGTCAGAGGATGACCACGCCCTAGGTATACGGTTGTGGTAGTTGGTCGTATACTTATTCTTTGCGTGAAAACTTTTAATTTGAAGAAATTAATCGATGAGAGGAAGATGGTTGGGGACTATGACCATAGACCTTAGCCATAGTCTTTCTTAGACTTTGTTCTTCAATTGATTCTCATTCGGAGCTTCGCCGCTTTATTCCAAGATCAATGATTTTGCTCCATTTTACTCTAAAAAAGACTAAAAACCTTTAAAACTTCATAAAGTGCTCTAGTAGTCCTTGAAAATGAACTTAAACAAATTAAGTGCAAAATAATACAAAATTAACTTGGTTAAGGTCTAGAATAGTGTAGTAAATATATGTTATTTTTACGTTATTAGTATGTAATATATATTATATATATACATAATATTTTATATTGACAAATGTGCTTAATATAATATATATATATATATATAACAATAACATTTTATATGTACAAATTTATATATGTAAAAAATATAAATTTTCTATATAAATATGTTGTATATATAGTCTAAATATAATATATATGTAAATTATATAATAACTATATAATCTATATATATTTCATATATATATATTTAATTATAACATATGAATAATGACATATCATTGCATATGTGGTTCATAAAGCACATATATGTTATTGCATATGTACATAACATATACATAATAATTGTTGATGGACAATTTTGGATGATGGGCTCCCAAGGCCCATTCCAACCTATATAGACTATAGGCTGGCCTACTTTAGTCCAAGCCCGTGCCAATAGAACTTAAGATGTAGCCATATTAAGGATTTTCTACCCTAGGACTAAGCTCTACCATATGCCTAGCCTATTATATGTCTAGAAATTAGTCCTTTAGCTTTAGTCCTAACTCATGGCATCCATGCCCGAGGATGTTAGATATTAGAGGTCTACCTAAGAAGCTTAGACGTCAAATGATATGGGAACACTATGGACATACCAACTTATGGGAATTACTGACGTGCCACGTCACCTTTAGAGATCTTGGAACGTATCTTAATAAAAAGGTACACTTCCATATTTGAATAAGATATAGATATATCCGGATTTCCTCCATTAACTATATAAATAAGAGACCAACCCTAAAGGTAAGACATCTTTACATACGTACACTAAAGCCTTCTTGCTTTCTTTCTTTCTCTACAATCCCACAACTTTCTGACTTAAGCATTGAAGTGGTCATTTTGGACAACCTTTCAGCACCTCCTTACTATCTTTTCTTTTACAAATACAAGTCTATTTCAAGCCCCCAATAAGAATCTCCATCAATGGAATTTCCACTAAAACATTTAGTATCGTAAGGGGGGAACTACGTTACATTCAAAAGATTTATAGCCTTTCTATGTCTTAAGCTAAAATTTTGAAAGCAATGATGATAAGAATTGGAAAATCTAAACAAGTACACAACGATTTGGCAACTGCTAAAGTGACTGAAGTCATTGAAAGCCATGTAAACCCCTAAAATTTTCGATCTAGCTTTTGAAATAGACTCGTGTATGTTAGATAATTTAGGAGTCGACAAGGCTAATGAAAGTGAAAACCCTAAAAGAATTAATTAATCGCGTAAGAAGCTTTTCTACCCTAAATGTATGTAAATACTAAAGATTTCATTCAAAAGTAATAAAAACACTAAAATGATAACCTTAAAGACATATGTGCACTAATTCATCATAATATACCCTAAAACTCTAAATTGATAATATATCCTCCATATTGTACCATTTCATTAGTAAACGACTAAAGACAACTTTCAATCATGCATAAATATTTAGAATACTTAAGTAATCCTTTAGAAACTAAGATATTACATTGTAGATCACATTTATCTTCTAAGTATATAAATAGGTTAGTATTACATAGAGTTAAAGGTTTAGTTGAGGCTTAGGTTAAATGTAGTAAACCTTAATACCCTAAATGCTATTTTTCATCTCAATTATACTAAGTACCTTATCAAATGATGTATATAGGATATAAATGCCTAATGGAAGATCTCATTATCTATTTTTACTAATCCCTTCTTATTTCCCTTCATTTCCTTAATCTTTCTCAAAATTTTTCCTAATTAGTTCATTATGTATACAAAAGGGTCTTTATTTTTTGAAAGTTGACCAAGGTCAAAATGTTGACTAAGTCAACACATGTTGACTAAACTCAACAATTTGAAAAGTAAAAAAAAAGTGTCTTTTTCATTTGAAGAAAATACCTTCCTTCTCATGATTTCTTTTCTTTTCTTTGTCGTCCACTTCTTCCATCTTTTAGACCCCACTATTCTCCCTCTTCCATAAACAAAACAAATCAAAAGAAACAAAACAAAAGCCCCCTCCATGCTGTGAGCTTCCCTTCCCCTTTCACTCTTCTTTCCTTTTCAATTTTTCAATCATTTTATCCATAGTCAAAGGCAACTTAAGGTATGCTATTTTATTCTTATGTCTTACTTCATCCTCTTTACTACTTAGAAGGAGAAAATGTTAGGTTATGTGTTGTGTACATATATATATATATATATGTTGATCTAGGCTTAAAGTTGCAATATTTACATGTTGAAGTATAGAAATCATGGTGAAGAAGAAGGATATGCATGTGCATATGTCCTTAAGTATATGTATATAAGGATATGCTAGAAGAATACATGTATAAATACCTTTGTACATAAGTATATAATATGTACATAACCTAAAATAAGATATATACTAACTATACATACATATACCATGTCAAATATACCCTTAAAATACAAAAAGAATGAAATTGTGAAGCTTTCTTAAGAGGGTAGATAAGGCATACGAAAATACGTATAAAAATACGTATGTCACCGTATGCATATATGGGTATATGTATAAGTACTTATAAGTACACAAGTATATATATTAGTATATTAGAAGTATAGGTATGTATATCACATATGTATAAAGTGTGTAAATATATAAAGATAATAATGGACTAATGATGTAAGCAATGATGTCATTAAAGAATTATATAAGCCATGACATCATCAAAAAGATTACATAAGCCATGACATAAGCATAAGCTTGTAAAAGAATAGATTATAAGATGACATAAGAATATAACCTATATATGCATACATGTACTTAGGAGTCGAAAATCCTTTAAACCCTAATACACTTCCTAGATTGAATTAAACTTAATCAAGTATGTGAATTAGTAGCACTAATGTAAAATTTCCTAAGTGTAAGAATCAAATAGCTAATTCAATCATTAAATCCTAAACTAAGGCATAAACATAAGTAATAAGAATAATTAAACTTCAATAAGATAAAATTTCAATAAATTTAGCCCATATCGTAAAACACGGGTCTTAACATCCAAAACGGATATTACCTTGTAAACGTGCGTCCGAAAACGATGAAAAATGACTATAAATTTGTAAATATTGAAAATAAAATGAAAAAGTTACGTACAATTAGCAATTAGGTTTAATCGAATAAGGGTTGATAGTAATCTAAGTAGAATTAGGTAGATAGATATCTAGAACCATTAGTTGAGTCAACTATTTATTATCCCTGTTATCTCGTAATGATCAGGTGATCCCGACGAGGGCGAGGATCTCCCGATCGGTTATTACGATTAAAGCGAGTCGTCATAGTCAAGTGAGTACTCTCGATGACTCTATACTTGTTTGTGCTTGTAGTTAGTGCATTTAAATTGAATATCAATAACTTGATGCATGGGGTTTCGAGATATGCGTATGCTTGATATTGATTGATTATTGTAAGAAATATTGTTAAATACGATAATTAATGATTTGATGGTATGATTGATTTTTATATGATTTGGATTGTTTACTGATATTGATTGATTGCCTCGTAATTTGACCTAATTATGTTTGGCTTATCTTAAATTAAAAGGGTCATGCATTATCCATGCATTGCATTTACTTATTCTGGCCATCACTTCAAATGGAGATAAAGAGAGGTCTTGCGGGGGTTGTTTATATATATTAATGTGTTTCTGTACGGTGCACTTGTATAACATGACCTTACCTGAACCTACGGGCTTACTAAGCGATGGAGACGCTAACCGTATGGCTAAGGGTCGAGTCTAGAGATCTCCGCTGTAGGGTGTGAGTATGGACTGCGTGGGGCTACCTCACCGCTAGGCCTGGGACTTTGTGAACTACTGGATTTTTAGAAATGGAAATGTATTTTTGTGAAATACGGAATTCAAAGTTATGGGTAAAAACCCAGGTGCTAGAGCCCGGTCGTGATTGGTGCCGATGAATCTCCAACCCTTATCTCAGAGGGCGTTAAAATCCGATATTATATGTAGTACCGATTAACTGCATATATTGTTTGGCATACTGCGTGTGCATGTATTCATATGGTTGTAATAATTTGTTTGATAACTTGTTTACTAGTATGGTATGAGGGATAGCTCACTAAGCTCTTGTAGCTTATTCCCCAATAGTCTTTCTTTTGTAGGTTTACATATGATGGGAATGGGATAAGTCTCGAGTGTTGAGTGCGAGATGAAGATATGTACATTAGTGTTAGAATTAGTTGAGATCTTTATAGGTGATACATAAACTCTCTATGTAGAAAATATTCACATGTTAGAATTTAATATAAGTTAATTCTTCCTGCAATTTTATAATGTTGGCATATCCTGTCCTATTATTTGGTAGGGGATACCGATTCTCTGCGGTTCTGAGGAACTAGGGGATATCAGACATCCATAGTTATTTATAATTATATATTATGTCATGTTACAATAAATTAATTACTTAAAAATCATTAATCTTAGTGATTTATTATTTAGAGTCTTACAATCTTTGACTTGCTAGATGGTTTTCATATCATGGGTGCACATATGTTATGGAAATTTTAGGTAATCCTACTAGGCCCCTTTTAGGGTCTTGACAAGCCAGGTGGTTGATACTAGTAAGGATGGTGACATTAGAGAGGAAGAGGTTGATGCTAGCAAACAGGATGCTATCGTGGTGGCTGATGGCTGCAACCATTATGCCCTTACAGTTGGTCCACAACAAATTACTAAGATCATGGAACTTTTTGACAAACTGTAAGCTCAAAATGATGAAATTCAAGCCCTAGATTCCTAAGTCACAAAATAGAATGACCTAATCAAGGAGCAAAATGAGGTGCTTTTAGCATGATTGCATAGCTAATGAAGGATGTGATGCATAATGCCTTGTACTTCAAAGGCCAATAGCTCAGATTCCAACAGCTCTCCTTCTCGAAGCTTAGTAAGTAAGCCCCTTGTCGATAGAAGAATTGTTTCAAGTGGGAAAAGAGTTCAACATAAGCTACAAGTCGATGTGATGAAAATCGTGGCGAAGATTGAAGGTCAAATGTCCCAGCTTGTACGATTACACCATATGTGGAGCTACATAAGAGAAAGGGAAAACTCCTTGGGTTGACAAGCTGGTGGAAGGCATGGACTATAAACGGCTAGTAGATTTAATGGTTAGCAGAATGTTGGGAACTTACTAGAGTGGAAAGATGGAGGTTACTAATGAACTTTAATCTCTTGAAAGATTCAAGAGCAAGTGCTTCCTCCTAGTATTAAGGTCCCAATGTTTGAGCCATACAATGGGATCACTAACTCGAAAGACCATCCAATGCACTTCCGATCCCTTATGGACTTACACAACCTTAGTGATGGGGTCAGATGCAAAGCTATCTTAAGCACTCTAAGGAAGGTCGTATGGCTGTGGTTCAACCACCTGCTTGAGAATTCAATCTTGAATTTTGATGTGCTTACCAGGAAGTTTTCTCTCCACTTCTAAGAGAGAAAGCTTGTGACTGAGGACAATTCGTCCTTATATCTTGTCCGATAAAAGGATGGGGAATCCCTCCACTCATTCATAGACCAATTCAATAAGGTAGTGGTAGAAATACCATAGTTAAATGAAGGAATTTCTATACACGCCACTATCATTGGAGTGGATTATAAGTGATTTTTTCAAGTCTTTATGGAAAAATAAGCCAACTATCTTGGTCAAATTCTAAAAGAAGGCCTAGAAGTATATTGACTAAGAAGACAACATTTGTGCTAGGCATAGAGTTAATGAATAGAGGTTTGATGAAAGAAAGGAAAGAGAAAAGGGGTTGGTATAAGATTGTTGAGGACCTTAAGTTGACGACTATGGTTTGAAGAACCAAAAGTGTTTTAATCCAGTATCAACCTTCAACTAACATACTCTCTTGACCAAACCTATGGGGGCATCTTCATGGAAGTCCACAACTTAGGTTTACAATCAAGACCTGAGAAATGAAGGTTAGGGTAAGCTGATGTGATAATGGCAAGTAATGTAACTTTCACAAGGCTAGCTAACATAATATTGATGAATGCTATCAATAGAAGAAAACACCTTAGAATACGTTATCCAATGTAGATACTTGAAGGAATACACTGCTTACTTATTGGGTTGAACAACCTCATTAAAGACAACGAACTGAAGAAGATTATTAAGAAGGAAAAGGCTGCAATGACCTATGTTGTAATCAAGCCTCCAATGAGGTCATTAATACGATAATAGGTTGCCCACAATTAGTAAGCTGATGGAGTTCCTCCAACTAGGGGCCTATCCTGAACAACAATCAGGTATACCAAGTGAAGAGGAAGAGGCCTAAATTTGATACCTCTATCGCCTTCACAAATGAAGATCCTTAGGGGATTGAAACCTTACACCAAGATGTCCTGGTGATTGATACTCATATCATAAGATTTTAAGTCTAGAAAATAATGTTGGAAATCGAGACTTTAGTTGACATCATCTTTAAGCATGCTTATGATCATATGATAGAGAAGCTCTCGTACCAAATGAAGCTATGTCATTATGATCTAATAGGCTTCAATAATTAAGCCATGAGGCCTAAGGGAATAATTACATTAAAAATGGAGTTCGAAGATGGTGATAATGTGGCCATCTACCTTGTAGATTTGTAGTGGTGGACTAGATTCCCCCTTTAGTAGAATCATCAAGCGACTATGCATGAACTCCTTTAGCATGATAACATCCCTACTTCACCTAATGGCAAAATTCCTAACCTCGAGTAAAGTTGGAATTTGTAGGGCTGACCAGAAGTTATCTTGAGAATTATATACCATAGCACTAAGAGGGGATAGCATGCTAGCCTTTGATATAGAAACCACAAAAAAAAAAAAAAAAATTGGCCAAGAAAAGGGGAGGTTTGACTAAAGGCATAGAAGAGTTCCAACTTAATGATGATGCCATGCAAACCACCCATATCTATAAGTTACTACCAGATGACCTAAAGCAGGGCTTCATTAAACTTCTCTGAGCCAATGCAGATAGGTTTGCATAGACACTGTCAGACATGTTGGGTGTTGACCCATAAATTGTTAAGTAAGAGCTCAACATCGACAGAAATGCTAAGTCAGTAAAGTAGAAGAAATGACATTTTGTCTTAAAATGATGGGTAGCTATCAAAGAAGTGTAGAGGTTGAAAGTTGATTTTATCCAGAAAGAGAGGTACTTGACTTGGTTAGCCAATGTCATATTGGCTAAAATGTCCAATGGGAAATGGAAAATGTGTGTTAACTATACTGGCCTCAACAAAGCCTACTTGAAGGACTACTTCTCACTCCTGAAGATTGACTAGCTGGTCGACTCGACATCGAGACATGCTTTCTTAAGCTTTATGGAAACATTTTTGAGTTATAATCAAATCATGATGGCATTAGAGGATAAAGTGCATATGTCATTCATCATAGACTTCAATACATACTGCTATAAGGGAATTGTCACATCCTAGCATCTTACAAGATGTACCATCACACAGGAATACCCATTGAAAACTTAACTCAACCTACTCATTCATCAAAAGACAACTTTGTTTACATAATAAAAGGGTTGCGACATCGAAGTTCAGCTGGATACTTTGTTACAACTTATGTGTACAATATAATATTTACATCAAAATATAAACCAACTTTTTTTTTCCTTTATCGTCTTCACAATAATAGGATCTTTGACTTAATACAAGTCCCATACAACAGTCGCTGACTTCGACTCACACTTGTAGTATACATATCCCTCTTCAGTGTTGGGCCTTTTATGATGTAGTTAACCTGAAGATAAAACATCTTATCCCCTTAGCTATTGAAGCTGAGTGAGAGTAGATAACAAATAACATAATACAGACAACACTACATATCACAACTGAAACATTTTAATCATAACTTACAACTTCAACTTCACATATGCATTTGCCTAACCAAGCACTTACTGCCAACAATGTAGCATGCTATGCTCATCTATGTGGCATGCATCGGTACCTATATCTTATGCCCTCCAAACTTCTTCCGGTTAATTAACATAGTCGAGCATCTGGATACAATGTCTAGGAACCTAGAGTAACAAGGAGTTGCTTGGGAATAAGACCCCTACTGAATTGGACTACATACTATAGTCTACCATTTTTAAAAAAGGCAACAAAGAGCTGCTTGGGAGTAGGACCCCCAACATTGCTTTACAAAATTAGACTATACACTATAGTTCACCAAATCAAAGTGGTAACGTTGACAAATTAGACCATACACTATAGTCTACCAAATTAAAGTGGCAACACTGCTAAATTAGACCATATACTGTAGTCTACCAAATTTGACTATCAAAATAGTCACATTGTTCGGGCAATGCAATCTATATGCTTCCAAAAATTGAGTTCATAAAGCCATGCTTTTTCCTTGATCACTTGGAAGCCTCATTCTAAAATCTTTGACCCATAGGTCCATCTTTGTGCCGTGTCGTGATATGCAATAGCAACTCAAGAATATCAATTAATACAATTAATCTTTAAGTTTTATTCAACTCAATGATTTGATTCTAGTTTTCAAACTCTCCCTAGCAGAATTCTAGTATCTTACTTAGGGTTCACTTAGGTGAACACCTAGAAGATTGAGTTAGCAATCACTCAACTTTCTTAGTTAGCACAATCATTTGTAAGCACAAATCATCGCCAACATGGCAACATAATAGTTTAACCAGAATATAGTTACTATCATTCAAAATCAACACATCGGCATCCACTATAGTAGCATATCCATTCACCTAAGATATACACATATTCAATCAATACAGTATCAAATAGCACTAGTGTTATGTGTAGCAATATATCTACTCCAAGCATGGGTTAGATCCACTTATCTAGACTTAGCAATAGTGCAAAATCCTAAACTTCATGACATGGTCCTTTTTTACTTATCACATTTATGAAAATATGACACAATCTTTAAATCAAGTATAGGTCGAACTCGAACTATTATAAACTTTCATTTTCGTTTTTTTTAAAACTTCATTTGATCATATTTTACTCATTTCTTATCCGATTTCAGTAAACTTTATATCGTCACGATCGTTATTTTGAGTGCTATTAATATATATTAAGAAACAAGATTGATCAATATTTTCAAAAACCCAAAAATACCCTTTTCTCATTACGACTCGACGGTACGTTATCCTAACTTTGAAATTGACCCGAGTAAGCTTTAGTACTGAACTAAAAACCTTAAAAATTATACTTTCTAAACTTGTCCAACAACACTTATTATATCCCAAAGTGTTCGTTTTACGTAATTTGTCATGTATCTTACTAATATTAATTACTATATTACATACTAAGTAAATATATAAGCTTATATTAGGAAAATACAAAATAAATGGTATATGAGCCTGATTAATTTCACAAAAAATTCTATAGACTTACAAAAATATGTAGGTTAATTATCGATCATCAATTACACTAAATTGGTTATTATCTATTTTTACAAAAATAGGGGTTTTAGCTCGAAATTATGCAAAATTAAGGAAAATAAACAAATTTAAATGTGAGATAAAAAATAGGTATTTCAAATATCAATATAAACATCTAGAAATCAAAACATGTAGGGCTCATTCATTAATTTCATTAAAAACTAATTATTTCAATAATTTCGTAAAACTGGCTGTTTTATTCAAAATAATTATAAAAAATAGTAAACATAATTATTTTAAAAAATTATTGTTATTGAAATTAAATACATATATTGAGTATGTCACATTCAAATTTTCAACTTAAAAGGACATTTTTTACTATTTCTAAAATTTAATCTAATTTTCCTCCAAACAGAGCCATTTCTTAGAGACCTTATATTTCCAATAATTATTTATCAAAAATAAAATTACTACATTAATCTACACATAAAATAAATCTCCAAAATCAAGTTTTATAATTAAATAATATCATTTTCTATTTTTAGAAAAATTACAAAGTTTCAGCCAGAAAGTTGGTTCACCTGAATTGACTACCCAACCTTATCAAAATGCTCCCTTCTGGTGGTGCTTTTGTTGACTTCAAAAGGCTACCACAACTGGAAACCAAAAGCTCATCGAATCAGCTTGATCAGATTTTGTGCCCTATTTTTAATCTAATTTTCTTTTTTTTTTAATTTGTTTTAAAAATTTTTTGAGTGATTTTCTATCTTTTTTTAAAACTTCCAAAATGTTGTTTTTGAAGTGTGCAAGGCCTATTTATATTTTCTAATTGGATAAGAATTTGTAAAAATTGGACATGTGGCTTACACATGTCATTTTCTTATTTTTCCAAAGAATGAGATGTCATTTTCTTATTATTTGCCTTTTGACTCATCGATCCAATTTAATCCTTGGTTGCCACATCAAGGGATGGCTCATCCTTGCATTTTTTATTAATTTTCCTATTCTTTTTATATTAATTTACCTTATTTTAATAATAATTTCTTATTTTAATAATAATGTATATTTAATACAAATAATGCATATTCTATATTAATACATATACATTACGTATAATTCAACTTCGTTTATTATTTTTGTAACTTAATTAACTTATGTCTAATATCTCACCATATCTAAAATATTGAATTACTCATTTTCGATAATTATCTGCTTTTAGTGATAAATTGACGTTTTTCTCAAATTAATATTTTTATATATCTTATTTTGAGAAATTGACTTTACTTAAATTATTTCGTCTAACTTTCTAACTTTACTGTGAAGTTTGAAATTAAACAGATATTATAGCTTGATGCCCTAAATTTAGGAGTTCGGATTCTAAAGTTATTGAATTAGCTCGAAATCCTATAGCATTATAGTAATGCCCTTTTACTTGAAGAATGCTAAGGAAGCTTACCAGTGAATGGTGATAGAGCTTTTCAAACCCTAGCTTGGGCAAAACATGGAAGTTTATGTAGATGATATTGGTGTGCCTAAGAGTTGAGTTATCAATAGGGCTTACCATAGTGGTAGTAGGTCCTTTGAGATATCAAAAAAGAAGATAGGAAATTGGTTAAACCCAATAGCTACATAAAGTTACTCTTTAGATATGTCACATTGGAGCCCAACATGACTCTCCTACTTAATATGGCTCATAAGTAGAAGATTAAGGCCTACTTTCCTTCAACTCTTAGCTACTTATTGGAATTGATAAGAGTGTGAAGTAAGCTTAGAGTGGTAACCTCACAAGAAGAATATTTAGACATCATTTAAAAAAATAGTTACAGTTGTATGAGATAAGGACAATTTATAGTAAGTCCTTAAGGTTACATTGGAAAGATGAAATTACAAAAAGGGCAATTCGTATTTGTAAGATCCTACGTTGACAAAAAAGAATAAACATATGTCAAAATGCCATTGGAGCCATGCCTTGGCAAGGAAATTCCCTAAGGTCGTATTGCTCTAAAGTATGAACTAGTCAAATTTGAGAAGCTTGAACCTCAGGTGGGCTATCAATAGGTGACTTGGTGAGCATATGGGAACCTTAGGTTAGGAGCTTGGTATTAGAAAGGTCAGCTAAAGTAGATGAAGCTTGGAGCTTAGCAATAAGGTCTTCATTAGCTTAGATTAAAGTAAGGCATAATGAATTAAGCTACTAGCCGCCTTGAAACCAAGACTCATCTTCGGTCGGCTATAAAGCCAACATATGCCTAGCTAAGCTTTAGAGACCATGGACTCAAGCTTAAGTGAGGAGTCTAGAGGTCGATAGTCCATCAACTCCCCAGAGGTGTTGAAAATTTCTCCCTAAATCCTATTCAATTTCTTCTCTTGGTACATAAAATGTTAGATCGGCGATATTAAAGGTTAACGAACCCCTAAACCCTTGAGTCAATTTAGTTCATATGTATTATCATTAATTTGTTGAAGGGTCTTGAAAGGACCGTCAGACCTTGGTGAAAGTTTGTTCACTTTCTTACTTAAGAATTATTCCTTGCTAAGGTGAACTCCAATTAAGTCTTAAGTGCTATAGATAATGTTCTTCCAACCTCAGTTACGTTGTTCTTGTTGATGGACTATAGTCTTAGCTAGTTGTTCAGCGAATTCCTTGCGCAGCCTCTAAAACTCTTCAACATGCTGCAATCCTTGTTGACTTTCTCTTCTTGAAGTCGGGCCAGTGATCATGTTTAAGGGTAAGCTCGAGTTGAGTTTGTAGAGGACCTTGAAGGGGGACCTTCCTATCAAGTTGTAGGTAGAGTAGTTGTGGGCAAACTCAATGTTGAGGAGACATAAATCCTAATCATTCAGATTCTTCCCCATTGTTGCTCAAAGTTGGTTTTTGATTGTCTTGTTAACTACTTCAGTTTAACTGTTTTTTTGGGGATGGTAGGAAGTGTTGAACATTTGTTTAGTGCTGAACTTCTTCCATAAGGTCCTCCAAAATAAGCTTGGGAACTTTGCATCCCAATTAGATACAATGCTCTAGGGAACTCCATAGAGTCATATTATTTCCTACAAAAAGAGAAGCAACAGATTAAGCATCATCGATCTTATAGTAGGGGATGAAGTAGCTCATATTGCTTAGCTAATTGATTGCCAGCATATTAGAGTCATGTTTTCGAGCTGTCTTAGTTAATCCAAGTATGAAATCCATGCTGAGATTGATTTAGGGTTGTTAAGGTAAGGGTAGAGGTGAGTACTCTCCATAGGTTTCCTTCGGACCCTTGGCATGCTTGTACACCTTACATTGCTCCAACATTTTATGAATATCCTTCATCATCCCTAGCTAATACAATGTTCTTTCAATAGTTCATGTATCCTCCTTTCCTTAAAATAGCCAGTTAAGCCTCTTGCATGAGCTCCTTGGACTAACAATTCTTGTGTTGAGTTGTTCGACATATACACCAGTCCTCCCTTCATTAAGTACCTTTGGTTCAAATAAAATCCATCCACAACAACTCTGAATTTGCACTTGGCCACAATAGACCTAAAGTTAGCATCCTGTTCATACTAATCTAAAAGTGTTCCAAATCTGAGTATCTAAGCTTATTAGCATGATAAGGCATTGATTACACTACTGTAACTGTCCTTATTGTACTTGATCACATAGGAAAATGTCTCAAGAAATTCTACCTACTTAACATGACATCATGAGAGCTTTTATTGACCTAGAAATTATTTCAAGGACTATTGGTCGATATAGATGACAAACTCCTAAGGTAGCAAATTGTGTTGCTAGGTTTAGAGAGCTTAGACAAGTGAATAAAACTCTCAATTGTATGCTAAGTAATGTAATGTAGCACCGCTAAGCTTCTCATTAAAGTAGTGGTGATCTTGCATGAGAACTCAATGTCTACTCCTAAGGCATAATATTTAAGCTCAAAAACTTTATCAAAGTTCGGTAACATAAGGGACTAAAGTTAACTTGGGCTTGATCTCCTTAAAACTCTTCTAGGCCTTTATTGACCACTTAAATTTAGAGTTCTTCCTAGTTTGTTGGTTAAGGGTGTTGCTATAGAACTAAAGCTATGGATGAACCATTGATAGAAAGATGTTAGACCATGGAAACTTTAAACATC
Organism: Lumnitzera littorea; assembly: GCA_024138015.1. Classification (NCBI taxonomy): domain Eukaryota; kingdom Viridiplantae; phylum Streptophyta; class Magnoliopsida; order Myrtales; family Combretaceae; genus Lumnitzera; species Lumnitzera littorea. Next base: position 60,009,159 of record JAMXBB010000001.1, on the reverse strand, counting down.
TATTGTATAGGTCAAGGCTAGCCAGTCAAAAATGGCTTTAATCTTGTCTTCATCTACTCGAATACCACCATCAAATACAACATACCCAAGAAAGGCCACTTCCCTTTGATAGAATATACATTCCTTAAGATTTTGAACAATTGTTCAGCTTGGAGGATATCAAATATAGCTCTCAAATGCTTGGAATGGGATGGAATGTCAGTATTGTGTACTAAGATGTCATCAAAGTATACTATAACACATTTGCCAATCGGTGTCCTGAAGACATGGTTCATAAGCCAAATGAAAGTGATAGGTGCATTTGTAAGCCCGAATGGCATAACCAACCATTTGTAGAGACTATCCTTTGTCTTGAAAGCTATCTTCCATTCATCACCCAAATTCACATAGATTTGGTGATAGCTACTCTTCAAATTAACCTTTGAGAAGTTTATGTGCCATGGAACTCATCCAACATGTTATTTTGTCAAGGTATTATATATCAATACTTGATAAAGAATTTGTTAATAGCTTGGTTATCAAAACACATCCGCCAAGTCCCATTCTTAGGAGCTATGACGACAGGTACATATTTTCGTAGACATATCCTCTACCAATTAGCTCATCTACTTGCTTCTTGATTTTGGCTACTTACTCGAGATTTAACCCATAGATAGGTCGGATAGGTAAGGTTGCTCCTGACTGAAGGTCCATGCAATACTCAATGCCTCTAATGAGCAGTAGTCCACTTAGAAATTCTTTTAAAAATAGGTTAACAAACTCTTAAAGGAATATTTGGACCTTGGTTAATATTGCTTTGACCTCTTTTAGCTCCAGCAACTTTCTGACCAATAGGAACACATGATCTTCTAACTTGATTGCTTTAGAGAGACCTTCTCGGGAAATCACTAAGGACTTTTAGTTATGGGTCTTCAAGATCTAAGCTTATGTCTCCTAAACTTCCCTTAGAATCACTGGGGTTGATACAACCTTATTGGTGTCCTTTTGGAACATATAGGTACTTTGGTACCCATTGTAGAGTACCTTCATATCAAAAAGCTAAGGTTAGTCTACAAGTATGTGTAATGCACACATTGGTAGGACATCATACACTACCTCGTCCTTGTAACTATCCCTAATAGAGATCAGCATTCTAACTTATTTGGTAATGAGAAGTCCACCTTTCTCATTCAACTAGTATATCTTATAATGTTAGGGATAAGGAAAAGTTGGTAGCTTCAAGGCATTTACTACTCCCTAGGTGGTAACATTAGTATAGCTGCTCCTGTCATTGATTAAGGTATAAAGGTTACCATTTACTCAATAGTTTGTATGAAAGAGTTTCTCTCTTTGCTCTTAATCTTTGCTAATGGTAATATTGCGAGCCCTCCCAACTACCATATTCATATATTGCCCTTGGTCATTTTGCACCTTAGCAATTTCACCTAACTCAATTCTTCTTTGAGCTCAATACCTATCTATCGCTGCTCCTTTGGGTTGGTGTTAGGCTAAGTAATGCTGTTTGCCCACATCTTGTCTCTTGTTTACTCTTGCTTGTCAATTTGAATAGGTCAGTAATCTAATCTAATAGGTTAGAGATCAACTTAGCCAGAACCAATTGGTCGACCATTATTTTGCACCACCTTAACACATTGGTCATTGGAAATTTGGTGCATGAATGTAGTCATCACAACCATCATAGTGACTAAATCTTCTATTTTCTCATCTGTAGTGTGAAGTGTTTGGTTCCCTTGATGCCCTCAACCTGGAACATTACTCTCAGCTTCGACAATACCACCGCGAACACTTAGTGTTGACATTCTTGTTATAATACAACACAAAAGCACTCAGGACAACCTCTATAAACAATACACTTCATAGAAGTCCAAGTAGCATAATTTGCATTATTTTTTGATACAAAAACAGAGTAATGAAAAGTATCTCAACACCCACTAGTGATGCGCTAACCACCCTAATATTAATACAGTACCATGACACTATGCCTAAGCATATAGTAACTATACTTGACATAACCGCAAACACTTCAGTCTTTTGAATGCAACATATACAAAAATGCCTTTAGTTGAAACCTCGAGCTCTAATACTAGGATAATGTAGTGTGCTAAGGAGCTAAGTTATCAATAGGGCTTAATGTAGTGGTAATAAGTCTTTTGAGATATCAAAGAAGGTAAGAAACTGACTATACTCAATAGCTATGTAAAGCCACTCTTCAGATATGATGTATTAGAAAGCCTAACATGACCTAATCTCTGACTTGATATGACTTACAAGTGGAAGACTAAGGCCTAATTGCCATTAACTCCTAGTTACTATTTGAAATTAGATAAGAGTGTAAAGTAAGCTTGTAGAGGTAATCTCACAAGAAGAACAATATTTAGGTACCATTCAAAAAGATAACTACAAATGTATAAGAGAAGGACTATTTGTGGTAAGTCCTTAGGGTTGCATTGGAAAGATGAAATTACAAAAAGAAGATCATAATACATGGAAAAAGGGGTAAATAAGACAACTGTGATAAAAGGAATAGAGTATGTTATTAAAAAAGAATAAATACGCATCCAGATGCTGTTGGAGTTGTGCCCTAGCAAGGAAATTAACTAAGGTCGAGTTGCTCTAGAGTATGAACAGATAGAATCTGGGAAGCTCGAACCTTGGTAGGTGGGCTATCAATAGTTGACTTGGTTGGCATACGGAACCTCGGGTCGGTAGCTTCGGTATTAGAAAGGTTAGCTAAAGTAGACGAAGCTTGAAGCTCAATAATAAGGTCTTCATCAGCTCGAATTAATGTAAGGCTAGACTGACTACATAATGAATTAAGCCATGAGCCACCCTGATATTGAGACTCATTCTCGATTGGCTATAAAGCTAATCCATGTTTAACTAAGCTTTGGAGACCCTAGGGTTGAGCTCAAGTGAAGGCTCCGGAGGTCAGTAGTCCATTAAACATGATTGTAAAGAGCAATAAGTCCGAGGATTATCTTATGGATTTACAAGAGGCCTTTGATCATATGAGGAAGAAAGGGATGAACTTGAATCTCCAAAAATACATTTTCAAGATAACCTTTAGCAAATTCTTCAACTATATGGTAAGTTGATGTGATAATGAACTGAATTTAAAGAAAGTTAAGGCCATCAAGGATATGGTGACCTCTGAGTAGTGTCAAAGAGGTTTAGAAACACATAAGACGAATAACCCTACTGAGCAAATTTATCCAAAGCATGAACAAATATATGGAATCTTCAAAATCCTAAAGAACCCCTATAGGTTCAAGTGGACACTAGCATGTCAGGAAGCATTTGAGTAACTATAGGAATTCCTGACCTCCCTACCAGTACTCTTGAAGCCAGTACTTAGCACAAACTTGTTCATGTACTTGGCAGTAGGCGACTTGGCTCTTTCCTTAGTCTTAGTCTTAGTTGAGGGGAAGGAGCATAAACAGGTTTGTTATGTGAGCCTAATACATACCAAGGAGCTAAACCTCAATACTCAATGGTAGAGAAGCTCACTTTAGCAGTGGTAATCTCTACTAAAAGACTTTTACCATACTTTGAAACACACTAGATTATAATCCTAACTAACTAGCTATTATGAAACATCTTATAGAAGCTAAATGCCTTAAGGAGGATTGTAAAGTGGAAAGTTGTAGCTTAGCGTATACGACATCCACTATCAACCCCATGAGGCCTACAAAGCATAAGTCTTAGTGGACCTTATAGTTAAATATATCGAAGAAGAGCCACTAGCAAAATAAGGTTAGAAGCCCTTCTAGACCCTACATATCGACGGTTCATCTACTTGAGAGGGATGATGGAGATAGGCAAGTACTTAGAGTTCTTTACAACATGGAGATATGCTATGCCTTAAAATTTGGATTTGATGCTAGCAAAATGAGGCTTGGTATGTTACCTTGACCATTAGATTGAAGCTGACTAAAGAGGTCGAAGTAGGACAACTAGACATCTTTTAAGACTCGATGCTAGTCATACAATAGGTTATAGGAGAGTATGAAGCTAAGAGGGAAGGGATGATCAAATATTTAGATCTCTTCAAATCCTTCACCATAGAGTTCATTTCATGGTCCATAACTTGAATCCCTTGGGTAAAAAATCTTGAGTCTGATGAACTCTCTAGATATGCTTCCATGGGTGTCCCGAAGCATGTGGACAAGAGTAAGAAGATCTATATAGAATTCTTATAGTAGAGAAGCACCAAACATTAGCTCAAGCAAACTTTAGTTGTACACTCAAACCTACCTGAATCGTATTGGATAGACAACATCGTAGAGTTCTTAAAGCATGAAACTATTCTAGCAAACCCAAAGGAAACTTAAAAACTCTAGTATAGGGTAGCTAACTACACACTACTTGATGAAGTCCTGTATTGCCATGGTCTAAGTCTTCCTTTGCTTTGCCTTCTAATAAGTGTGTAAATTACACTATCTTCATTAATTCTTAAGGATTTTTGTTCAATTAAGGTGAGAATTGAAGTAAAATGTGCAAAATCTTGATATAATTGTAAATATTTCCTAAACACAAGTATAAACATGCAATCTTTGTGAATTTAATGTTAATTTGATGATTTTTACAAGGAAGCTTGCTGTTTTATTACATGATATTACAGGTTTGGGGGCTATCATTTCATTAGTAGTTCCCTTCCCCCTTTCCTTGAGAAGAGGAAAGAAGAAGGACTTCTAAGGTAGCACTTATTGATTAATCGGTAGACTCCGTACTGATAAGTAGATAGAAAATATTTACATTGATTGACTTAGCGATCAAACGCTTGAGCAGAAGCTGTTTAAGTAGAATGTATCAAGATCGACTCACATATGCCGATCAATTGTACTTAATTATATTGATTAATTGCTAGCTACAAAACCTTAGTGTACAAAACTCAAAGCTTAATTGCAAATTAATCAGTGGATGACAAGTGTCTATCGATTTATGTGTAGCTTAATGTACCGATTGATTAGTAGCTCCCTATTATAAATATTCATGTTTCTTTTCACTATTATGGATAAGGACACATTTTCTAAGGTTTAAAACATTAAGATTTGTAATTTTTATATCTTTTATATTCTTAGAGTAGGTTTTAGGGTAGTTTATCATTTTCTATATATTTTTCCTTGATTAACATGTTAATAGATTAGATAACTTGTGGATTTTGGTAGATTTTAAGCTCAGGTTGTGGGTTTCTTGCATTTTCATGGAGAAATATTATGGGTTTGAGAAGAACCCCATTGAATCTGATGTTAAAGATTGATTTGCAAGTCTTGAAGGTTGTTTTATATGTATGATAACATTTCTCTTACAATTTATGCAAATTTTTATATTAATATTCATGTGCTTATATAATGTTTGATGAAATTCATCTTTGAAAGTTGGTATATTGTGCTTTAAGTGAAAATGAGTATCACATAACTTGATGAGATAATTGTGGCTATTTTTTCATATAATAGTAGTGTAAATTCAATATTTTGCTTAGTTCTATGATTAATTGGCATTAACATGGTGTAGTATAATGTCTAATGAAATTAGTGGTTCCTTCCTTAGGATTTTCATCCTGTGTTAATCTAATTTAGATGTAAAAATCATAAGAGATGGTGAAGTTCTATAGAACCTAGGATTCCTAATAATTTCAATGAAAAATTGATGATTAAGGCATAAATCCTAATACTCACATCATACTAAACCTGGTTAGATAGACAAATCGACTCTAACAAGGTTAATTAAGTAGTGACTGGACTTAAATAATTGGCATTTAATGTAGATCGATGCTTAATAATTCAATGTCAATGCTACATGTAGGTTTCACTAGTCAAGAAACGAGTAGACCTAATGTGCATGAGTAAAATTTGAATTTAGATTATTATAAATACATTCTTGGCATTGCCATAAGTTGCTCAATGGATTGTTTTTATGTGAGACCTAAGTCTTCAATCAACTATTGAGGACTCTGAATGTTGGCACATTCCTAATAAATAAGGAATTTAGGAAAATATGACTTGGAAAGTGAGAAAATAAAGTGATCATGAGAAGTATGAATCACAAGCACTATCACATAAAGTAATCATAGTTGTTTGAAATCGATAAATTTAGGGTTCTGAAAAATATTCTCAGAATCAAATGAAATTTTAATATAAAGTCACAATAGTTAAAAGAAGCATCTTAATAAAGTTTATTTTGTAAAAAAAGGTATGTGAAAAAATAAAAATGTAATTTTATTCGATAACAAAAATTTTTATTGTAAACTCGAGATACAGAACTAGAATGTAGCGAGACTTTAAAAATAAAATTACTTGATCTATAGAAATAATAGTTTGGAGCAAATTGGGACTAAAAATAACTAATATAAGTATTATGTGTATGAGCATATACCCAAAATTTGGAAATAGTAATATATTATATATAAATATACTTAAATTAATGTTATAAACAAGCTAAATAAATAAAAAAATAACTAGAGGATAGTTGGTGGGTCATGGAAATCAAGAAAGGGTCATGGTCAACTTCTTGAATAGGTTAGGGACTCCTCTACATGTGATTAAACATTAAATATTGTAAAGAAAATGCAAAAGTAGGGACAACTGGCACTTGAAAGAGCTTCCAACGACAAAAAAGACTCCTATAAATTCTAAAGTTCACTTCTAGAAATGAGTTTGGACATTTTAAGAAGGATTTTTGCAAAAATTTGTGAAAAGTAGAGTAAAATAAGATCATTTTGGGTTCCTTAAGCTAACCATTACTTAGAAATAGAATAAGACCACTTGGTGACAGGAGAGCCATTGCTTAGGCTGGTTGATACACCCTTACCCCCAGACTAGCCGAAGTTTTAGGCGATAATGAGTTTTGGCTTTCCCTTCTTGTTCTTATAAATTTCTAAAAATAGAAAACAAAGTTTAAAAATTGAAAACGAAGTTTAAAAATTGTGAATTTTGGTCTAAGGTTATTTTTCATGTAGAATCTAAATATTAAGCTAAATTTTTAAGATTCAAAGTGAAAATATGGGTTCCTTAAGAAACTGGGCTTAAAAATGATTTTTTCAAAAGCCTAAATGATGTTATTTTGATTTTAAATTTTTTTGTATAAATGCTCCTAAGTGTCTACTTTGATTTTATGAAAAGGGTTTTGTAAAATTCAGAAGTCGAATTTTTGGATATTTTCCAACTTAGCTTGCATGTGTGTTGAAATTCCCTAAAATGAGAGGTTGATTAGGAAATTTGACTTTTAAGTACTACAATATAATTGTATTTGAGTTTTGAAGTATTGGTTCAAAGTAATGAAGTGTAGAAATAGGGGAGTTGATTTTCAAGTTGGGTGATTTGATGATTTAAGAACTGTTTTGTGCAGGTTAGAATGTGAGTCAAAACGTTAGACAACAAAAAATATGAAATAGCTTGATGTATAGAACATAGGTGAGAAATTGATGTATAGGGTTAGCTGATTTTTGGATATGTATATGTGTTTTTACAATAATTCTTTATATCCCTTATAAGTGTTTAGCTTTATAGTTAACTAAAATGATATGTTAACAATACTATAGCCATTGGATGTTTAACATGTAATTTATTAAAATGTTTCATTTAATAATCAAATGGGTGTAGTAAGGAAATTGGATAAAATAATATCTATATAATATTGTAGAGGTCAAAAATCATGTTAGAAAGTATACTGGAGAGACCTTATATATAGAGGGTAAGTTAAAAACCAGGTTAGAAAGTAAATAAAACCAAAGTTGTCTTAAAAAAAATAACACCAAGACTTGGACCTTAAGTAGAAATAAGTTTATGACCTTATTGTACATGTTTTGTTTAGGTGAAGTAGGCCTTAGAATAGCTTCAAATGCGAGAGTATGCTTTGGGAATTTGCTAAGTGGCCCAAGTGGTTTTCTTGTATGCTAGAGTGGATTTTATCAACTTATAACTTATGTAGCTATAATTAGTTGATTGGTCTTGTGTGTAAATTTGACATGTTTAATTAATTGCTGAGATGATTCCTAATCTCTTGGATATTTATATTGTTGGTTGACTAATGTTTCATGAATGTAATATAAGTTATTGTTGGGTTATTGAATGGTCTAATGATGCCTGGTTCTAAACTAACTTAACTTAAGAGTTTGGCACTAACCTTACTTCTTAACTTGTTCACTTAAGTGAACCTGATACCAAAGTTTTAGAATTTAAAAGAAATATTAGTAAGTAAAAGCTAGATTAAGGACTAAATTTGCTTGAATTTGTTGGGTATTGCTTAAAGTGTGATTTGATGTATTCTTGCCATACATTAAAGGGATATATAGGCAACACTAAGTAGCTTACATGGAGCTGCTTGTCATATATGATGCACCAACTAACACTATACAACTTTGTACTTCACTTGATATGATACACAAGCTAATACAAATGTTCACTCGTCACTAATTTTGAGCTACTTGACAAGATTAGATAAGAGCATATGTTCTTGTCAGGACCCTAAAGGGAGCCTAGTAGGATTACCTGAAATTTCCACAACATGTGTATACCTATGATATGAAAACCGTCTTGTAAGTCAGAGATTGCAAGACTCTAAATAATAAATCATTAAGATTAATGATTTTCAAGTAATTAATTTATTGTAACATGACATAATATGTAATTATAAATAACTATGGATGTCCGATATCTCACAGTTCCTCAGAACCGCAGAGAATCGGTATCCCTTACCAAATAATAAGATAAGATATACCAACATTATAAAATTGTAGGAAAAATTAAATTATATTAAATTCTAACGTGTGAATATTTTCTACAAAGAATATTTATGTATCACCTATAAAGATCTCAACTAATTCTAACACTAATGTACATATCTTCATCTCGCACTTAGCACTCGAAACTTATCCCAATCCCATCGTGTGTAAACCTGCAAAAGGAAGACTATTGGGGAATAAGCTACAAGAGCTTAGTGAGCTATCCCTCATACCATACTGGCAAACAAGTTATCAAACAAATTGTTACAACCATATGAATGCATGCACACGCAGAATGCCAAACAATATATGTAGTTGACCAGTACTACATATAATATCGGATTTTAATGCCCTCCAAGATAAGGGTTGGAGATTCATCGGCACCAATTACGACTGGGCTCTAGCACCTGGGTTTTTACCCATAACTTAGAACTCTGTATTTCACAAAAACACATTTCTATTTCCAAAAATCCAATAGTTCACAAAGTCCTAAGCCTAGTAGTGAGGTAGCTCCCGCAGTCCACACTCACACCTTACAGCGGTGGTCTCTAGACGCGACCCCTAGCCACCCACAATTAGCGTCTCCGACGCCAATAGAACCCGCGAGCCAAGGGTAGGGTCTTGTTGTACCCATGCTCCTGCACGGTACTAATCAAATCATGTGGGAATCCATCCCTCCAAGGCTCTTCATTACCAACCGCGTAAAGTGACGGTTGGAATAAGTAATGCGATGCATGGATAATGCATGACCCTTTTGATGCAAGATAAGCCAAATATAATTAAGTCAGATTATGAGGTGATTAATCAATATCAACAAACCATCCAAATCATATAAAAATCAATCATACCATCAAATTATCAATTATCGTATTTAACAATATTTCTTATAACAATCAATCAATATCAAGTACACGCATATCCTAAAACCCCATGCATCAAGTTATTGATATTCAATTTAAGTGCACTAACTATAAGCACAAACAAGTATAGAGTCATCGGGAGTACTCACTTGACTATGACGACTTGCTTTAGTCGTAATAACCGATCAGGAGATCCTCGCCTTCGTCGGGATCACCTGATCATTACGAGATAATAGGGATAATAAGTAGTTGACTCAACTAGTGGTTATAGATATCTATCTACCTAATTCTACTTAGATTATTATTAGCCTTTATTCAATTAAACCTAATTGCTAATCGTACGTAACTTTTTCATTCTATTTTCAAAATTTACAAATTTATAGTCGTTTTTCATTGTTTTCAGACGTACGTTCACACGGTGATGTCCATTTTAGACGTTAAAACCCGTGTTTTATGATATGGACTAAATTTATTGAAATTCTAACTATTGAAGCTTAATTATTCCTATTGGCTAGTTTTATGTTCCATTTTAGTAGTTAATGATTTAATTAGCCACTTATTCTTATAATTAGGGCATTTTACATTGGTATTACTGATTTACATACTTAATGAAGTTTCATTCAGTTTAGGAACTGTCTTAGGGTCTAAGAGATTTTTGGCTTCTAAGTACATGTATATACCTATGTTATATGCTTATGTAATCTTATTATTTCTTCTTTTATAAACCTATGCTTACATCATCACTTATGTAATCAATTGATGATGTCATGACTTAGGTAATGCTTTGATGATGTCATGGCTTATGTAATCCATTTATTACATGTAAATATATATGTCATTAAGTACTTATACATATACATATGTTATATACCTACCTATACTCATAGCATACTAATATGTATACTTATGTGCTTATATATATACTAATACATATACCCATATACACATACGGTGACATACGTATTTTTATACGTATTTTCGTATGCCTTATCTACCCCCTTAAGAAAGCTTCATAATTTCATTCTTTTTGTATTTTTAGGGTATATTTGACATGGTATATGTATGTATAGTTAGTATATACCTTATTTTAGGTTATGTACATATTGTATACTTATGTACAAAGGTACTTATACATGTATTCTTCTAGCATATCCTTATATACATATACTTAAGGGCATATGCACATGCATATCCTTCTTCTTCACCATGATTTCTACACTTCAACATGTAAAGATTACAACTTTAAGCCTAGATCAACATATATATATATATATATATATATATATGTACACAACACATAACCTAACCTTTTGTCCTTCTAAGTAATAAAGAGGATGGAGTAAGACATAAGAATAAAATAGCATACCTTAAGTTGCCCTTGACTATGGATGAAATGGTTGAAAAGTTGAAAAGGAAAGAAGAGTGAAAGTGGAAAGGAAGCTCATGGCATGGAGGGGGCTTTTGTTTTGTTTCCTTTGATTTGTTTTGCTTATGGAAGAAGGAGAATGGTGGGGTCTAGAAGGGGAGATGAATGGACGGCAATTTAAGAGGAGAAGGAAAAAGAAATGCAAAAGGAAAAGGAAAGAAAGGAAATCATGAGAAGAAGATATTTTCTTCAAATGAAAAAGACACTTTTGTTGACTTTTCAATTGTTGACTTTAGTCAACATGTGTTGACTTGGTCAACATTTTGACCTTGGTTAACTTTAAAAAAAATAAAGACCTTTTTGTGTACATAATGAACTAATTAGGAAGAATTTGGAGAAAGATTAAGGAAATGAAAGGTAATAAGAAGTGATTAGTAAAAATAGATAATAAAATCTTCCACTAGGTATTTATATCATATATACATCATTTGGTAAGCTACTTAGTATAATTAAGATGAAAAATATCATTTAGGGTATTAAGGTTTACTACATTTAACCTAATCTCCAACCATACCTCTAACTCTAAGTAAGACTATCTTAATCATACACTTAAGAAATAAATGTAATCTATGATTCATTATCTTAGTTTCTAAGGGATCACTTAAGTATTCTAAATGTTTATGCATGATTGAGGGTTATCTTTAGTCGTTTACCGATAAAATTGCAAAATATGAAGGATATATTATCATTTAGGGTTTTAGGGTAAATTATGGTGAATTAGTGCTTTTATATCCTTAAAGTTATAGTTTTAGGGTTTTTATTACTTTAGGGCACAATCTCTAATGTTTTTACACATTTAGGGTTTTATATATTCTTACGCGATTAAATCTTCGATTGTCATCTTAGAGTTTTGATGAGGTTCGAGGTTTTAGGGTCTTCGTATGCGGTTAGGGGTTCAATTGATGATTTAAGGTTTTTCGTATCCACTTTAGGTTTTCGATTGAGATTTTAATCAGTTTTAAATCTCACTGGCTCTTTTGGGTTCAAGAAATCATCTACAGTTTGGACATTTGTTTCTATACTTAGAAAGCTAAATTTGTGGGGTTTATAGTTCTTGCTCGAAGAAGGTTTCTTGCAAGAATAGATAGAAAATAGGTAATGTCTATATATATTAATTCATTAAGTTTTGCAGCTACAAATGAGGGATTATTTATAGTAAGTCCCTTAAGGCAACAATGCAATAATAGAAATTAAATAAAGGATAAAGTATGAAGAAGATTCTTAATACGAACAAAAAGGGTTAAATATGATAAAAGATAAAAAGCAATATAGTACGAATGTCAGCAAGGGAAGGATAGGTGGTAGCTTGTCCTTGGGTTTACGTTTGGAATCTTGGAGTAACGGTACTAAGTTATACTAATGTTGGTGTTGTTACTATTGTGCTATACTAAAGGCTACAAAGGTGGTTGAGTGAGGTAGTAGCTTTGAAGCGTAAGGTAAGAGAGCTCATCGTATAAGGGCCTTGGCTTTGGCACTCAGCAGGTCGGTATTTGAGCACTCAGCTTCTGAATGAGAGAATGAGCAGACCAGCATATGTTGAGTGGAGTACACAAAGTGTTCACCATCTAGCCTTCTTGATAGGTGTGTTCATCTGAGCCAAGCTAAGTAAATAAGATTCTCCTGACCAGAACCTGTAAGCCTTTAAGTTTAGCTTAGGTGAGGGGTCCAGAGGTTGACACTCCATCAATCCTTAACTTAGGGATGGTAGTAGCAAACTACCTTTAGGTACCAAAAGTTGATAAATTTTTTTTTAAGTAGACACTTAGAAGGCGGGACATTACATTGTGAAAAATTCATTCTTTTAGATAAATCGTGATTGAAACTCATCTCAATGCTAAAAATTCACCAAGATCTACGGCTTCATTATTATTGCATTTCCTTAGTTTTCACTTCTCGCATGTTCAACTCAATAATTGCTCGAGTTTGTTTACCTAAATTAGAGTAAAGCTATTGTAGTCTAGAAATTAGTAGCTTTCCAATAGTTTCTTTTCTTCCTCATGATAAATATCACCTCAAGATCCTTACCCTATACTCAAAACAATTGGTACGCTTGCAATTATCGTGGTTTCCTCTGATTTTTCTACAAATTCTCACAAGCATTCTTCGATTTAAATATAAAGTTCTACATTATTTTTAAAAGGGAAAAATTTTACAAATTGGTTTGTGATAGTAGAATGGTGATGGGATCATCACTGTCTCTAGCTAGAAGAAGGTTAGAAACTTTTGGAAGAGATGCACATTATTGTGCAATAACCGTATCAAAGCTTAGGGCTTGTATGTTTGAGATTTAAGACTTAGATATTACTGGCCAACCATGAAGCTAGACACAAAAGAGATGGTACAATGGTGCTGCAATGCAATTAGCATGCTCTAGTTACCTAATTACCGAGCAACAACCTACAACCTCTTATTAGCCCATGGCCATTTGCTCAATGGGGCCTTGATATCCTCAATTCCTTTTTTAAGGCTATGGGAAATTAATAGTACATCATTGTAGTCATGGATTACTTCACCAAATGGACTAAAACTAAAGCTATGGTCGAGATTATAGAGAAAAACATAGAGCCTTTTATTGCTAGCTCTATCTTGACCTGATTTGGTATAACTTAGGCAATCATCACAAACAATGGGCCTTAGTTTGATAACCTAAAGTTTCAAGATTTCTAAGAAAAATAATACATCAATATCTACTATACCAAGTGGTTGACCCCTATCAATGGCCAAGTTAGGGTAACTAACATGACCATGCTCAAAAGTCTAAAGAGAGGGGTGGATAGAGCTAAAGGTAAGTAGGTAAATGAACTCCCACTTATCATATGGGGTTACCAAACCACCTATAGAACGACTATTGAGGAAATACACTTTCTTTTGGCCTTTGGCACCAAGGTAGTATTCTTGATCAAGCTTGAACTCTCCAAAATCCAATGCGAGGTTTCAATACAACAGTAAACTAGATCAACCTTCTTGCCAATCTCGATACCTCCGAAGAAGTTTGAGATAGCTAAGCAACAAATAGCCACCTACCAACACAAGGTAGTGAAATAATATGACAAGAAAGTTAGACATAAGGTATTCAAGTTTGGCCACCTAATACCTTAGAAGCTCAAAGCCAATGGAGCCTAGGAAAGCTAGGGTAAACTCGCACCAAATTGGGAAGCTCATTAAGGTGAAGGAAGACTTTGGGATTAAGGCATATAGGTTGATAAGGCTAAGTAAGACTAAAATCCTTAAGACATAAAATGCCAACAATTTGCGATTATTTTTTAAATAATTGTAATTTATTTGATTTTACTAAAATTAGTGACATTTTGTCTTTTATTCATATAATATGCCTCTTTAAAACCTTGCCCCCAAATAATCCTGCCCTTTATGACATTTTTTATATACATAAGAACATCTTAGGCACTATAGAAACCTTATAGGCCATAAAGCCTACAAAAACTGTAAACTTGGGCTCCTAAGCACAGTTATTGAAAGCCTAACACCGCCAACGATGTTATAAATCTAAAGCTAGAAAGCATGGACATCACAAAAAATCTAAGGCTGGAAAGCCTAGATAGTCTAACCAAAACTAAGGTTAGAAAATCTAGATTACTTAAAAAGAATTTGAGGCTAAAAGCTTGATTACCCCTAATAAGAAAAAACCTGATAGTTCATATAAGTCTAAGCCTAAAAAGCCTAGGCATACTAAATAAACACAAAGACACAACCTTGGATGGCCCCCATGCACTCGAGATGCATAGGACAAGATAACATGAGGCTATTAGGCAAGGAAAACTAGAGGAATCAGAGCCTGGAAAAATCCCAGGATCAACGCATTTAAAGTCTAACCCAATTAAGCCTAAGGACATAACCCTATAGCTCTTAAGCCTAAGGAAACTAAGGATAATACATGAACACATCATTACATAATATCGAGGAGAAAGAAGAAAGGGAAATTCTTTCATTCATTTGCAAAAGTTTTACAATTTCATCATATAAGTCTATATAAAAGAAAATTTATACAATTTGAAAGAAAGAACAAAAATTGGTAAGATCAGCTAGGCTTAAGATGTCTCTACAAGTCTCTTAACAAAAAATTCCCTTGGGAGTTGAAATCAAATTGGTTGGAGGAATATTAGGGGCCAAAGGAGCGGAGACTCAACCATAGACTTATGGATCCTCCAAAATAGGGTCCTCATCCTTGTCCTTGGAGTCCTCATCCTCGAAATACAATGTGCGGGGGGGGGGGGGGGGGGGGGGGGGGCACCTTAGGTCAAGACTTTGATGGGATTCTCTTCAGATCCTTTTGGCTTCCTAGATCCCCTTAAAGGATTGCTTCTTCTAGATCTCTCTCCAATCATTGCTCCTAAAGATTGAGTCACAAATTTTTATCAAGCTACATGAGTGAAAACGTCCCCAACTACTAAGTTAGCCACTCGCTTGTAGAGATGGTCAATTTCCTTGGCATTAACCTTCTCCTTAGTAGTAGCAGGCTCTAAAGCTGCCTTATGCTTATCCTTCTCTTCCTCTAACTCCTCAATAACTTGGATGACCTTGATGTTGAGTTGTCTATTGTTCTCTTCTACTGCCTTAACCTCATCCTGAGCATCTCCAGTCTCTTTAGATGAAGGCTCTAGCTTCTCCTTTAGATTCTTTATTTTTGTACCATTTGCTTAAAGCTTTTTGAAGGCTTTGGCTATTTTATTTTTTTCTTAGATCACTTCTTCCTCTACTTCCTTTAACTTCTATAACATGTAGGATAGGGAGCTAGATACACTGTTAAGACTACCCAACAAACTTTAAGTCAACTGTAAACTTAGTTGCCCTTTCTCTTTGAGACTACCAATGGTCTAACATCTTAGATACATAGAGAGTAGCTTGCAAGTGAGACATACTATAAAGGTTACATTGGGAAAGGTTGGAGACAACTCTGACATATAAAATTCTTAACTTACCTTATGGAACTTAGTGAACATCATGAGCTTAATCTACTTATTTGACATCTTCTCATATATCTCATTCAACATGGTATGATCTTGAGGTAGAACAGTTCCCCTTACTAACTCCTTGCTCATACTACCTCCTTTAATGCTCACGTTGTCAGAGTATACCAACAATTAGGTCAGTAAACGTAGCTAGTTGGTGTTATGCTTTGTAACAATATGGTTGGGACAATTGTAGTCTCCTACTGTCCGGACACCTCTTGATTCAAGCCTTCCACCTTTAGGGCAAACACATCTACGTCCATGATGTTGTATTGGGGGAGAAGGAGATGTAACACTTACTCCTTATTTATTGGATCCTCCCAACCCACCATCACTAATCCAACCTTAGGCATTCTTCCTAAGCTTAATGCTAAGCTTTAAGGGCATAGTGATATGGCTGAACACTTTCACATCCTAATTGACTCCTTAAGAACCCTTGATGAACCTTTCCTTAGTGCTACACTGTTGGGAGACCTCTCTGGGGACCTCTTACTCTTCCCCTTGGGCTCTTCAGTATCAACATCCTTAGTGGTTGCTTATGCAGCCCTCTAATGCTTCCATTTATGGCACACTTTGTCTTTTGGTGCTTCCACTCCGCTAGTTGCTCAATAATGAAGCCTATAGCACTTTAGGTTAGAAAAGTGACACTTGGTTAGAAGATAAATAGATATGCTCTAGAAATCTTACTAGAAAACCATGCCGAGCATGGGCATTGGGTCGAAGGAACTCTTCATAACAACATCAAGCAACAACCATAGCTTTACACCCACTTCAATACAACTCTAAGTTGGGTTGGGGGGGTAGGTTTGGGAAGGAAGAACCTTCTACCCCTCTATTACTCTCCACCTCCTCATCATTAGAGAGGATCAACTCATCATAATGGAGTCATTCTACTAATGTCTTAGCATTCCATGCAATGACACCTTAGCGATTGAAATGACCAAGGATTACATTGGCTGCATGACTATTATGAGCCCTTAGGAACTTCATGTCATTGGTTTGGATGAGGACAGTCCACTTTATCGAAAGGTCCAGTTTCTAATCTACTAAGATAAATAGGGATTTTTCTTTCCACCCATAGACTAAAGACTCCCATCCTTCTAGTATCTTCTTACCCCAATGAGCCTTCTATGTACCATCTCATTATCTTCTTAAGGGGAAGAAGCACTGGTAAAGGGTTGGTGTTACCATCAACTTAAGCTAGGTGCATAAGGCTTCAAATGCTATTAGAAGGTAGATACTACATGTCATTAGTTGGGTTGGGTAGATGTGGTGGTAGTTGAAATATCTCCTCTAGAACTCGATAAAAGGATACCAAAGTCCCCCATGCCAAAACTACTCCTAGTAGAGACAAAATTCATTTCTATAAACCAAGGCTACCCTATCATTTACATTAGGTATGAATGTATGTAGGCCTTGTAATTTCTTCTTAAAGTACATCATCAAGTAATGGTTGACCTCTACCTGGAAGACATCACTAACCTAACCATGAGGAGTTTTCCCTTCATCTATGACTTCTTTGAAGATGGTCTCAACCAACTCCTCATCATCATCACCCTTAGGATATTCATCATTGGAGAGCTGTAATTTCTATTTAAGATGGTATGGAGTTAGACTCCTTGAGTCGCCACTCATCTCCATCATGTGGGAGGTTATCACCACCATTATTGAAGGGGAAGCCACCTTCTCTACCACCTCTCCATTGGAATTTGCTTTAAGTCAATTCAAATTTTGTTTATGTGAAAGACTTGTAGGACTTAGAGTTAGAAAACTCACCAAAGCTTGCCATTTCTTAAACTTAGAGTAAGGAAATTAAGTTAGAAACTTTGAGAGAAATGGAGACTGAGTGAAGGATTCATGAAGGTGCAAAAGAAATCATAGTAGATTTGCTAAAAAGTGAGAAAATGATGGCAAAAGAACCTTTTATAGCCATGACCTTAAAGTAGGGGAATCGGTGGTTAAGGTAAGTTCAGGACATGATGTGATAAGGAATCAAATATCTAATACCAAGATGATAAGGAATCAAAGGATTGATCCAGAAAGAAACGGCAGTGGATCTTGAATGAATAGGAATGGGTATTCAAAAGAAAATGGGTACGAGGAACAGGGAGGTTTTTGATGGTGAATGTGAATGGATATAACTCACCAAGACACAAACACAATCAGGGGTTTGAGCTCAAAATAAAGTTTGATACAACTCACGAACACTAAATGTTGCTCGGGGTTTCAAATGAAGGTTAAATGCAACTCATTAACTGATTCAAATGAAGGCATTCACTACAATTTAAGAACAAGATTGATAAGAACGTGGGGACGATTAAAGAGTTTAATCAACACTCGATAATCTGGCAAATGCTAACTCAAGTATAGCCTTGCTTGAAAGAGGAAAGTTTCACTATTTGTATATATCTATTTGTCTATCTTTGTTTGTATCTGTATAAATCTTGCTATTTACAACAAGTCCTAATCCTTAGTGGCGAAACTATAAATAATATACAAGGCCTTAAACCCTAAAGAATTGGGCCCATAAATAAAATAAAAGGGAAAACATGTACAAGAATACAAAACTGTGCGTTTATAGAAGTTGGTATGTAGTCACTCGACATGTCTTGGGAAGAGTAGTATCCGAATCGGACAGGGTCGATAGTTGGATGTGTGGGTTCATGAAGGAGTCCCTAAAGTCTCACCTGGCTTGGTCGAAACACCAGAAAGGTCAGCCTATAATTGCTAAACACTAGAATCAATCGACATGAGTCTCTCGATGAGGTGCTAAGTGGTTCTTTGGTCTCGAGTACTCGCCCTTATAGTTTCTCGACACCTTGGTTAACGACAGAGTTGATGTCAAGTGCTTATTTTCCTTCCCCTTGTCCTTTTGGTTACAACTCGGCCTCGGCAAGCATTGAAAAGACTTAACTTGGATATTGTTGGAGGCTGATTCCCATCATTATCGTAGGTTTGAAAGGAAGTTGTCCTTGACGTTAAGTGTTGAGCTTGGGCCGGGATGTCGAATAAGCTCCTTTTCCCTTTTCGTTTTACCATGGGTGCTAAGTGTCCCTAGATTTTCTCAATGCTCATCAGGGTTAAAAGATAGCTCTTTCCATCCTTTCGAACAGTGTAAGCATTAAGGAATCCATCATGGATTACTTTCTAATCAAACTCCCATGGTTGACCAAGAAGTAGATTTGCAACATTCATAAGCACTACGTCAAAATCAATATCATCCTTGTATTGTCTAGCCTTGAATGCTATCCATGCTCTTTTATGCACATGGACCATACCCCTATCATTAAAACATTTCAATCCATAAGGCCAGGGATACGGGTAGGTTAGCAACTTCATCTTTTCTACCAACTTAGCAAAGACAATATTGGTGCAGCTACCTCCATTGATAGCTAGGGAATAGGTCTTCCCATTCATTAGGCACTACATGTGAAATAAATTTTCCCTTTGTTTGGGATCTTCTTTCATGTTAGCTTATGTCACCATAACCAAGAGTTTATTGAGGTCCTTGGGATAGACATCTTCTTCTATCAACTGGCCCTTCGAATTCTTGTCACTCTAACTTTCAATTTGAGCCTCGGGCCTTTCACCCTTCAAGACCATGACCCTTTTATTCGAGCATTGGGATGCAATATGTCTGTAACCTAAGCATTTGAAGCACTTCACTTCTCAGGCCTTGTTGCTAGGCACCTTCTCTTTCTCGGCATGGGTTGGTTGTCTAGGCTCTCCTTTCTCTATCTTCTTTTCTTGCCTTCTCTTAACATACCTCTTAGGCTTAGGGTTACCTTGTTAAAGGCGGCTACTCGACCTCTGATGCCTTCTTCTCCTCTACCTCTCCACTCTTAATGCCAAATTAATTAGCTCATCTAGAGAGTTGAATGGTTGCAATTCAATTATGTTGGCAATGTCGTCTCGAAGTCTACTCAAGAATCTAGCAATGGTGCAATTTAGTGTGTTCTTTAAGTAGTTCGACAAATAGCACAATGGAGTAATGGGAAAAACTTGCTTTCATCATTGCTCTTCCAATGGATAACTATCCAAATGATAAGGAAGGAAGATCTATTGCTAGGTACAATAATGTTGTTTGTAATAGTGAGTCCCTAGATGGAGTGGTAAGTGGTGTTATTAAGACACTTGTCTCGAAGTATAATAAATATTGGCAAGGTCTTCTTGAGACATGAAATCTATGTAGGCTGAGGGAGGATGAGAGGGTATATTTTCTATGGGACCATAAGTTTCATATATATATGAAATACCTCAATTTTAGACTACGCTTCCCATTTTCTACTTCCATCAAACAATTCTTTAATTATTTCTGGGTTACATTGAGTATGTTTTCACCGAATACTTATAGACTTCTCATAGCATTCAAGATAATTTGTAAAGAGATTAAGGTTAGGGCTATGCCCTAGTTATTCAGATACTTCTTCATAATAAGGAGACAACCAAATGGTTCGTATTATGCGGCCCCTCAGCATAGGCAAAAATTTATGGATGAGTTGGAATCCAAAATCCATAAGTGGCATGATAAGTTTGTATCTATCATATCGAATGAAGATTTGGATTTTTGGACCTAATGGACTGAGCCCATTCGTACTAAAGACATTAACTTGATGCTAAATGATGCTACTACTGCCAAAAAGATTCAAGAAAGAAGAAAGAATAAATTTTTTTTTTCTGAGAAGTTGAGAGGATAGTAGAACGATACAAGAATGGGGATCTAATCTTTTTGAAAAAAGAAGGTAGGTGTTAGAGTAATTGCCTTATCGAGTAGATCTACAAGAGGAAAGTCATTCTTGTGACTTAGGGGGAGAATAGTTTCCTTTAAATTTCGCTCGGTATGGATCTTGTAAGTTCTTGATTTTTCTCTCTTTCCTATTTATAACACTCTTATCCTTTATTACAGACATGAGCATAGGTAATGTAGATCTCGCCAAACTGCTAGCTTAAGCAAAGACCAAGAAGATAAACTTTGATAAACATGCAGCCATTAAAGCCCCTGTTAGTTGGCCACCTCCACTAAAAAGGACTTCTCAAGTGAAGGTTGTGAAGGAGGTTACCATTCAAAAGAGGAAGGGAGTTCTTTCCATTATTGAGGAGCAGTGACTAGAGTAGATGGAAATTGTCGATGCTATATAGATGGAGACTCTTGGCACTATGTAACTTGAGATGGTTCCCCGATAACAAATGCTCCTAGGGATGATGAGCAAGGAGGATCTAGTTGAGAGATTATTAGTGTCAGCGGCACTAAGGTTTCCCCTCAAGATAATGTAGAGTAGTATGCCAAAAAGAGAGATGGAAAAGTGTTTGTGAATCATCTCCCATCCAAGAAATTCAAGGCCTTAAATGAGAAGACGAAAGAGGCTTTGAGGAATAAGGCTCTTGACATTAGTAGTATCAAGTCCATTCCTAACTGTAAGGTAGGTAAGTACTTCGTGCCATGATAGAGCTACAACATCCTATATACTGACTTGGCCTTAGGTGATAAGATGAAATCCTTAGCCCTAATGGAGCGAGTCATTCTTCTTAGGGATAGGGAGATTGCAAAGAAAGAAGTAGACAGAGTTGGTGGTTGCAATAAAGGTCATATTACTGCTAAGTTGTATGATGTAAGTATCAATCACCTTTTCACTTATGAACCATATTCTGTTGTTGATATAATTTTGCCTACGTATAGATTAGCAGCCATGTTTTGATGGCTCTTGATGAAGCCAAGAGAGAAATGAAGAAGGTAATATTTACATATTGTTGCTTTGTTGAAAAGCAAATGATTTATTCATCTTTGTTAATTTATTATAGAAGGTTGAGGAGGCATATAACTCTTCAATGGCTCGGACTATTACAATCAACAGAACAAGAATAAAGGTTGAGATAGAGGCTAGGAAACTACAAGAAGAGCTTTCAACCAAGAAGCTAGCACATTTCTTGGCGGTCAATGAAGTCTCAAGCCTTAAGGACACCAATGAAGAGCTATATAAAGGGATCGAAGACCTGAGGGAGCTTCGCAAGAAGCAAAAAGAGTATTAGTGGTTAAGATGAAAAATATCCTCAATTAGACAAGGAGGATAGGTTAAGGATGCGAATAAAGGAATTGGAGATAAATAGGTCCAAGCTCAAGTCTTGTGTTGCCAAATTAAAGGAGGCGGCAACAAAGAACCCCTCCATGGAGGAAGCACTAGAAATCGTGACTCCTAGTCGGTAAGACAAGAAATTACTCTATAAGAAGCTTCTATAGAGGCTCTAATAGGTGAGAAAAGGGACTTTAAAAGTTCACCTTGACTATGATCTATCACGCTTAAACTTTACTAATGTTGATGATAATGACACTAGTTGTAGCGATGGAGAAGTCGACAAGGAAGATGAGATAGAGGTTCAAAGGTAGGGTGACAATGTCGAAGCCAATATTGAAGCTCCTATTGTTGACAAGGAACCATTATCTAGAGAGACCCCCCCATTTTTATAAAGAGACATCCACCTGCTCCATAATCCTAAGTGCCGAAAAAGAAGTAAGCTCTACAAGGGTCTTGTGTTCTTTTAACTAGGACAACACTTTTGTGCAATACAAGAACAAGAATGTTCCAGATTCTTAAGATGATCAGTTAATTTGTATTTTATTTTCATGAATGTAATATGGACGAGATGTCAACCCTTTGTGGTAATGAGATGTTCTGCGTTTACGCCCATTATTTCCTACACGTTTCATTTCACATGCAAGTTATTTGTTTTTGGCATGTTTTATTTCATACATAAGTTATTTGTTTTTGGCACGTTTTATTTCATACGCAAGTTATTGTTTTTGGCATGTTTTATTTCATGCACATATTGAATGTCTTTTTATAAACTTAGTGTTCGTTAGCCACATAGCACTTGAACTAGTGTTGTTTTCATAAGCCGTAAGATTACCTTTTAAAGGCATTATAGAGTTTGTTCTCTAGTTTCTCAACATATTTTTAAAGAAGAATTGATGTTGCTCATCAATAATTATTAAGCTTGTTAATTGTTATAGGTCTAAACTCATTAAATATTATTTCATTTGCTATATAGCCGAAACTTCATGAATCCGTTATTCATACAGTGATCGGGAAAGAAAACAATGGGAAGTAAAGATACTCATAAACTTGAAATGAACATTTCATGCTTGAAACAAGAAGTAGGCCATTGCCTTACAATGTTTAAAATAGAAACAAACCATAACATCAAAGGAACTAAGCAAAGTAAAGCTTCAAATTCTTGGCATTCCATGCCTTAGGGATGATTGTCCCATCCAACCTTTCTAATCAATAGGCTCCCTCACTTACAACTTCTTGGATCCTAACAAGATCTTCTTAAATTGCACCAAATTTTCCTTAACTATCTCATGTCCAGTTTCCTCTAATTTTCTGCAAACTAGATCTCCAAGCTAAAATATCTTATGTTTTACCTTTTGGTTGTAATATCTGGCTGCTCTATGTTGATATGTAGCAACTCTCATCCTTGTAACATCTCTTATCCCCTCAATTGCGTCCAAATTGGCTATAAGGGCCACCTGATTGGCCATTATGTCAAAGTTCTATGTACGAAGATTGGATAGATCCATCTCAATTGGTAGGATGACTTTCGACCCATATGTCAGTTTGAAGGGCAATTCTCCGATTGAAGTTCTGTGGGTAGTCCTATACCCCCATAAAACACTCAATAGTTCATTAGCCCATTTACTCTTGACTTGATCAACTTTTCTTTTCAAACTATACAAAATGATCTTATTAATAGCTTCAATTGCCCATTGGTTTGAGGATGAGCCATTGAAGTGTAATTCAAATGAATTCCATGTTTCTCACAAAATTCTTAGAACTTGTCATTATTGAACTGTGGTCTAAGCTTCAACTTTCTATTTAGTGATTCTAGCCACTACTTCGGCCTCCACCCATATGGTAAAGTAATCTATCGCAACTATGAGAAATTGCGGCTGTACTGTAAACCTTGGAAATGTCCAAGTATATCCAATCCTTATTAAGTGAAAGGCTAAGGGCTGGTAAGGCTATGAAGTTCAATAGAAGGCACATGGCTTAATGCCATATGTTTCTAGCATTGTGGACATTGCTAGACAATAGATTTTGCTTCATCTCTCATAGTTGGCTAATAATAACCAAGTCATAATATGCGGACATACAAGGTTTGGCCCTTCACATGGTTACTACATATACCATTATGTAATTCAAACAGTATTCATTGTGTGTCATTCGGTGAAAGACATCAAAGATAAGGTTAGGAAAGGCCGCATTTGTACAATTAGTTGTCAATCAACATATAATTTGCAGCCTAATAAATTAACCTATGAGCTTCTTTTCTATCATTAGGAAGAACACCATCCTTCAAATAGACTACAATTGGATCCATCCAAGACTTCTCCTTTGGATAGGGAGCTAACTCACAGCTCTGCTCAATAGTTTGTAAGCTCTTATTAGGGAGATACTCAATAAAGAGCTTGTCATTTAACTTAGAGAGTGTCATACTAGCTAACTTTGACAACTTATCGGCAACAATGTTTCTACTTCTTTGTATTTGCTTAATTGAAAAGGATTGAAACTCTTCCTTAAGCGTTTGTACTATCAGTAAGTACTTGCTCATCACTTCTTCTTTTGTCGCATAACTCCCTTTGACTTGATTCATAACTAGTTATGAGAAGGAAAAAACTTCAACTTCTTGGCACTAACTTCTTTTGCTAATTTGAGTCCAGCTATTAAAGCTTCATACCCGACCTCATTATTGCAAGCTAGGAACCCAAACTTTAAAGCATAATTAACTTTCACATTGTAGGGTCCTTATAGAATGAGGCCCTCATCGCATCTTTCTTTAGTGGAGGAGTCATCGATATAAATTCCATATCGGCTTCTTGGCCATCTTTATGTTGTCCTCTTCACTAGTGAATTTGGCCTCAAAATCTACCAATACTTGAGATTTTAATGCTATTCTGGGTTTGTACTATATACCTTAGGCACTTACCTCTAGAGCATAGTTCATCATCCTCCTTAAGGAGTCTGGTTGTTATAAAGCTTGTTGCAAAGGCTGATAAGCAAAGACAACAATTTGATGTGCCTCGAAGTATAGCTTCAACTTTCTTGCCAAGAGAACCATTACGAATACAAAAATTTCAATCCTTGTATATCAGTGTTCTAACCCTTGTAAAACGTGGCTCATGTAATATATTAGCCGATGTTCTCTACCTTCTATTCGAACTATGATAGAGGAAAATGCTCGGCTGCTAACTAACAAATATAGGTACAAATTTTCTTCCAAAATGGGTGTTGAGAATCTTGGTGGTGACGCGAGAAACTCCTTCAGCTCATTGAATGCTCTTTCACTCGTTAGTCTATAGGAATTCTTTTAGGTTCTTTAAGATTTAAAAAAAAAAATTCACATCTATGTGCACTTTTTGACACAAATTTGCTTAGGGTGGCTATCCACCCAGTTAGCTCCTAAACTTTCTTAACTGTGCAAAGGGATTTCATGTTCTGAATAGCATCGATTTTCATTGCGTTTCCTTTAGTGCTATGCCGATGACCATATAACCTAAAAATTTTCCTAAAGTAGCAACAATAGCAAATTTCTATAGGTTTAGTTTCATATTATACCTCCTTAAAGTGTTGAATGTCTCCTTAAGATCAGCAAGATGCTGATTTTCTATCATGCTTTTCACAATCATGTTATCGACATATACTTTGATGTTACGATGAATCTTTGCTTGAATATCTTGGCAATAAGCCTTTGATAAGTCGCGCTGGTGTTTTTGAACCCGAAGGGCATCACCATATAACAGTACATCGTAAAGTTAGTGACAAAGGACATATGAACTTCATCTTCCTTAACCATTTTGATTTGATTATAGTCAGAAAACTCATCCATAAAGGATAGTAAGGCATGTCTGGCAGTTGAGTCAACCATTTAATGTATTCTTGGTAAGGGGAAAAAATCTTCGAGACAAGCCCTATTCAAATCCATAAATTCTATGCACATATGCCATTTGCCGTTAGACTTCTTGACTAACACATAATTGGCTAGCTAAGTCTAATAAGGATCTTCCCTAATGAACCCTACCTTTAGCATCTTTTGGACTTCTTCTTCAATGGCTACCTACCATTCGGGAGCGAAATGCCTTTTCCTTTATTAAATCACCATCGCATTGGGATCAATTTAAAGCTTATAGGTTATTACATCTCTAGGAATGCCCAATGTATCTAAAGGAGACCATGCAAACACATTGGCGTTATCCCATAAAAAGTTAATCAAACTTTGGTGGATATCTGCCAACAAAGGTTTCCTTATCTTTTTTGTCTTCCCAATATCATTTCCTAACAAGATCTCTTTTGTCTCTTCCTTAGCATCTTATATGTTGACTGATTTTTGTTTCGGACAAGTTTTAACATGAAAAATTTCCTTATGTTGTAATACCTTTAGATATAAGGATCTCATTAATTTTTGGTCTCCTTTACATACACTAACTCTAGTGAGAGTGGGAAATCTGGCCTTGAAATGGGCAGGTGAAGGGACCATGTCGAATAAATGCTAACATGGTCAACCCATGATCATATTATACGGGGACCAACATTTAACAAAAAGGAAATCCACCTTGTCTTCCATAACGTACTTATCATCTCCAATCTAGATTGGGAGAGAAATTACTCTGTTGACCTGAATAGGTTGATTATTGAAAGCATATAAATTATAGTCATAAGATCTCGGCTACAATGTACTCATACAAAATGACCTTACCCTGGCCAGTGGGAATATTAGGCATTGGAGGCACCAACCGCTTGGCTAAGAGTTGAGTCTAGAGGCCTCCATTAAAGGGTGAGTGTGGACTGCAAGGGCTCACTTACGATTATACTAGAACTTGGTTTTATGAAAATAAAGGACTTGTTTGATTTAAGTACAGAACGCGGAGTTCAGTAGTAAAGTAAGTTCTAGTATAATACCTGGATCTAATTGGTGTCGTATATACTCTATCCTAACTTTGGAAGGCGTTAAATCTGAGTTGTGTACACTAATTAGTTAGCTATACGTATTGTTTGGCATTTTATTTGATCATTCATTCATATGCGTGAATATAATGTATTTATAACTTGCTTGTGGTGTGGTTGAGGGTTTTGTTCACTAAGCTTAGGCTTATACCTCCTTAGATTTTTGCTACAGGATGGCTTATTCGTTAAGGCTGGTCGGGGGATGCCAAAGGTTAGCTTGGGGACTTGGGTAAGAGTGGGCCATTTAGTGTTATGAGGAATTGATTATGCAGACTTTTACTTATGTACTTTTGTTTTGTTAGTAATATAGACCTAGATGTACTAAATTACTGATTACTGTAACTTTATAGTTTAAATGTTATATAAATATGTTATCTGATGATATCCTTTGAATTTGTGTGTTCTTAGGAAGCTAGTATGTTGTAGAGCCTTGTATATTGTATGAAGAGTTCTTGATTGGAAGGATAACCAATCAGAGGTTCTTCATACAATATATGGCGTTTGCCACAACTAGACTATCCTTAGTTCGTGATAACCCATTTCAATTCAAATCCGCCTCGAGAAGTCCTAGTGATAATTAAGCTCCTAGGCATACCATATATTCTTAGGATCAGAGCTTAAGGTTGAGGTTGAGACCGAGAGCTATGTAGTAATAATCAATCTATTGTTTGAGATACTGTATGCGATTCTAGCCATCCATGTGAAGTGTAGTTATTAAAATTTTGTTATAGGAATGTCGAACCTTAGTGTATAGGGAGAGATTTACGATATCGAAAGTAATGCTGATGGTCGTGGTCGAGTGACGCAATAAACACTACGTACTATTGATGAGCAAATACAAGATCTTGCTACTATTGTGGCAAATTTAGCTACCTCAGTGAATAGGGTCTTAAAGAATGGACCGTGTAAGAGAGTTGCTAAGTAAGGCCAAGAAATGAGAGATAGGCCAAGGAGGCAGATGAACGAGCAAGCTCTGGAAGCCTTTCCAATGAACTACGTACCACTACGATGTGCCAATATAGTCGCAAAGAGAAGGTTAGAGTTGGACGAAGTGGATAAGTACGAAGAAGAAGAAGACCAATATGTTGGGCTTGATGAGCGAGAGTTCAGAGCGCTAAGAGGTGCTGAACATCATAAGGTACAAATTCCAAACTTCAATGGGTCTAGTAGTATTGACGACTACCTGGACTGGGAAGAGAAGATTGAAAAGATATTTAACTTTTATGATTATGAAGATGTTGTTCGCATTAGAGTGGTCGTGTTAGAATTTTCTGGGTATGCAGTAATGTAGTGGAAGAAGCTACAGAATGTTCGCCTGAGGACTCGACGTAAGGTCCGAACATGGAACAAGATGAAGAGAATTCTGAGGAATAGGTTCGTTCCTGAACACTACGAATATGACACTTTTCAATGACTCCAAGATTTATGGCAAGGTAATGGATCCGTAAATGACTATGTCCGAGAGTTTCAATTACTCATGATACAATGTGATGTTGACGAGCTTGAAACCTGAACTATAGTACGGTTTATCTCAGGACTCCAAGCTGAGATTGGTTACATCGTAGAATTGCAAAGCCTCACAACTTTAGATGAAACCATTCGTGTAGCCTAGAGAGTTAAAAGGCAACAGTAGAACCAGGCTAGTCGAATGTTGAGTAATTGAACCATGGTACCGAATAGGACTAGCCTGTCAAGTAGACCAGGGAATGATAGGACATCAAATAATTCTAAGATGGAACGTTAAGGTCACGTATTGAACCAATTAGACGAGGGCTAAGCTAAGAGCAAGACCAAGGAACCTAAGAGTTGAAGAGACTAGGTTCATAGTTCAAGAAAGAAAACCCGAGAAATTAAATGTTTTAAATGCCTTAGCTATGAATACGTAGCTAGTCGATGTCCGAACTGCCGAGTAATGACCATAAAGGGAGACAAGCCCCTGTTTGAAGTAAAATGTGCGAGTGAACGAGAGGAAGAAGTGGCAACGGATCGCATGCTAGAAGAATATGAGGAAGATTAGGAGGCCAAGATATCCCCTAAGGGCAGAGTCGAGTATTGCTTTGTTGTTCGGTGATCTTTCAATACTTTTATGGCTAATGAAAATGAGCAAAGAGAGAACTTCTTTCATACGAATTGCCGAGTGAATGGCAAGCTATGTGCCGTAATCATTGATGGAGGGAGTTGTAACAACGTCATCACACAAGGGGTAGTTAGAGTCATGAAATTGCCAACTGTTCCACACCCCAAGCCATATAAGATTCACTGGTTGAATGAGAAAGGAGGATTACACGTTTCCAAGCAAGTTAGAGTACTGATTACTACTAGTGATAGGTATAGGGACGAGGTGATGTGTAATGTCCTCCTTATGTGTGCATCTCACATATTACTCGGCCGACTGTGACTATTTGACTTGAGGGTGTTACATGATGGGTATAGATACACTTACACGTTTTAAAAGGATGGGAAGAAAGTTATATTGACACCTATGAGTCCTACGGAAGTGCAAGAAGCCTAGGAAAAGGTTGCTAGATCTTTGCAGCAGAAGTCCTTGGTGATTTCCTAAGCTTCGTTTGTACGAATAGTCAAGGCCGAGGACTATGTACTCCTCTTGGTTAGGAGACTCTTAGAGGTTAGAGAGGCCGAGAACTTACCTATTGAAGTATAGCAGCTACTTTAGGAATTTGCTAACCTCTTCCCTACTGAGATGTCGAAAGGATTACCTCCCTTGAGAGGAATTAAGCATTGCATCGATCTTCAGCCTGGAGTAGCCCTACCTAATTGTCCTTCCTACAGACTTAATCCTCAATAGGCGGCTGAGTTGAAAAAGCAAGTTAATTAGTTGGTAGATCATGAATATATCGGTGAGAGCATGAGCCCATGTGCCGTCCTAATCGTGTTAGTACCAAAGAAAGATGGATCATAGAGGATGTGCATTGATAGCAGTGCCATCAATAAGATTACTGTTAAGTACTAATACTCGATCCTGTGGTTGGATGACATGCTTGATGAGTTGCATGGTGCACGCATCTTTTTAAAGATAGATCTAAAGAGTAGCTATCATCAAATACGAATGAGATCGGGAGATGAATGGAAAATAGCCTTTAAGACTCGGGATGGTTTATTTGAGTGGATGGTCATGCCATTTGGTTTAACTAACATGATGAGTACATTCATGAGGCTCATGAATCATGTGCTCAAAACATTGATAGGCAAATGTGTTGTGATTTATTTTGATGATATTTTGGTCTATAGTGTCGACCTTCTTATTCATGTCAAACATTTGAGATCGGTGTTTAACATACTCTACACCGAGAAATTATTCACCAACCTGAAGAAATGCGCGTTTTGTTAAAGCGAGGTTGTATTCCTCGGATATGTCGTTTCAAGGGGTAGAGTTCGAGTTAATGTAGAAAAGGTTAAAGCTATTAATGAGTAGCCTACGCTGACTAGTGCAACCGAGGTCAGGAGCTTCTATGGCCTAGCTTCGTTCTATCGAAGATTTATTTGGAACTTCAGCTCCATAAATGCATCGTTGACTGAATTGACCAAGAAAAACGTTGAGTTTAAATGGACATAAAAGGCTTAGAGGAGTTTTGAAGATGTGAAGTGTAAGTTGATGTTTGCTCCAATACTTGCCCTACCAAATTTCGAGATGGTTTTTGAGGTTGAATGTAATGCGTTAGGTGTTAGCAATGGTGTTGTCCTTATGCAATAGTGCCGACCTATTGCTTACTTCAGCAAAAAATTCGGAGGTGCTACCTTGAATTACTTAACCTACAACAAAGAGTTTTATGCCCTTGTCCGTACACTTCAGAACTGGCAACATTATTTGTTGCCGAGAGAATTCATCATCTATTTGGATCATGAATTGCTCAAGTATCTTCGAGGGCAGTAGAAGCTTTCTTAGCGTCACACCAAGTGGGTCGAGTTCTCAAAGACCTTTTGCTATGTCATCAGGTATGAGAAGGGAAGCACTAATACAGTGGCTGATGCACTTTCTCGTAGTCATACCCTCATTACGACGTTGTAAGCTAAAGTGCTTGGATTTGGCACTTTACCTGATCGATATGAACATGACCCACATTTTGGACCTTTAGTAGCTAAGTGCAGTAATAGAGGAGTTATAGATGGATTCTACCTAAGTGAAGGGTCCTTGATGAAGGGAAAGTAGATTTGCATGCCGAGTGGTTCTACAAGGGAGCTATTGGTTTGAAAAGCTCAGGCCGGGGGTCTGACTGGCCATTTTAGGGAAAAGAGGATTATTAAGATATTGAAAGATCACTTTTATTAGCCTGGGATGATGAAGGATGTGCACCAAATACTTGAGAGGTGTAAGGTGTGTAAGTATGCAAAAGGGAGGAAAGAACCTTATGGAGAATACATACCCCTACTGATTCTCGAGCAGCCGTGGATCGATATATGCATACATTTCATGCTCGGCCTTCTCCATACGTCGAGAAGATACAATTCGATCATTGTGGTGGTTGATTGGTTCAGCAAGATGGGCCATTTCATCCCTTGCCACAAAACTAATGATGCCCATTCATTACTGACCTCTTTTTGTAGGAAATTGTGCGATTGCATGGAGTGTCAAGGAGTATTGTGTTCAACCATGATTCTAAATTCATGAGCTTCTTTTAGAAGACCTTATAGAGGAAACTCAGCATTAAGCTCCTGTTCAGTACCTCTTGCCACCCTTAGATAGATGGCCAAACTGAAGTAGTTAATAGAACCGTTAGTAATCTCCTACACACTACTGTTGGAAAGAACTCTTGTGATTGGGATTTATGCTTACCTATCATTGAATTTGCCTACAATCTCTCCACTTATAGCTCTACTGGAATCATCACCATTTAAGGTTGTTTATTTACTTAACCTAAACATACCCTTAGACTTGGTTAACAGTCCGACTACACAAGGGGAGAGTCAATCTGACCTACAACATACCGAGGAATTTCATAGGTTGCATCAAAGAATTGCTAGGCAACTGGCTAAAATTGTGGCTCGACAGAAGGAATTTTGAAGCCGCGGAAGGAAACAAATCGTTTATGCCCTTAGGGACCATGTATGGATCCATCTTAGTAAGGAACGCTTCTCTACCAAGAGGATGAAAAAACTATCTCCTAAAGCGGATGGCCTTTGTAGGATCTTGAGGCGCATTAATGATAATGCCTATGAGATTGAGCTATCAGAAGGTCTTGGCATGTCTACTACATTTAACGTCGTCGACGTAACTCTATATGTGCTCGAAGATGACGAAGACCAGGATTTGAGGGCAAATCTTCAACAACCCCGAGGAACTGATGAACTATCGACCAACGGTCCCATTACTCACGCACGGCTCCAAGGACTCCAATCCCTCACCCAGCGAATTCTCTCTCGGCAACCTACTGATGATGACAAAGTTTATGCTGAAAGAATGTAGCCAAACTCCTTGAGCTCCCCTAATTATCATACGTTGATCTATACATTCAGTAGTGATGATGTCGACTATTCCCTTACCAAGTACCCTATGCCGAGTAAGCTGACCTACCATTGCTAAGAAGTTCCTACTAAGTGACGAGAGACCCACTTAAATGGCTGAATAGTTTTCTCTCAACATGCCACTAGCCTTCTCATCCCGACCCCTTTATTGTTGTAATATTTTGACCTCTTTCGCATGCTATGCTAAAAGAATATTCACATAGGACCAATGTTGCACTGCTACTTGTCCACCTCCTTTGACATTGTATTACTTTCCCATTTTTGGTCTTTTGTCCTTTTTACCCTTTTTGGTATATACTAGGAATTCCCTTTTTGTGTATGCCTTCTTGTAATTTCATTATTGGTAATGCTGCCCTAGGGACTTACTATAAATAGTCTTTTTCTTTGTAAGCCATAGATAACTTACATTTTTAATACTGAATATTCTATTCTTATGAGACAACTCTCTCTAAGTCCATATTTCACACACTCTTATCTAATCTTGTCGAGTAGCTCAGCATTAGTGACGGGTGGACCTTGACATCAACTTGTGTGTTATATCAAGTGTGGTGTCAAGTCATGTTGTGTTCGTTGGTAAGTGACATCCTCCGAGTAGCTTCACATTAGCTACTCTTGTTTGGTTATGGACCATTTCCTTCTAATTTTCTTCGATATCTTGAATGACCCATTTCAGTTCAAATCCACCTCGGTAAGTCCTAATGATAACTGAGCTCCTAGGCATACCATAAGAGGACCAACATTTGACAACGAGAAAATCCACTTTGTCCTCTATAACATGCTCGTCATCCTCGATCTGTATCAACAAAGAGATAACTCTAGCTACTTAGACAAGTTGATTATTGAAGGCATATTAGTCATACTTGTAAGATTGCAGCTGTGCTTTGATCTTGGGCCTCAATTGATCAAAGGCATGCTGGAAAATGATGTCGACTGAACTTCCCATGTCAACAAGAATCTTCTTGACTTCAAAGTTGGTGACTCTCACATTGATGACAAGTGCATCATCATATGGCCTCTAGATACCCTCAAAATCCTCATCCCATCATATGTTTTGAGCTAAGGTGGCTTAATGTATCAAGGTATTACTTCTTCCAAAATCTCTAGGACAAAAGGACTTTTCTTGATTTGGAACTATTTGGTCGATGCAACAAAGGTGTTGACATGCGAGGGTCTCATATGATGTACGTGCTACTGTTGCTTGCCCTTATCAATCTTCTTGAAAGCAGGAACTAAGGGTCTCACTGGAACCTCAACTTACTCTTTTGGCAATTCAAGTGAATAAATGGAATCATCAGTACTATTGGCATCATGATTACCATGTTTTTTATCTTGATTTGGGTGAAAACTTTTATGAAGAAGGTTAAGGATTTGTTCATTTTTTTATTTAACTTGGAATTTTCTTTGGCTAAATTAAGACAAAGTTGCTCTAGTTGAGCCAATCATTATTCATCAACATGCCGACTCCCCCCTTCAAGGTGGTGGCAGAAAGTACTAGCACCTACACTTTTAGTCATCCTAGTTCTAACCATGTAGTCATGTTTAGAGAAAAATAGATGGTGCCAAATGTTGTTATTGAATTTTGGGATGAGGAAAAATCATATAAGAGAAAGTGAAATACTTGGTACCGGAGCCAATCCGGTGTGGCCACTTTGATATCTAAGTCAGTAAGGTAACTTAATATAGTAAGTATGTGAATAATAAGTATTAAGAAACCTTACAGAGTTTCTTTCTGATATTTATAGATGATTGTAGTATCCAAGGCAATTGTCAGGATAACAGTTAAGATACATGGAAGCTTCTTAACTTAACATCTCCCCTAATATGTAAGGGTAATAGGCGGTTGTGTAATATAACCGTACTTATGATAACTATTTGTGCCACAGACTTGAATTCAACTAGGAGCACTTCTTATACTCGACATAAATGCCGTGTGTCATCTATCTAGTGCGAATGCCGAGAGTTTTGGTTACGTGGCATCTCAGCAGACAAAAGGTTGAGTATCAAATGAGTGAAAACTAACTATCAATAACTATATCATTTGTCTTTATAAAATTTAAATAGTATTATTTTTCTTTTCCCTTTATATCTATAAATATTTTATAAATTTAATTATAACTTTTTAATCGATAAATAGTACTAAACCTAAGATAAACGAGATACGATATGATAACGTAAATTATCATCCCTGATATAAATGGGTTCAACTTGGATACAAGACATGCTAGATCATAGGTTTAGGTTTTTATACATGATTAATAGATAAGTCGTGCCATGGGTTTATGTTTTCTGGATACAAACCCATTTAGATACAGAAACGAGATACGACATGATAACACAAATTGTCAACCCTAATTATCAACATGACATATGACCTACGGAGATTGCACGACCCCACAACAACCCCCCCTCCCCCCTAAGTTGCCATTGACCTTCTTAACCATGGATAGCTAAAATCTAATTCTTTTTTTATTTCTAGGTTCTTCTTTTTAAAAAGGATTCCAAATTTTTTATTAACTAATTTAACCATTGTATATGTAAATAAAAAAACATATATACAAAGTGGGTTTATATTTAAAAAAAAAATATAATAGCATTTTGTCTACTTTTTCTTTTTTACTTTTCCGAATTTATTTAAGTTTTTTTAGTAATTTTAGTTAATTAACATATATAGTTATAATATTTAAATAAATTATTAATAATGCTAATGTAGCTACGATGTGGTGGTAACATGTCATTACCCAAGGGGTATCCTAGATGTGGTAGTATTGCCATATATCATAAGAAGACCTGAGATCAATCACTACTGTTGATCTTGAATCTTCCTCGCAATATACAAGGCTTCCACTACAGCCATTACCTCTATAGAGGACTAATATTAAGCAATAATAATAGAGTAATATAAAATAAGTACTTCATTAAATTAAACTTAATTACTAAGTGATGTGCCTAGGAACTAAGTCAATCACTAGGACTTACCGTAAGAAGTAGTAACTAGGTAGGTCCTTCGAAGTATCAAAAAAAGAGGGAAAGGATAGGTCGACAAATACAGTAGCTTTCGTGAAGTTACTTGTAGGTTATGACACACTAACAAACACAACATGACTTAGTACTTCGCTTGCTATGATGTATAAGCTAATACTAAGGTTCACTCGCTACTAACCTCGAGCTACTTAACAAGATTATATAAAAGTGTGAGAAAAGGTATGTACTTAGAGAAGGGTATCTCGTAAGAGCAAGGATATTCATTAACTTATAAGATATATGATGATTACAACTACAGTAAAAAGGACTATTTATAGTAAGTCCTTTAAGGAAATAATATAATATTGGAAAATTGCATAAAAGACAATGTAAGAAAGAGATTCCTAAAATGCTCAAGAAATGGTAAATATGATAAAGGATAAAAAGGAATATAGTATAAGTGTTAGAAAAGTAAGGGATAAGTGGTAGCCTATTAATGGGTCTGCATTTTAGGATCTTAGGATGCCGTGGTTAAGCAAAGCTCATGTTAGGGCTATTGTTGATGAGTTGTGTTAGGAGCTATCAAGGTGATTGAATGACATCGCAATTTAGTAAGTTGGAAGATTAGAGCTCGGTGTATAGTGTTCTCAAACTCGACACTCAACAAGTTGCCTTTGACACTTGGCAAGTCAACCTTAACATTCGGCAAGTTGGCAACTGGGCAAGAGTCCAAGTAGAGCAGAGTGCATCCGAGCTATATCTTCAAGGAGTTCTTCCATAGCTCTTCCATGTACTAAAGCTCATCCTCAGCAGGCTGACAAGAGAAAATCCTTATGGTAATCCATTAATTCCCTAGAATTGTTAGAGATTTGCCCTCAAATCTTAGCCTTCTTTTTCTTCTTCTTTCGACATAAAGGGTATTAAGTCCACAATATTAAAAGTGGGAGACACTCTGTATCCTTCGACTAGTTATAGCTCATGGGCATTATCATTGATGCATTGAAGGATCTTGGAGGGGCTATTTGACCTAGGAGATAACTTGTTTGTTTTATTTCTTAAGAACCATTCCTTGCTAAACTGAATCCAAACAAGATCTCCTAGGCTGTAGAAAATTCATCTTCTACCTTGGCTTCTATACTCTCTCTGTCGGGCTATGGTATGTTTAAGAGCTCAGTTATCACTAAGACTTACTGAGGTGGATTTGAATTGAAATGGGTCCTTCAAGATATCGAAGAAAATTAGAGGGAAATGGTCTACAACCGAGTAAGAGTAGCTGACGTAAAGTTGCTTGAAGGATGTGACTTACCAACGAACACAACAGGACTTAACACCACACTTGATATGACATACAAGTTGATATTAAGGTCCATCCGCCACTAATCTTGAGCTACTCGATAAGATTAGATAAGAGTGTGTGAAATATGGACTTGGAGAGGGTTATCTCACAAGAACAGAATATTCAGTATTAAAAATGTAAGTTATTTGTGGCTTACAAAGAAAAAGACTATTTATAGTAAGTTCTTAGGGCAGTATTACCAATAATAAAATTACAAGAAGGTATTTACAAAAAGGGGATTCCTAGTACATATCAAAAAGGGTAAAAAGGACAAAAGACCAAAAATGGAAAAGTACTACAACGTTAGACGAGGTAGATGGGTAATAGTACAACATTGGTCCAATATGAATATTCTCTATGCATACCAGATGAGAGGGGTCAAAATGTTGTGGTAATAAAGGGGTTGCGATGAGAGGGTTGGTGTTATGCCGAGAGAAAACTATTTAGCCATTTAAGTGAGTCACTCATCACTCGGTAGGAACTTCTCGACAATAGTGGGTTAGCTTACTCGATACAGGGTACTTAGCAAGGGAATGGTTAGCATCATCACTATTAAGTGTACAAATCAACGAATGACAATTAGGGGAGCTCAAGGAGTTTAGCTACATTCTTTTGGTGTAAACTGTCTTGTCATTAGTAGGTTGCCGAGAGAGAATTCGTTGGGTGAGGGATTGGAGTCCTTGAAGCTGTGTACGAGTAATGGGATTGTTGGTTGACAGTTCATCAGTTCCTAAGGGATGCTGAAGATTTGCCCTCAAATCTTGCTTTTCGTCATCTTCGAGCACATATGGAGTTAAGTCAGCGATGTTGAATGTGATAGACACGTCGAGACCTTCTAGTAGCTCAATCTTGTAGGCATTATCATTAATGCGCCTCAGGATCCTATATGGGTCATCTACTCTGGGAGATAGTTTGTTTGTCCTCTTGCTAGGGAAGCGTTCCTTGCTAAGATGGATCTAGATAAGGTCCCTAAGGGCATAAACGATTCGTTTCCTTCCGTAGCTTCCCAATTCCTTATGTCGGACCACAGTATTGGCTAATTGCTCAGCAATTCTTTGATGCAACCTGTGAAATTCCTTGGCATGTTGCAGGCTGGATTGACGCTCCCCTTATGTAGTTGGACTGTTAACCAAGTCTAAGGGTAGGTTTGGGTTAAGTCCATAAACCCCATAAACAACCTCAAATGGTGATGTTCTAGTGGAGCTATAAGTGGAGAGATTGTAGGTAAATTCAATGATGGGCCAGCATAAATCTTAGTTATAAGAGTTCTTTCTAATAGTGGCTTGTAAGAGATTACTAACGATTCTGTTAACTACTTCAGTTTGGCGATCTATTTAGGGGTGGCAAGAGGTACTAAATAGGAGCTTAGTATCGAGTTTCCTCTATAAGGTCTTTCAAAAGAAGCTTGTGAATTTAGAATCACGGTCAGACACAATACTCCTTAGCACTTGATGCAGTCGCATAATTTCCTGCAAAAAGAGATCAGCAATGAATAGTGCATCATTGGTTTTGTGGTAAGGGATGAAATGGCTCATCTTACTGAACTAATCGACCACCACCATGATCAAATCGTATCTTCTCAACGTGTGGAGGAGGCCGAGCATGAAATCTATGCTTAGATTGGTCTATAGCCCCTCAGGAATTGGTAGGGGTGTGTATTCTCCATAGGGTTCTTTCCTCCCTTTTGCATAATTACACACCTTAGACCTCTTAAGTATTCGGTGCACATCCTTCATCATCCCAAGCTAGTAAAAGTGCTCCTTTAATATCTTAATTGTCCTCTTTTACCCAAAATGGTCAGCTAGACACCCGGCATGAACTTCTCGAACCAGTAGCTCCCTTATAGAATCACTTGGCATGCAAATCTACTTTCCCTTTATCATGAACCCCTCACTCAAGTAGAATCCATCCATAACTCCTCTATTACTGCACTTAGCTACTAAAGGTCCAAAATGTGAGCCATGCTCATATCAATCGGGTAAAGTGTCAAATCCAAGCACTTTAGCTTGCAACATTTTAATGAGGGTATAACTGTGAGAAAGTGCATCACCACTATGTTGGTGCTTCCCTTCTTATACCTGATGACATAGTAAAAGGTCTCCAAGAACTTGACTTACTTAGCATAACACCGAGAAAGCCTCTATTACTTATGAAGATGCTTAAGAGATCCATGATCTGAATAGATGAAGAATTATCTCAGCAATAGATAATGTTGCCATTTCTAAAGTGTATGGACAAGGGCATAAAACTCCTTGTTGTAGGTTAAGTAATTTAAGGCAGCACCTCAAAGTTTTTTGCTAAAGTAGGTAATGGGTTGGCGCTCCTGCATAAGGATAACACCAATGTCGACACTAGATGCATCACATTCAACCTCAGAAACCTTCTCAAAATCTGGTAGGGTAAGTACTGGAGCAGAAGTCAACTTACACTTCACATCTTCAAAACTTCTCTAAGCCTTTTCTGTCCATTTAAACTCAACATTCTTCTTAGTCAATTTAGTCAACGGTGTAGTTGTGGAGCTGAAGTTTCAGATAAATCTTCGATAGAATAAGGACAGGCCATGGAATCACCTGACCTTGGTTACACTAGTCAGCGTAGGCCACTCATTAATAGCTCTAGCCTTTTCCTCATCAACTCGAACTCTAACCCTTGAAATGACATATCCGAGGAATACGACCTCGCTTTGACAGAATGCGCATTTTTTTTAGGTTACTAAATAATTTCTCGACATAGAGTATGTTAAACACTGATCTCAAATGTTCAACATGAATGAGAAGGTTGGTACTGTAGACCAAAATACCATCAAAATAAACCACAATACATTTGCCTATCAATGTCTTGAGCATATGATTCATGAGCCTCATGAATATCCTCAGCATGTTAGTTAAACCAAATGGCATGATCATCCACTCAAATAGACCATCCTAAGTCTTAAAGGCTATTTTCCATTCATCTCCCAGTCTCATTCATATTTGATGATAGCTACTCTTTAGTTCTATCTTCGAAAAGATGCGTGCACTATGCAACTCATTCAGCATGTCATCCAACTGCGGGATCGAGCATTGGTTCTTAATAGTAATCTTATTAATGGTACGACTATCAATGCACATCCTGCAGATCCATCTTTCTTTGTTACTAGCACAGCTAGGATGGCATATGGGCTCATGCTCTCACGGACATATCTACAATCTACCAACTCATTAACTTGCTTTTTTAGCTCAATCGCTTGTTTAAGATTGAGTCTATAGGTGGGATGATTAGGCAGGGTTACTCCAGGCTGAAGATTGATACAATGCTTAATTCCTTTCAAGGGAGGTAATCCTTTCGGCATTTCAATAAGGAAGAGGTCAGTAAATTCCTAAAGTAGTTGCTATACTTTGGCAGGTAAGTTCTCAGCCTCTCTAACCTCTAAGAGTCTCCTAACTAAGAGGAGTACATACTCCTTGGCCTTGACCTCTTGTGCAAACTGAGCTCGGGAAATCACCAAGGACTTCTACTACAGAGATATAGCAATCTTTTCCTAGGCTTCTTGCACTCCCTTAGGACTCATAGGTGTTAATATAACTTTCTTCCCATCCTTTTGAAACATGTAAGTGTTTCTATACTCATCGTGTAATACCCTCAAGTCAAATAGCTACGGTTAGCCAAGTAATATATGAGATGCACACATGGGGAGGACATCACACATCACCTCATCCCTGTACCTATCACAAATAGTAATTAGCACTCTGACTTGCTCGGAAACATGTAATCCTCCTTTCTTGTTCAACCATTGAATCTTATACGACTTAGGGTATGAAATAGTTGGCAATTTCATGGCTCTAACTACCCCTTGTGCAATGATGTTAGTATAACTCACTCTGTAAATGATCATGGTGCATAGCTTGCCATTCACCTAGTAATTCATATGAAAGAGGTTCTCTCTTTGCTCATTTTCATTAGCCATAAAAGTATTGAGAGATTGCCGAACAACAAAACAATACTAGGCTCTGCCCTTAAGGGGTATTTCGACCTCCTGATCTTCCTCAAATTCTTCCAACATCCGATTGGTTGCCACTTCTTCCTCTCCTTCACTCGCACTTTCTACTTCAAACTAGGGCTTGTCTCCCTTTATGGTCATGACTTGGTGGTTCGGACATTTCCTATAGCCAAGGCATTTAAAAAATTTAATTTCTTAGGTTTTCCTCCATGAACTCTGACCCTGGTCTATTCGAATCTCAGGTTCCTCAGTCTTCCTCTTACTTCGACCCTCATTTGATCGGCTCAGCATGTGATCTCGGCGTTCCATCTTGGAACTGTTTGATGCCCTATCGTTCCCTAGTCTACTCGACAGGCTAATCCTATCTGGCACCATGGTTTAATTACTCAACATTCAGCTAACCTAGTTCTACCGTTGCCTTTCAACTCTCTAGGCTACATGGATGGTTTCATCTAAAGTTGTGAGGCTTTGCAATTCCACGACGTGACCAATTTTAGCTCAGAGTCTCAAGATGAATTGTGCTATAGTTCGAGTCTCAGGCTTGTCAACATCACATCGT
Source organism: Lumnitzera littorea (assembly GCA_024138015.1). Classification (NCBI taxonomy): domain Eukaryota; kingdom Viridiplantae; phylum Streptophyta; class Magnoliopsida; order Myrtales; family Combretaceae; genus Lumnitzera; species Lumnitzera littorea. Next base: position 59,967,871 of record JAMXBB010000001.1, on the reverse strand, counting down.
ATCATGAGCAATTGAAACTCGCGGACATAATAACCTATGGATTTGTTATTGTCAAGCCCTATTTTGATTTCCTTAATTTAACTTATATTAAGTCCAGCCCACTTAATATAAATTACTCAACATTAAACTAAGGAAAAGAAAAAAAAATTATTTTTAAAAAAAATGGAGTCACCAATTAGTTCAACTAGTTAAAAAAAAATAAAATTAGGGTTTTCTTAAATTAGGGTTTTTGAGACCACTAGTCTGTGAATATTCTAAAAAAATTAATTTTTAGAAAATTAAACCAGAAAACTGGATTCAGGGGCTAACCTATTAAGACTAAGTCACCATGTGAAAATAAAAATAAAAATTTGTTGGGCTTTATTTTTTATAATTTTTCTAAAAATATACCTAAGTTCACAAAATGTAACTAAAAATGATTTTTTTATTATTTTTTATTACGAATTTCTAAGAAAAGGTGAAATTTTTCTTTTTATTTTATAACAGTTGCCTTAAACGTGCTTACGTACCTACTAATCAGGATCAAACCAATTGTAGTTCTTTTTATAAAATTTTTCATGGGTGGGTTATTTTTATTTTGAAAATCGAGCTAGGTTTACGTTTTTTTATCAATTTATTATTTAAAAAAAATCTAAGATATCTAATTTTCCTGAATTAAAAAAAACCCCAACTAACTAAATCTTTTTGGAAACTTCGATTAAGATATTTCTTATTTTTAAAACCACTACTTGTCAAAATATCTTTTCTAAATCTTAACTATAGGATATGTTAAAGATACGGTTGGATAAGTATCTTTTTCATATCCTTTCTGAATCCTAACTACAAGATATGTGTCTCCATAGGTATCTATCTAAATTTGAACCGTAAAATACGTATCTTGATACGTATCTTTTTTGAATCTTAATTACAAGATATGCTAAAGATACATTTGTAAAAAAAACACGATTTTACTAAAACTCAATTTAACTAAATTTTATTGGAATTATCTAAAAAATGTCATGCAATAATAATAATAATAAAACCTATACTAAAACAAAAAATGGGTTAGAAAAATACTTGAACTTAACAAATAACTAATAATAAAAATAATTATTTTTACCTACGTATTGAGTCATGTGTGGTCGATACGCTTGTAATTGTGCGTAATGTCATGGTCTGTGTTTTGGAGTGAACGAGGGGTGTTCAACTTGGGGTTTAATGTAAAGCAAGTGGAGTTAGCTGACAGTTTATTTGTATAGTTAGGTAGTCTCTCAAGGTGGGGTTAACCATCCGTGAGCGAACTGGTTCAGAGTTGATGCCGTTCTCCTGATGATGGCCATGGCATGCTAAAACCAATTGAAAAGTTAGACGTCCTCTATCACAAGGAGGACGGTGACAATGCTGGTTGGCACTTCCAAAGTGAGAGGGAGGGTGGGGGTGCTTAGAACAATCTTGGGAAGATAGGAAAGGAGAGGTTAGCTTGCCCTCCATAATCAATGATAATACATGGGGTAAAGGAGGGTCGAGCACCATACAGGCACATATAGAGGGGGTTAACCTCCCGTCCCATGACAAGTAGTATTAGAGCCAAAAGTTCTAGCCTAGTGGAGCTACCTAAATGCTACCCAATATGCCATATGGAAAAGGGTGGTTCTTATTGATAACTAGGCTCATGTGGATGAAGATTTAGAAGAAGCAGCCACCAGGTAGAGGGCATTGTTGTCAAAAGGCATAGCTATGCCATGAGCAGCATTGTAATAAGATTCTGCCCAAAAAAGTAAAAATGTACTTCAAAAGGTAGACTCAACCGTTGGGCTACTCACCAAGAGGCGATCTTAGAGGACAAGAAGAGAGGGTGAGGGCAAGGGAATGCTTGTGGAAGCCCCGAAGTCCTGATGCAGATAATCTTTGCATGGAGTTAGGCAGTAGAAGAATAAGGTCGGTGATCTTAAGGGGAAGGGTAATGGCGAAGAGTTAGCCCCATAATGAAGACGTTATGGATTTAGGTGGGGGAGAATGTCACGGTCCGTATTTTGGAGTGACAGGGGGATGTTCAACTTGGAATTTAATGTGAAGTGAGTGGCGTTAGCTAATGGTTTGTTCGTGGGGTTAGGTAGTCTCTCAAGGCGAGGTTAGCTACCTATGAGTGAACTGGTCGGGAGCTAATGCCGCTCTCCTGATGATGGCCATGGTAAGTCGAAACCAGTTGAGAAGTTGGATGCCCTCTATTACAAGGAGGACGGTAACAATGCCAGTTGGCACTCTTAAAGCAAGAAGGAGGGCTTGGAATAGTCTTAGGAAGATAGGAAGAGAAAGGCTAGCTTACCCTCCATAATCAATGATAATACATAGGTCAAAGGAAGGTCGAGCGTCGTACAAGCACTTATAGAGGAGGTTAACCTCCTGTCCTATGATAAGTGAGCTTCAATTCAGAAGAGTACTCATACCCCCATGCATACACATTGCAGCCTTGTATTACTGTCGGAATTAATAAAAGTGTACTATTCATTTTCCCATTCGTGCTTATGTTTCTATTGGCTTTTTTCCTTGGTTGTGTTGCTTACAAGTTTAGGCCTTATTGGCTAGCATTGCATGCGAGTTAGGCTTGTTTACTACTGTAGAGGCAAGATAGTAAGTGTCACATGGTTTGTTTGTGTGCTAGAGAAAGCCTCGGACCGTAACATGCAGCGTACGTGTAAACTTTGGTGGAGTGAAATTACTAGCATCAGTTGTAAGCTTTTCGGCTTGCATTAAGGGACTTTGAACTTTGTTGGTGATTGTTTGGCTTTGAAGAGGGTCGGTCGGATTAAGAACTTCAACTGATTAGATTGTGGATTGTCGTTAGGAGATTGTTGATCAGGCAAAGGGCTCGGCATCAAGTGTGTAAATGACTCATAGGTTAGATTGCAGCCAAGTGTGTACTGTGTGATCAGAATTGTTGGCATGCAGGGGACGTGGCTAGTTGGTTTATGGATTGAAGGGCTGCTAGAGTGGAATTGGATTGGAATATCAAACATTAGATTGTTCAAATTTGGAGTGGGATTGAAGCATCGGGATGTCGAGCTTCGAAATTGTTCAGATTTATGGACGTCTTTGGCTTAGAGTTACATTGGTCAATTGGGATGTGTTTGGAAGTTTGGCATTTGGATCAATAGGTGAGGAGTGAAGATTTGTATGGAGTAGCGTTATCTTTGTTGGTGCGAATTGCGGTCACTAGGTGATAGGCAAAGGACATCACTTTTGTTAGGGGAATGGAAATTAATTTAAGGGATTTTAGATTTCCAATTCGATTTCGTTAAGGGATTGGAAAGTTGTAAAGTGAACTTTCGATTTCCAATTTTTTCGTTAGGGTGATTGAAGTAAATGTAATAAAAAATAGAAAAAAAAAAATCCACAACCCCCCCCTCTTTACCAAGAAATTCCTTATTTATAAACTAACAATCTAGATCTTTCGTATCTTTTAATTATGGATTTGATTTGTGATAAACGAAAGATACAATGAAGATTTAACCTAACCTCTAGAAATCCTATTTTGGCTTTCCATTTACTGGGTCGGATCTGATCCAATTTGATTTAGTCAAAGAGTCCACTTAATAAATTATAAATCCAATCTAGCCCAATATAAAAATCTATTTTATATCGGACTAGACCAAAATTATTTTAATAAAGCCCAATTCTCAAATAACTTAATGATTTATTAAATTAATGACACTTCATTATCCAATTTGATATTAAATGATTCACCGTTACTTAGTTTAACACAACTTAACTCGATACAACGCGATGTGACTCTATGTAATACCATATAACGGACACAATATGATACGACATGACTCGATATGATACGATGCAACTCGACTCTTTCTTTTTTTATTTTTTCATTTTTTTCTTTTAATTTTCATTATTTTTTTTTCTGTTTATTTATTAACCTAGCTCAATTAACGTGAAATGAAAAAAATGGCAAAAATGAGGTATCTATAGTTACCTTACCTAAAGTCTTGGAGTCATTGAAAAGTGTCTTGTTCATAGTTTTTGGGAACGAGTGTCAGGATCCTAAAGGGGGCCTAGTAAGATTACCTAAAATTTTCATAACATGTGTACACTCATGATATGAAAATCGCTTTACAAGTCAGAGATTGCAAGACTCTAAATGATTAATTACTAAGGATATTAAATTGTTAATTAATTAACATATTATAGGATATAAATAACTATGAATATCCAATATTTCACAATTTCTCAGAATCGCAGAAAATCGGTATCCCCTACCAAATAATAAGACAGGATAAATCAACTTTATAAAATTACAAGAAATATGAAATTATATTGAATTCTAACATACAAATATTTTCGACAAAGGATATTTCTATATCATCTATAAATGTCTCAACTCATTCTATTACTATCATACTTATCTTCATCTTGCACTCGGCACTTGAGACTTATCTCTATCCCAATCCCAACACAAGTAAACCTATAAAAGAAAATAAAGGGGAATGAGCATATAACAGCTTAGTGAGTTTATTCTTCACCACTACCATTCAAGCAAGTTATCACACATTATTATCACATGTGTAAGCTATCTATATACAAAATGAATGCAGGTGTGATGAATGCAAGGAACATATCCATAGAAGTTTGAAACTATGGAAGGTGTAGAATTACGTCATCTACACTTCGATTATCCCCTGTACTTACCCATACAGGGCACCTCAGCTTATCCACATGAGGCTGCCTAGGGGCACTATCCCTCTAGGCAATACTCGACTATTATCCTAGTCGAGAAAAGAGTTCCAATCTAAATAGATGGATCCCAAACTAGGACTATCTACCATCCAAGGCCTCTCGGGCATAAACATGTGAGTCTCTTACAATCAAAATTATCTAAGGCCTTATAGGCACAATAAAGTGAGTCCTCTCGTTATCATTTGGAGATCCTATGCTAGCTTTTCCTTATTGCTACAATATTATTTATGGCTCCCCGAGGCCTTATAGAGATCATAAAAAAAAAAATGTTTAAGTGTAGAAAAGCTTTTTCCAAAAATACTTTTCTCAAGATGTTTGCAAGACTAGCACTCTCCATTCATACCTTTACCAGGTCATAGACATGCGACAAGTATAATCGGTTATTTTGGTCTGGTATTTATATTTATCAATTTAATAAGGTCATCATACGGATGATATCAAACAAGCAAAGCAGTCATTCAAACATACCAGCAATAGCAAGCAGCAAAACATCATACAAGTAACACGTACAAGCAAGTAGTAGGTCATTAGAACTCCCTCACCTAGTGCAAACTCTACTTTTAGCGGGCCTATGATTTGACTAAGAGTACTTTCCGAACGTTCCCAATTACAAGCTCTAAAGTCACTTAAGACCTTAAACCCTAAAACAATTAAGAAATTTTAACCCTAAGTGACTAATCGATAATTTAATTTGAATAATTTCATTCAACTTTAGAAAATTTCACAATTTTATAAGAATTAAATCATAAATTATAAAACAATGCAAGATGAAAACCCTAAAACAATTTCCTATAAAACCATACCCTTATCTTCATGTCTAAGCCTTACATATAAATAAGTAAACCAACCAATCACTTTAGATGACTTATCAATTGAAAGTTGGAATCATTTATCAATTGATAACTTATCAAAATCTAGTGATAAGACACTTTCCTTATCACCCCTTCACTTATACTATACATAGACAAATTTTCACAAGATTTCACATGCTTAACTTCATTAAATGAGACAAAACAATTCTATGACCTCAAAGGACACTCCATTGCCAGTTTGAACAGGCAAGAAAGGGGGGTCATGCTCTTGTCTTTCATACATCAATCACTTTCTCTTATACATTACTATTCACTTCTTAATGCTTACATCATCAATAGTTGCAATTGTTAACTTTTGTATAAGCTATAAGACAACAATTTCAAGACTTATTAAACACACATTCACTCCCATTCCCAACCAGCCACTCTTTCCCTATTTCCTCTCACTTTCAATTTCATTTTCATTTCCTTTTTCTCTCATTGGAAACCAACCTAAAAAGTGGGAACACTTAAGCCCCACCAAATCAACTTTGCCAACATTTTCCAAGCTCTACTCACGGCATTTTCATTTTCTTTTCTTGTGTCCTTCCCTTCCAACATCTAAGCTCCTTTAGAACCCTTAGAACATTCCTCAAACCCCACTCTAAAGGATCAAACAAATCGAGTTTCCAAAAGGGTGCAAAAGAAGGAAGTAAGGTTAAGAGCTTAAGTGGAACCTTTATGCATCACCATACTTTGCTTTAAGGATGAGTAAGTGTTTCTTGTGTTAGTAGGATAGTGTTCATGTTAGGAAACTTTGATTTCTTGAAGATATGAGTATAATTATAAGTTGTTATAACATCAAAGACCATCCTAAGAAACAAACTCATGAAACCCTTATATAAAGTTGAAATATGACCATGTAAAGTTGGTGTTTTGTAAAGATACTTGTTTAACATGTTGAATGGAAGATTTTACGCTGAGAAAATCTTGAAACAAGGACTTGAATGAAAGATGAACATGCTGGATGTGAGGATTCAAAGATTATTTAGGTGTTGATTTTATTTCCATTAAGCTAAATATGCTCAAATCTAGACTTAGGTTAAGAAAAAATCTATTACATGAAGTTTTATAAGGAAACTACCTTTGTATGAAATGAGCTATGATATGGAAGTTGTGAAGTTGTAATAAGTATGAGATCTTCTATTTTTTGTGCAAAGCATGAGCTAAAGAATCATTCTACAAAAGAAAAGTCAAGTTAAGATTTGAATACAAGTAGTTTAAGTTCATGATCTAACACCTAAACTTAAGGAAATGATTAAACTTAAGGAAATGATGAAACAAGTTGAAAAACCAAGTCGGAAGCCCTCATATATAAATCGATTAGATCTGGAACATCCTTAAAAGACACTTAAAAATGTGATAAAGGTAAGTAAACAAAGTAAAAAGACCAACCAAGGCAAGTATGATAAGTATATTAAGCTTTAAACTTAAAACCGAACTTAAAATTGAGCTTAAAACTTCTAAAACGGGCCTCAAATGTCAAGTTAAACCACCCTTAAATTTCTGACCAGCAACTTGACACATCCATAAGAGTTGTTTTAAGACTTTCAAGAAGCCTACAAAACGCTCTTTAAGCCTGAGAAAGTAACCATCTTTGAGTTGAACAAAAAACAAGCCCATTTGACAACTTAAGCCCACTAAAGAGCCCATGAAGTGGTTGTTAGCCTTAGAAGTATAAATCAAAGTTGTAAATCTAACCTCAAGGAGTATTTTGAGAAAATAAAATTACCACATGAAATTACATGTAAAATAACCTAGGGAAATCAAATTTCATAATTTTCTAAGCTACTTTGATATTTTTAGTGAATTAATGAAAATTAAGCAGTAAAATTTGACTCATCAACGCACAGTGCTCTGGCCACCCTCTAGTCACCACCCTATGTCAACCCACTTTATCTCTCCACCACAACTTTATGTCTCAGGTGGCTCCTTGTTAGGTTGCTTATAGCCTTAGCAACCGTAATTTACCATATTTTCTCACTATTTTCTTTTATTTTTTCTGAATTTTTTCAAATTTTCTAAAATTATGTTCTTGTGTTTTAAGGTTCCCAAAATATTTTAAATGATGTTTAGAGCCTTATTTATAGGTTTTAGGATTTTTTTTCATGTAAAAAAGTAAAATTACACATATTAATTTCATGTTTTCTTAGGCGCAATGTGTCATTTTCTCCATAACTAAGTGTTGACTCATCATTTGTAATTAATCTTAGCTTGACACATCATTTGGTGACTCACCCATTCAATTTTTTATTAATTTTCCATTATTTTACCTAATTTTAATAATTTATTATTATTATTATTATATATTTAATACATATAATGCATATCACATATAAATACATATATATTATGTATAATTCAACTTCATTTATTATTTTTGAAAGTTAATTAACTTATCTCTAATATCTCGCTATATCTAAAAGCTTAAATTTTACGATTATTAGCTTTATCGATAAATTAACGTTTTTCTTAAATTAATATTTTTATATAGCTTATTTTGAGAAATTGACTTACTTAAATTACTTCATCTAACTTTTCTAACTTTACCATGAAGTTTGAAATAAAACTGATAACTTAGTTCGATGCCCTAAATTTAGGGGCTTAGATCCTAGGGTTATTGAACTAGCTCGAAATCTTAGGTATTACATTAGAACAACATACCTTTAAGTATCCCCAACCTTATAAGCTACACTAGCTTCATGATAAGGATGCTCTACATGTCACATAACAAGTATCCATGCCTTTTAGTATCGAGAATGTGTACAGGGACGAAGTAGTCTGTGATGTCGTCCCTATGGGAGTCTCACATCTATTACTTAGATGACCTTGATTGTTTAACCGACATGTTATTCACGATGGATATAAGAATACCTATGTCTTTATCAAGGATGGGAAGAAGATTGTGCTGTAACTGACAACACCTACCCAGGTAAACAAGACCCATAACTAGCTAACCTAAGCTAGTGAAAAGAAAGCTTTAGTGATGAGATGAAGAGAGCTTCAAGCTGTTAAAAAGGTCGATGAACCTATGTTCCTATTGGTCAAAAGATTATTGGAGATGAGAAATCTACAAGATGTTCCTATTGAGATTTGAAGAATAATTGATGAATTTTTCGACCTATTCCTGAAAGAGTTACCTACGGGACTACCCCCAATCCAAGGCATAGAACAATGTATTAATCTACAATTAGGCTCAGCCCTGCTGAACCAACTTACCTACAAAATGAATCTTGAGCAAACTATTGAGTTGAAAAGGTAAGTGGATGAGTTTATAGAACGAGGTTATGTGAGGGACAGCATAAGTTCTTGTGATGTACTAACCTTGCCCGTCTTAAAGAAGGATGGTTTGTGGAGCATATGCATCAACAGTCGAGCAATCAATCAAATTACTATCAAGTACAAATATCTAATGCTAAGGCTTGATGACATGTTATATGAGTTAAATGATGCTCAAATATTCACGAAGATTGATCTACAAAGTGGCTACTACTAAATTTAGATGAGGCCTAGTGATGAATGGAAGACTGCTTTCAAGCACGGTTATATTATATAACCACCTACTCTCCTTGCATATCAAGGGAGATGTCAAATCAAGAAGCTTTTACGTGTCTTAACAGTTATTCCGACAATTGCTTTAAACACTACAACCACCTATAATTATTGGAAGAAAACTCTGTAAGAGCTCTCTGAAACTTTTTACTTACTCATATATTTTCCATACAAGTCACTCTACTAACTTAGGCATCAGAGTGGCTATACTGGACTAGCCCCAGTACCAAGCATTTCCCTTCCTTTTGCAAGATTTTCTCTCATCCCAAAATTTACCAACAACATTTTGCATCATCTATTTTTCCTAAACACACCCACATGGCTAAAACAAGAGTGTTTAAGAGTGGAAGTGTTGGCATTACTTCCCAACACCTTAAAGGGGGGAGTCGGCATACTGATGAGCAGCGATTGGCTAGACTTGAGCAACTCTGCCTTAACTTAACCAAAGAAAACCAAGAATTAGACAAAAAACATGAGCAGGTCCTTAACATCCTCCATAGTAATATTCACCTAAATTCGACCCAAAATAAAGACCAAGGAGATCACAACGCTGAAAAAAGCGATGATTCCATTTATTCATCTGAGTTGCACAAAAAGCAAGCCGAGAATATGATAGGACCTTTAGCTCCTACTTTTAATAGGAATGATAAAGGCAAACAACCGCAATAGGTGCATCGTGCGAGTTCTTCACATGTTAGCACCCCTGTTACCCCAAGTAAGCAGTTCTAAATTAAAAAGAATCCCTTTATTCTAGAGATTTTAGAGGAAGTGATACCTCAACACATTAAGTTGCCATAGTTTGAGAGTTATGATGGAACAAAGGACCCTAAAGAACACTTGAAGTACTACCATACGTTGGCTAAGTTTCATGGTTTGAGTAGTGCAGCGGCCTGTCAAGTTTTTCCTATAACATTGAGGAATGCAGCCAACACATGGTTCAAACATTTGAAACCAAATATCATTTCTTTATTTCAATAAACTAGCAGTAGTGTTCCTTCAACACTTCCTTGCAAGTAAACTTCCTGTTAAGGACTCCTCAATCCTTAACACCATTAAACAAAAGTTCGATGAGTCAATCATGGATTATTTGGCCAGATTTATGGCCGAGATAGTTCAAATCCCAGAATTGGATATGAGTGTGGCCCTCAATGCCGTAATCGATGGAGTTAAGCCCCATGGAGGCTTTTTCAAGTCTCTTGCAAAGAACAAGCCAAAAAATTTCATCAAGTTTTAGGCTAAAGCCACCTCATGCATCCATCAGGAAGACAACATAAAGGCATAACGGGAGGCCAATTAGAGCAGTTCCTAGGTTACTGCATGCGTTGTTTAGTATACTGATTGTTTATGCATTCATATGATTGTGCATCTAATAAATTTCTGTCATGCAGTATTGATGAGGCTAATTATCTCATTAAGCATAAGCTTACACTCCAATAGTTCTTTTCCTTGCAGGTTGATCGATTGTTAGGACAAGGATAGGAACTGAGTGCAAAGTGCTACCATTGAATAAGTATGATGAAAAGGTTATGTAGTTAACTCGGAATGCTTCGGAAAACGACTAATATCTTAATTAAGTTAAGTATCTTTAGTAAGTTTAGAATTTTCTAAAATTGTCTATCTCATTTCACTATTTTGGTAGGGGATACCAATTCTCTACAATTCTAAGGAACTGTAAAAAAATGGATATCCATAATTATTTATATTATATAATGAGTCAATGAATTAAAATTGAAGACCCTAGCAAATAACTATTTAGAGTTTTGTAATCTCTAGCTTGCAAAGCGATTTTCTTATCATGGGTATACACGTGATATGGAAATTCTAGGCAATACTACAAAGGCTCTCCTAGGGTCATTATAGTTAGTAACTTGAACGAATTAGATAATTAAAAGCAATGATTATGGATACTCACATCATACAATTTGGCCACAATATGAGCCTTACTACAACCGCCGAACCTATCGACATCTTTCTTAGCGATATCTCTATCTTTCGAAAGAATAACCCTTCCATTAGAGCAAAAGATTTCGTCCTATCTCCTAAGGCTAAATCAGTATCTAAAATCTGGTGGCTCCAATAAGGGACAAAGTACTCACCAACCTCATTGTTAAGGATGAATTCGGCACTACTGATGCCGAGAGATTTCGACTACATTGCTTCCTTCACCCTTTCATCCAAGCCCCTAGATTTCTTAGTAGGTGGTTGGCCGGCGAGTTCCTTCCCCAATCTTTTATTAGCACTTGGCACCGCCTTAATTGCCAGTGATGACCCTTCTACGATAGTGGCATTTTCATCTTCCTTACCGGGATGTGTCTCTCAACGTTCATCATCCCTCGGCTCAATAGAGTTTTGAATGATCTTGACCAGAGGCTCCTCAAAACAAACAACCTCAGTTGGCAGTGTCTTCTCACTCTCCTTACACCTCTCAGCTAAACGGGAGGTCTTCTGTACTAGTGCTTACTTCACTATAGCCTCCTTTGCTGGCTTCTTTGTGACAACAGGTCAAGTGGTAGTTGTTGAGGCAGTTGTCCTCTTATCAGCCTTGGCCTGAGCTAGTAGTTTAGTTGGATTCACCTCTCCAGTACCCATATCTTTAATATGAGTAAACGAATTAATATAAACACAAGAAAAGATGAACTTACAATTTCCGTGCTGAGTAAGGCTCAAAGGCTACAATTATCCCCCCAAGTCTCAAGAATGGCTTTCCTCTTGTGGTTATACTAGGCATGGCGGTAACTCACTAGCATACCTTCTTTTTCAGAAAAGATTGGGTCTCTATTTTCGTAACGCTATATAATTCTTTCAACATCTCAAAAGAACATTTTGTTCCTCCTCCTTTCTTGAATTTTCCTCGCTGTTGCTACATCATTCAACATTAGATCTATATCTTTTGTGTGTATCAACTCAGTCCATTGGGTACAGAAATCTAAGTCCTCATCAGACACTATTGATATGAATTTGTCATGCTACTTATGAATCTTGGATTCTAACCTATCCATGAACTTATGCCTATACCTCACAACAACAAAGTACCACTCGTCAGGTTGCCTTCGAATAGTGAAGAAATATCGAAATAGTTGAGGTGTAGCCCTGACTTCAATTTCTTTGTAGACTATCTCAAAGGCTGCCAGAAGCCGCTATGTGTTGGGTAAGAACATACTCGGCGTGACTCTAAAATAGTTGAAAAAGCCCTTAACAAAAGTAAAAAAAGGGTAGTGCAACCCAAAATCCAAATATCTCAGGTATATATGGAACTCATGCTCCTTGGGGAAGCATGCCCTCTCCTCATCTCTTGGCCTCCTCAAGTTCCATATTCCGGGAAGATCTCACTAGTACTGATTATATTTTGTGATGAGAACCCAGTCAACAAAACTAGCAATTCCATCTGGAGAATCGCAAAACTAGGCTATCGTGTTGAATAGATATCTTACTAAGGACTTCCCTTCCTTATCTTAGGGATAATTATCTACAGAGAGCTCATTGATCTAAGCAAGTTTATCCCACTTTTTCTCCGTATTGACGGCTGAACTACCCAAAGAACAAGCCACCTCGCTCCTTATTTAGGGGGGGGGGGGGTGGGTAAAGTGGCCTCAGTCTCCGTTGCCTTGGAATCAAAGAGCACAAGTCAACGGGCAACTTTGCGAACCATACCTAAATGGTTATGTGAAATAATACAACACAAATTGAAGAATTTAAGTTGAAGATGAGAAACAAATGAAAGTTTAAGATGTGACTAGAAAGGGCAATGATGATTGTAAATATTACTTTATATAAGGACAATTCATCCTCATAACTACAAATCTTCTTCTGACAGTAATGATGCACAGATATGTTAATCCCACGGATCGCTGACACGTGTTTCATGATAGAAATCTGATGGCTGAAAACTCTTTGACAGTTATTTAGCTTGCTACAAAATAATGACCTAGGCTACATATGTTATGCCTCTAATTTCTTGGTTTCTCGAATGGGCAAGAGTTTAGAAATGATGACCTTTTAGTTGGGATGTGATCCATCCTACTTCCCATATTACTCGACATAAATCTAAAGAATCTCTCCCCCACTCGGCCTCTAGTGCAATATATATATGTGTGTGTATGTGTGTGTGCGTGTGTATGTGTGTATATGTATGTGTAACTCCCTTTGTTGATTACTTGAATACGGGAGTTGGGGGGCAAATTTTGATTATCAGTTTTCACTCATTTTACACTCAGCCTTTCGTCTAGTTAGATGCCGTATAACCAACTCTCTTGGTATTCACATTAGATACATGACATATGGCATTTATGCCAAGTATAAGAAGCGCTCCTGGTTTGAATTCAAGTCTATAGTGCGAACAGTTATCATAAGCACGGTTATATTACACAACCGCCTACTACCCCTACATATTAGGGGAGATGTTAAGTCAAGAAGCTTCCACGTGTCTTAATAGTTATCCTGACAACTACCTTAGACACTATAACCATCTATAAATACTAGAAAGAAACTCTATAAGGTTTCCTGACACTTGTTATTCACATACTTACTATACTAAGTTACCCTACTGACTTAGGCATCGGAGTGGCCATATCGGATTAGCCCCAGTACTAAGTATTTCACTTTCTCTTATAGGATTTTTCCTCATCCCAAAATTCACAGACAACAATAGTATCTTTATATTTAATATAAATTATAACCCAAATAAAAGTTTTAATATAGTAAAATCTTACAAAATATAGAAAATCCAAAAATTTAAGTTATATAATGATGTGCCTAATCGAGGAATTTAGACATCAAGCAATAATCGATTCAAGAATGGATTAAACCTAGTTCGCAAAAATTAGGGCTAAGATATTTAGGGATGGGATTTTAAATGATTTCTCTATTAGATATAACTCATCGATAAATAAATCACTCGCCGGATTATTTCAACGATATGACTTACTAACAAATAATCTATTATTACTCACCACAATCTCATAAGATTAATAAGAGTCAAAAGGTTTGAGAGAAAAAGTCTTTGTATTTTATAAATCTTTGAATGATGTTTATTACAACAAAATAACAACTTTTAAATAATCCTCCACCCATAATGGCATTCCATAATTAAAACATAATAAAAGACTTATAATTAATGCTAAAAGAACTTAATTCCTATTGGCCAATAGAACTAAATTATCATTGGCCAAGAGAACTAATTTCTAATTGGCTTGCAGTTCTTCCTGAACTTCATTTGATCCCATAACTTCCTATAGGTTACAAACAGATGTTCCATAACAAATCAATACACAATCTAAACCAAAAAACTCTTGAAATGAATATAAATTGATGAACCCTAAATCATCAAGCTTAAATGGGCTTATGAGGACTCAAGTAACTAAATCTTGTAATTTCTTAGCTTTTGCTCTTATAATGGGACTAAGAACTTAGTTCCTATCATCTACCCAGGGGTTGTTTTTTATTTTCCTTCAAATAAGATTGGTCTTCTTTAAACTTTTCATCTTTAGGCATGTAAGAAATGAGGTCTTAAATGTTAATGTACTTAAAACTCTATAGCCTTCTAGGAGGTCAATCTTGTATGCATTATCATTGATGCACTTCATGATTTGAAATGGTCCATCAACTCTCTTGGATAACTTTTGGGCTCTTTAATTTGAAAATCAATCCTCCTCACATGAGTCCAAACCAAGTCTCCAACTTGAAAGGCTTTAGGCTACCTCCCTCAGTTATCTTATCACCTTAGCTTCTCAATGATCTTGGCTAGTTGATCAACGGCCTTTTGATGAATCTTCTATACCTATACTACTCGATCAACTCGACTAATGCTCTCACTTTTTGAAATCGGTATGGGTAACAAATCCATGGTAATAGTAAGATCGTACCCATATACAATTTCAAAAGGTGACTTATCGATAGAACTATGTGTACTCTTATTGTAAGCAAATTCAATAATAAGAAGGCACAAGTCCCAATCAATTAGAATCTTCTAAAAGAAACTAAGAAACTTAGTATCTCTATTAGACAATTTATTGTGATGAACTCTATGCAAGCTAATAATATCTTGTAAAAAGATGTTAGAAATGCATGTGGCATCATTTATTTTATGGCAAGGGATGAAATAGGACATTTTACTAAATCGATCAACAATTACCACGATTGAATCTTTCCCTCTCTTTGTCTTGGCTAATCCAAATACAAAGTCCATGGTTGTGCCAAGATCGATAATGGAATGTACTATCCATAGTTCCCTTTCCTACCCTTAGCTTTCTTACATATTTCACACCTTTCAACTACATGGTGTACATCTTTCATCATTCTAGGAAAAAGTCATGTTCCTTCAACAACACCCAAGTTCTCTTTTCTCCAAAATGCCTAAATAACCCTTCGGAATGGGCTTCCCTCACCAACAAACTTCTCATAGAGCTATGGGGTATGCAAAGCTTCCCTTTTTAAACAGAAACCCCTCAACTACATAATAGCCATCAATAGCGATTCCATCTTGACACTTAGCCAAAGTAGGCCCAAAATAAGTATCGTCAACATAAAATTGAGTAATCAATCCAAAACCTAACAATTTCATTTGTAAAGTTGTGATTAGGGAATACCTGCATGAAAAGGCATCAGCCACTACATTGGTGCTTCCTTGCTTGTACTTGATTACATTAGCAAAACTCTCTAAAAATTCAACCCATTTGGCTTGTCACTTAGATAACTTCATGATCAATATATACAATGAACTCCTTTGGTAATAGGTAGTATTGCCAAATTGTTAAAGCCCAAATCAAGGCGTAGAACTCTTTATCATAGATTGAGTAGTTAAGAGCAGTACCACTTAGCTTTTCACTAAAATAGGAAATAGGATATGTCTCTTGCATTAATATAGCACCAACTCCAATACCTAAAGCGTAATACTCTAATTCAAATACTTTCTCAAAATTAGGTAGGGTAAGCATTGGAGTGGAAGTCAATCTTGCACGAATCTCATCAAAATTCTACTATGCCCTTTTAGTCCATCTAAACGCAATATTCTTGGTGAGTTTTGTAAGTGGGGCTATTATGCTAATAAAATTCTCCATGAACTGCCTATAGAATTAGGCGATCCATGAAAGCTTTTGACTTCACTAGCACATTTAGGAATAGGCCAATCTACTATAGCCTTCACCTTCTCTTCATCAACTTTTACTCCACTTACAGTCACCACAAATCCCAAAAATACTACTTCAGATTAGCAAAAGGAACATTTATTGAGATTACCACATGACTTTTCAGATCTCAATATAGTAAACACACTTCACAAATGATCAACGTGTTTAGGTTGGCATCTATTATGTATGATTATATCATCAAAGTAAACTTCTACGAACTTACTAAGATGTTGTCGTAAAATGTGATGCATGAGACACATGAAGGTGATTGGGTTGTAGATAAGTCTGAATGGTATGACAAGCTACTCATATAACCCTTGATGGATTTTGAATGGGGTTTTCTACTCATCCCTTACCACATTTGGATCTAGTGGTACCTACTCTTGAGGTCAACTTTAGAGAAGATTTAAGCTCCATAAAGTTCATCCAACATATTGTCAAGTCTTAGTATGGGATACCAATACTTAATAGTGATTTTCTTGATGACCCTGTTATTAATACACATTTGCTAGGAACCATCCTTCTTGGGCCCTAATAAAGCTACAACTATAAAAGGACTAGTGCTTTGCCTCAATAAGAACCATCCTTCCTAGACACTAATAAAGCTGGAACTATATAAGGACTAATGCTTTCCTTCGCTAAGAACCATCCTTCTTAGGCATTAATAAAGCTAGATCTGTACAAGGACTGGTGCTTTCCCTGACATACCCCTTCTCTACTAGGTCATCAACTTAGCTATTCAATTCCTATACCTCCTTAAGGTTCATGCGGTAGGCCAAGTGATTTGGTAGAGCAGCTCTGGGCTAAAGATCAATGGTGTGCTCAATGCTTTTGATAAATGGTAGTCTACTAGGGAGTTCTTCAAGGAATATGTCTAGAAACTCAATGAGTAGCCTCTAAACCTCCTTAGGTAGTGGTGTGGATTAATTAACCTTTAATAATCTCTTCATGATTAGAAGGGAGGTCGGTTCCCCTGATTGAATTGACTTACATATCTACGCTCAGCTCAATAACATATTCTTCTTCTTCTTTAATTCTGACATCATTTGACGTTGAGCTTTTTGAACCTCTTTGGGTATCATAGGTTAGAGTAACACTTTCTTAACATCTTTATCAAACATGTAAGTATACCGATAGTCATCATGAATGACTCGACAATTAAATAGCCATAGCCTCTCTAATAAGATATAAGAGGCTCCCATAAGTATAATGTTACACTAGATCTCATCTAAATACCTACTATAAATAAATTGGCTTATTGGGATACATGTGGGGATCCTTTCTCATTAAGCTAATGAAGCTTAAACGAATGTAGATGAAGAATGGTGTCTAGCTTCAGCTTCTTAATTACTGAGGCTTCTATCACAGATGTGTAGCTACCACTAATGATGGTAAGCATATATCCGTTGCCTTTAACTTTACAAGAGACATGGAAGAGGTTCACCCCCAATTGGTTCTTGTTGGATTGGGTTGCAATAAGAACTCTCCTCAAGACTAATGCTAGCATCAGATCACTATCTTCTTCATAAGCAACAACCTCTACATCATTATAATAGGTATCTAAAAGATCTCCTACATCTATAGTCCTTTCAACATACTCCTCTTCATCACCACTATAGACTTGTACTTTTGGGGCATCACCTACCATGAAATGGTGTACTTATTATGACATTGCAATGCTATATGGTTGAGCCAAGGCACTTGAAACACTTGACCTAGCTACTCTTATGCCTAAATCGTCTAGCTCCATCTTAGCACTAAGGTGCACTAGTAACAACTTTACCCTTATTATTAGATTAGGCTTTAGCTCGTTGACTGGTGTTGATATCTCCTCTAAATGTGTCTTGATTCATTGCACTTCTATCTAGTCTTCTAGATTTTAGAGAGATGGTTCTAGTAGTAATAAGAGGTAATCAATATAAGGGAGTTCTAAAATGATCATACTTCAACTGCAACTTTACCTTTTATGCTAGCTGTATTACATCCTCCATATTAGTGACTCTTTAGAACTCGACAACTCTACTAATCTCAAATCTTAATCCAGTGATGAAGCTTCCAATTATCTGATACTTTGGCTCCTCAACTTAGCTCCAAATCATCTAGATCTCAAACTCCTAAACATACTCATTTACACTCTTCGCCCCTTCCTTCAAAGTTTGAAAGCGCTTATAAGTCTCTAGGAGATAATATTCTGGTATGAATTGTTTTCTCAACTAAGTCTTCATATCTTCACAAGTTCAGATATCTCCTTCTCCATTCCTTCTTTGGTTAGCTAGTAGATTCTACTACTAAAGTGTAGCATACCCTGTAAATTCAATTGCCGCCAATTAGACCTGAGTTAAACTCTTCATAATCATGACATTCAAACAATTTCTCAGCCTTCTCTTCCCAGTTAAGATAATCATCTATTGTACCATTCCTAGAAAAGGATGGAATTTTCAGTTTTATAGTCTCGATACCTCTCAATTAAATCCCAACTCTACCTCTTGAGACATCCTAGTAATTATCTCCTCCTTTAGCATATGTATCATCTACTTCTTGAACTCGATAGCCATCGTGCTCTACTTTACCTCCTGTCCCTTACCCAAATGGGTAATGTTGGTTTGTAGGTTAGTTTTGGGGTGCAAGTTTAATATTTTGTCTTTGGAGGAGTTAGTTAAAGCAAAAGATATATCAACCATTTGTTAGGAAGGCATCTTGAACTCCTTCTTAGTAACAAGGTTGACTTAGTTATGGGGGTGCTGGTTGCCACCTCCATGGCTCTTAGTGTCAAGGACATGACTATGTATACTCTCATTTGACATAGTGGTGAGTGTAGGTAATGTGTCTAGGGTAGCATTAGACCAATGATTAGGGTAGGATATGATGTGTATGAAATGTTTGGAAGAGGCCTAGGTGGTGTTTAGGAGGGTGTAAGTGTTTGGATTTAAGGGGTTATAATGTAGGATGGTGGGGGGTTAAGATATAGGGTTGGATTCCTTATATGGGATTTCATTGAACACTTGGTGAGGACTTCTTACCTCCTTCCCAACAACAATGAACACAACACTTCTTCTTTCCCACAAACACAAGACAACAATAATTATGACAACCAACATGCAACTACAATATTGTCTCAACTTTAATCTACCACATGCTAAAACCACACAACACATAATCACAATGAACTTAATTTACAACAACTTAACAATACACAACTCCCAATGTCGAAACTGAAGCTCTAATACCAACCTATGATATGCCTAAGCAAGGGATTAGGATATCAAAAAACAATCAATTCAAGAATCAATTAAACTTAGTTCGCAATAATTAGGGCTTGGATATTTAGGGATGGATTTTTGAATGATTTCTCTATTGGATATAACTCACTGATAGATAAATCACGCCCTAAATTATATGGACGATATGACTCATGAACAAATAATCTAATGTTACTTGTCACAATCTCACAAGATTGATAAGAGTTAAAAGGTTTGAGAGAAAAAATCTCAATATTTTGTAAACCCTCAAATGATGTCTATTACAATGGAATAAAAACTTTTAAATAATCCTTCAACCATAATGGCTTTCCATAATTAAAACAAAATAAAAGACCTATAATTAATGCTAAAAGAACTTAATTCCTATTGGCAAATAAAACTAAATTCTATTGGTCGATCAAACTAAATTTCCATTGGTTAATAGAAATAAATTCCTAATGGCTAATGGAACTAAAATTGAAATAAATTCCTATTGGCTAATAGAACTAAATTATCATTAGCTAGTAGAACTAATTTCTAATTGCCTTACAATTACTTCCTCTTGGATTTCATTTGATCCTATAACTCCCCATGGGTTACAAACAAATGTTCCATAAAAAATCAATACACAATCTAAACCAGAAAACTCATGAAATGAATATAAATTAATGAACTCTAAATCATCAAACTCAAATTGGCTTATGAGGACTCGAGTAACCAAAGCTTGTAATTTCTTGGCTCTTGCTCTTGTAATGGGACCGAGAACTTGATTCCTATTACATGACATCACTAAATTAAGTGAAACTATAGACTAAATGGATATTATTATTACTATTAGTGTTGATTTTCAAATTTATTACATTATTTGTCGAATTTTCAAGAGAGACGATAAAAAAAATCTATAATAAGTTTGCAATTTTTTATTCATTGAAAGTATGATGTAATAAGAAGAGTATATAACATTACTAAATTAAGTTACATAACATCATTAAATCAAGTAGAACCATGATTTAAATCGATATTAGTATTACTAGTAGTGTTAGTTTTAAATTTTATCACATTGTCCATCAGATTTTCAAGAGAGACAGTTAAAAAATCTACACAAGTGTTCGTAATTTTTTTTTCCTATTTAAACTATAATGCAATAAGAAAAATGTATTGTTGAAAATAATTCTCAACCTTTCATCACTTTCCAAATTGAAGTCTAAAGATTTTGTCCATTTAAAGTGCATTCTTAGTATATACAGCTGAACAATAGCAATTTAGGTCTTACCCAAAAGGAAGAAAAAACTACCAATTTGATTTTTTATATTAAAAGCTCTTTCTCTTTAAAGAACATTCTTAATTTATAAATTTGAAATTACTAATTTAATTTTTCCCATTTAAAGCTTGCTCTCTTTAAAGAGCATTCTAAATCTATAGAGCTGGAAGCTACCAAGTTCATTTTGTCAATTAAAAGCTCTCTCTTTAAAGTGCATTATGGATCTACAAAGGAGAAAAGCTTGTGACATATAATATGGAATTGACACTGACTTAGGATAAATTAGTTAAGTCAAAACAATCCATGTTAATGCTAATATGGATTATCTACTTAAGTTGGAAAAGTATGGATAAATTATTTAACTTCACCCATTCATAATAGCCAATATTTTTGTGAAAAAGCAGCCATGAAATGAACAATGTTGGGGTAGCTATTAAAACATGTTAGACAATATTTACATTAATAATAAAGATCTTATCATTACAACAACATACAAAATCCATTTAAGTGAAGTTAGTAATAATGAAGGACTTCGCATTAGTGTAACATTAACAGTGTTGTCTTTATAGAAATTCTAGACAAACTACTTCTACAATCTTCATTTCAACTTTTTCCTAACACCTATAATTACCAACAGAAGTTTCATGCTAGGCATGGATAATGTACATTGTGTTTTTCACTTCTACCATATAACATGACCACTATTATCATAACAAGTGACAACAAATACACTACCATTTGTAACAATTTGCCTGTACATTTTAAGCCTTCATTCATGGAGCATAGCACATGTTCTCATCCATGCTAATTGAAGATGATTCTATAGTTTATTAATTATCGACTTATGTCTCTCTTCAGATGTCTTCAATTCATGATGAAGCTTCTCTAATCAACTTACAACTTTCTTTTTAAACTCTTCTCCATAGCAAAACATTGAAGGATCTATCTATTGGAAGAAATGGTATGCTTTGCCTATCTAGATGATATAATTATGTTGGGGTCACTTGGAAAATGAAAATAAAAAGAAAATCCATTCTACAACTTGTAGTATAAAAAGGCCCATACTCAATACTGAGGACATCCATGAAATCTTTTTCCAAATGATAATACCTTCCAAGATAATGTGGCCATAGATTGTTCCTTACATAACATGTGATTTTCTCCCTCGTATTGAAAGATGTGACTAAATCTAAACCAATGGACATGATTTTCAACTACAAAATAAGTAAACACACATCATTATAAGTAAACAACATGGTTATTTTCATTAGTAATGCAATTTGTGTGTGTATAGGCAGTATGTTAAGGGATCATCTACTAACATATCCCAAAATTTTTACATTGAAGAAGAATACAAAATAACATAAGCAAGGATTGGTAAAAAAAAAAAAATTCCAAATTTACATCCTTGCACTTACATTAACCTAACTGTGACAATGGTGAATAAGTAAACAACTAAGGTTGGCTTAGTAGGATATGGGAGGCATACATTGGTAATACATCATACATAACCTCGTCCTCGTAACTCCTAATAGTAATTGCCAATAGCACTTGCTTTATGACATAATCCACTCTCATTTATGCAATTTGTATGGTTTAGGATGCATAAAGGTTGGTAAGTTCAACTATTCTACCATTTTAGCAGAAGCAGCATTTGTACAACTTTCACTATCAATAATCAAAGTACAAAATTGATGATTTACCTTACAGGTAATATGGAACATGTTCACACACTACTCATCTTGTTGATCATGTTCTACACTGACAACTCAGTAGATAACCAACATTAGCATGTCTCCTTCTTCGAGTTAAATACTATCTCTTGTAACTTTTACCTTCGCTCCGTCCTCTTTTCCTTCCATTGCTTCACTACCTTTTTCATCCATTCTGTATACTTCGAAGGTCGATACCTCACCCTTAATGACCATCATTCACTGATTTGGAAACTGAGTGGTTATGTAACCAAAACCCTTACACTTGAAGCATTTTAGCTCACTAGTTTTTCTTTTAGAGGTTTGTCCCTTTTCAAATTCCTTTTCTTTCCCTCTTTGTTCCCTCCTTACTCCTTCTAAGCTTTCTATTTGACCTTCCCTTTGGCCTAGAGTTGAATTGATAGGTTTCTTGCCATGTCCTTAGGTAGGTTAACTTGTCAAAATAGGTCAAGAATTAGTAGGCCAATAAGGTCAGTTTCTCCTTTGTCTCTCAACACATTAAGTGACCTTGATAACTTCCTCAAAGGTCTGATAGGGCAACACTTCTACAATTTCCCAAAGTTTATATTTCAAGCCTGTGATGAATCTCGAAACAATTCGAGCTTTAGGCTCTTCCACTTTACACTAAATCATCAGCATTTAGAACTCTTATGCATACTCATCAACAATTTGATTACCTTGCATAAGTTTTTGTAATTTTGCAAAAGTATCCTAATAGTAAGATTCAAGTATGAATCTATTTTACATGACTCTCTTCATTTCTTCCCATATCCTACACATCAACATCCTTTTCTCTCTCTCTCTCTTTTCGTACATCTTCTTTCACTACATATGTATGAACCTAGTGAACACGAGGGCAATAAGCTTAACCCTATCTCTTTTAGTATAATGATAACATTTAAATAATTTTTCAGTGTGCTCATTGCATTCCAGGTATTCATTAACATTGCCACTTCTTGAGAAGCTCAGCATCTGGATTTTCATGTTATCAATACTTCTATGAGCCCAAGCAGCACATCTCTCATCATAATGGTCCTCATTAGATCCCTCATCGACCTTACCAATATCATCGAGAAGGATCCTTCAATGAGCTTGTTCACTAGCTCTCCTCTACGGTTATCGAATAGGGAAATACGCTTGATTAGGTCGGCTTTCATACTGCTCACCCCTAAGTGCATGCTCTATTCTCTCCTCATCTTTATAAAGCTCTTCTTCTTCAATTTCTTCTTCTAAGGCCAATTCCAATCTACGATTAACCCTTTGTTCATTTCCTTCAAATTGTGCATGATGAGCCAAGTTGATTTCTCTTTTACGTGGAGCATCGTGAACTTAGTTAATCCCCTAGTTAGCTTGGTTTTTAGTTGGGGTGATCTCATTAGTTTAGTTATTAGCTTATTGAGCTTCACTTGTACAGGTGATCATCATGCCTTGCATCAAAATCATCATATTCTCCATTAGTCTCATAAGATAGACAATTTGCTTGTTAGTGGTCCTTAATGCCTATTCCACTTGTCAACCTCTTCCTAAAGCATCACTCTTATTGTCACCAACAACTGCATTTATGCTGGGGTCCTTTCCTTAACCCTTAATAACTATTGTACCATTGTACAATTCAACAACTAGCAATCACTATCCAACGCTACAACAACTAACTCAAATCATAAACTTCAACTGCACTCACAACTCTACTTCATAAATTAGAAACAAAGAATAAAAAATTCTTCTCTAAATACATCCAATCTGTATTTAACTAAAAGACCCAGAACTTTAACCACCACTACTCTAAAATACTCTATCCAATACACTTACTACAACCCATAACCAACACAACCAACACACATAACTACTCACCACAACTAACATACATACACAACTTAAACTCTTGATCCTACTTAGAACCTTGAGCTTTAATACCAAGATGAGTTGCCACAAAAGAGGTCTTACCTACATGTAGATGGGTCTTTTGGAGAATAGCTATCAGAGAAAAGAAAGGTATGGGTTCGAATGGATGGTTACAAGGAAAGAAAAAGATCTAAGTCTCATAAGCTACTTATGGATGTGACTCATCACTTAAGTACTCACGAACCAATACCTTGTTGGATGTGACACATCTAAGTCTCGTGAGCTACACGCCAACTTAACCTTACTCAAGGTTGCTATGAGCTAAGGGTAGAAAAGAACTTCACATGGAAGCACTCAAAGAGGAGATTTTCATTGATTATCAAAGAGAAAACTGATTGTAGATTGTAGCTATTGTCCATAAGTAGGTGTTTATACTCGATGCTTTCTAGGGTTATAAATGTGCTAATTTACCAAAAAGGGTAAAGATTACATGATGTCAAGAATAAAAAGGGAAACGATAATTAAGTAATCCTTTTAGAAAAGAGAAACTTCTTTTATCAGGTTTATGTACATGGGAAATGGGACACGTATCTTCGTTAGAGATGTTGGAGCCTACTAGTAACAATCTCTAACATATCTAGATAAGGTTGGCTTCAGTGGACTCCTTAAGTAGCTCGAGGTAGGGAGTTTGGAGTTGGAGATGACCTTTTAGAAAGGTTAGATGGTTGGATATGAGAGCTCTTGATAGTTTGGCTTCATTTAGGTTTGTTAGGGTTACACGCTAAATGGCTTGGAAATTAGGGAAGTCAAACAAGTCGGCGACTTCAACTTTTAGGCTAAGGTCTGAAGAACTAGCTAGGTAAAGGAGAATTTGTGAGACTAAGCTAAGTAGACCTCTAGTTCTTACTTAGGTGAGCAGTCCAGTTAGCAGACTCCTATCATTTTCTATCCATGGAATGGCTACGGGTGTATACTAAAGAAACACGACATTATAGCTTCTTAAGTATATGACTTAATCTTTTAGCTGTATAGCTTTTGTATCCAATTTCTTTTTCCTTGGAATTCTGTGTGCTTTTCACCAACATATGTACATTTTCTAACTTCTTCCATTTTTCCTATCAAAAATATCAAAATATAGAAATTAGTGTAATAAAGTGCTAAAATAAAATATTAACAAATAAAGTACTAAATTACACTAGAAAGTCTATAAAGTACTATAATATCTACCTATAAAATAGGCACAATTTAGCTTTATCAGATAGTAAGCTTTGTAGTGAGGGAGTGTAAGGGTGTTTTAAAAAGAGAGTGAGAGTTTAGAATGAAAAGGAAAGAAATTACCTGTGATTTTTGAATTAGGAAAGAGTACGAGTAGGAACACAGGTGTGATCATAAACATTTTCCTATCCTAGCACATGTGCTTACCCTTAAGCATGATCATGGGTAAGGATAACGAGCGTGATATTGGTTGTGATCTTCTTATCTTTTAGTTTTCTTGCTTCCCTCACTTTAGTTTATTTATAAGAGGAACACGGCTATGTCCATGGCCAGAAACTTGGGTTGTGTTTCCCTCTAACCCTTGAATCAGTTGATCTATAAATTGCTTTATTTCTTCACTTGAAGACACTTCTTAAACAATAAAAAATGTGATGAGTTAAATTGCCAAAGATCAAAATTCCATTGAAATGCAAATTTTTGGGAAGACTAGTTTGTTTTAAAGACAAAATTCATTCAAGAATTAACTACTCCAACTAGATTGAAACTTATTCATGTAGGGAAACAAATTGATGACAACAAACACTAAAAAGACACGATCTTAATCTTAAATAATGAAATTCAAAACAACGATTGTTTAGACGAAATTCCAACAAAAATAACTTGAGTTGCCTTCGAAGAAGTGTTGTTGTTTAGCATCATTAGCTAGATGATTTCATCCTTCCTTCAATAAGATCTATTATGCTATTCTTGTTCATATACTAATATAATTCAAAAGTTAAGGGCAACAAACAAAGGGAAATACCAAGAATAAGAAGGATTCAATAAATCAAAATATGTTAAAATAATTGGTAAAAAAGCATTTTTTTCTAGTACGCTATTTAGTTTCACTCCTTTTGGCTCACTAACAACAATGCCAAAAACTTGGTGTGGGCTCTAGCAATATGGGGACAAATATTGCCTTGAGGCAAGTATACTTGGTTAAGTTATACCATAGCATAGATTTGAGTCAGAGTAGTCGATCTTACATGGAACTGTGAAATTTGAGAAAACCCTATATTACTAGCAATTCTCCCTAAATTTACTAATTATCTAACTTATCAAGTTAATTAAATAATTATAAACAAGATGAAGAAAATAAGATAAAGAAACAATAAACAAACAAGAAAAATAAATAAACAAGAAAATAGACAACAAGATTAATTTAAATCAAGGAAACACGATCCTTGGTAAATCTGTTATTTATTACCTAATTTTATGTGACTTTTAATCTCAATTGCACTTTTGGATCACAAAGATTCCTAGTGTAAATTAACCAAACTCGCCTCTTTTAATTAATTCCTAATCCTAAGTATACCTAAATCACTTATGCAATAAAGTATCTCAAGATCGCATTAAGATCTTGAATCCCTTTATTAGGTTGCCATCATCTAGAGAAATCGAATACCTAATCGCTTAGCCTATTCAATTACTTCTAATTGCATTAATCCATCTATTATAGAATCTTATGAACTCTATAGTCAATTCATACAATAATTTAATAATTGGCTATATTGAATTAAAGATAATACAAAGCAATGCAATCAGATTATAAAACACAATATCATAGATTGGAAATAGAGAAAAACAATAGTCACATTTAACTAAGGTTCAATAAAAGATTTACTAAGAATAATAAATTACAACATAAAAATAAAATGAAAGAGACTAAGAGACATGAGGAAACCCCTATACTTTACCCTATACAAACGTCCTTCTAAGGGCTCTCTTTGAACACTAAGCCTAAGACTCTATATATAAGACTTAGACTTAGGGTTGCAAAAGAAGCTTTTCAAAAATAAATGATTTGTAAATTATAGCATGTATACACCCTAAGATCACAGTCATGATCTTAGGCATGGTCTTCTTCTTTATGTATAACTCGTATTTTTTTCAATGAAATTGCTTGATGAAAGGCATACAGCTAGGATATACGGCTATGTTCATGCACGTGTTCTTCTCTATACACTATTTCTAATTTGGATTTCACTCTTTTGAGTAGCTTAGTCAATCTACTTCCTTGTTAAAGCTTCAAAACTTCATAAAATTTCCTAAAACTTATTGGAAGCTTCAAAAACACCTATAAATGAAATAATAACCAATTAAGCTCCAAATCATTAATAATTAACATAAATAATAAATAAAACTATATAAAACTACCTTAAAATATATATGCTGATTGAGCTTTACTAGCACTTATGGTATGAAAACTACCTTACATATCAAAGATTGCAAAACTTTAACTAATTAATTACTATAGCTCTTAATTTTTTTTTTCATTAAGTAAATTCAAAATGTAGATAACTATAGATTGCCGATAACCCACAACCTATAAAGACTATAGAGAATCAATATACTCTACCATATAATGGGATAAGACAATAAATTTTAGAAATTTAAAGCTATTTAAGAATTACAAAAACCTAAACAAGAGAAAGTTATTTAATTTAATGAACCAAGTCATCTATACATTTCACCTTCTAATTTAAACTGCGTACTACATTTCTTAATAATTGTACTTTATACTTGACTCTTATTCTAGTCCTAAATATCGATCAACCTACAAGGGAAAAGTGAGTGAGGAGCAAGCTGCACATGCTTACTAAGATATCCCTCATATTATACCAGTAAGCGATTTATCAACCAACTAATTAAACAATCATATGAATGCATAAGCAAACAGCATGCCAAATAATGTATCAAGTTGACTAGGTGTTGCATGCAACTTTGGATTTAATGACCTCCAAAGTTGAGGTTGAAGATTCATTGGCACTAATCACAATTAAGTTCCAGCACCTAGGCTTTTAAACGTTCTCTTTTGAAAATTACATATTTCATTTTAGGAAAATTTTCACATTTCAAAATTCCAATAAGAACACACCAAAGCCCTAGGCCTAATGGTGATGTAGCCTTTGCAGTCTACACCTAAGCCTAACAGTAGTGGTCTTTAGATACAATCTTCTATTAGGTTTTATAGATCAAAAAGAACGTAGCGGAAAAAAAAAAAAAACTAAACTATAAAACCTATCCTAAGATCCACTACACATGCAATAAAATATATGTTAATAAAATATTATAAAACTACCTTTTCTTTAATGAAAAGTACCGTCTCTTCTTGAGGATGAAGTTTAATTGAAATTTGAATCCGATTTGTTGTTTCAAAATGTGTTCACCACAAGGACTCCAAACATAATCCCTCTAGCAGTATCCTCACATACATTAACAAAAACAAATTCTAATCCTTTATATTGCTAGATAACTAAGATTAGAATTAGAAAAACTAGAAAGCAAAAAAAAATAAAAAATCTCTCTCTCTCTCTCTCTTGCCTTTTCTAAGTTGTTTCTCTAAAATAGAAAATTATCATCATTGCTCTTTCTCTTACTCTTGTCTCCTTTTAAATATTAATTAGAATTAATGAAAGAGACATTTCATTCCATGAACTTTTCAATTGCCACAACCTTTCAATTGTATAACAATTAAACATGGAATCAATGGTAGACAACCTTTTAATTGCCATGAACTTTGCAATTGAATATGAAATTAATAAATTCCATATCCTTTCAATTGTCATGAACTTTTCAATAGCAATTAAACATAGAATTAATAAATTTCATCTATTTATACACAAAAAAGTAATAATAAAATACATAACCTTTAAAAGGTACTTAGCCGTAAATATATATTATGTTATAAAATAATTTGCTTCCAATTTACTATTTTAGATCAATTTTTTCTAGCTTTGAAATAAATATTGACAAATATTACTAAAATTTCTTGTTAGACTTTATTCCCATTAATCGTGCTATAGTGTACGACCCTCTAGGTTTCTATATATGGAGGTATTGTTTATGTAATCATAAACTAAGGTAATCATCTAGCAACAGTAATTAGTCATTCAATGTAATAGAAAAAGTGTGAATAAAAAACTACCATGAACCGATTATTGCGTAATTAAATCTCTTTATCAAATGATATCTTAATTAAACAATTGCATGTCATGTCATCAATGTTTAATCAATTTACTTGGTTTCCAAGATAAAATAGACTTAATAATAATTATCGTAGCCACGGGCGTACAAGTTACTATTATCTTAACTAGGTAGCTTTTGATATCAACTCCTTAATCCAAGAGAGTAATGAATTATATCTTGACTCATCACTATCCTTTCTATATTACATTTCATACCCAATAACCGTATTATTTACAATCCAAATTAAGATTATGTTTAACGACATTAAAGCACAGCATTCTATATATAGAATATATAAAGATCTCAAGTCTAGGAATTATTTACACTCATTTGTTCAGAGAAGGGACCGATGACATTAAACATGTGGTATCCTCTATTAACGGGTTGTGTCCAGTGTACCCACTTAATTTTGAGCACCTACTTGTATAACTTGGATATCTTTCCTTCAGTCCAGTGAGAATGACCTTAGTTATATAACGTGTTGGTCTAAATATCTATATCCGCTCTAGATATTTATCCGACCAAGAACAACTTTTAGATAATACAATGAATAGAATCTCATTAATAATACACCTTTATTATAATTTCATACATACTCTAATTATCTATAAGACTTTATTATAAAATATATACCAGCAGAAAAGTATATAAATACAATAAATACTTACCTTTTACAAATAATATCCATAAATACATCAAAATATCTTGGCACATTGTACACAAATTACAATACCCCTACTTGCACTACTACCAAGCACTATAGACTCTAAGTCCTAGGCTCCTTACATGGTTCTTATGTTTTTATTGAGGTAAGGCCTTTGTGAGTAGATCAGCAACATTTTCATCTATTGCTATTTTGCAAACCAACGCATCACCTCTTTGAACTATCTCTTTGAGGATGTGAAGCTTCTGAAGTACATGTTTAGACCTCTAATGAGACCTTGGTTCCTTAGCTTGAGCTATAATTGCATTATTATCACAATATAATGTAACAAGATCTGCAATACTTAGAACCACTCCTAACTCAAAGATAAAGTTTCTAATCCATATGGCTTCTTTAGCTGCTTTAGAAGCTGCTATGTACTCGGACTTTGTTGTAAAATCTGCTACTGTCTCTTGTTTGGAGATCCTTCAACAAATAGCTCCATGGTTTAAGCAAAACACATAACCTTGCTATGATTTCAAATCATCATAATCTATTAGGAAACTAGCATCAATATATCCTCTTACAGCTAGTTCCTTGTCTCCTCCATAAACCAAGAACAAATCTTTTGTTCTTCTCAAATACTTGAGAATGGTCTTAACAATAGCCTAGTGACCCTTACCTAAGTCAACCTAATATCTACTCGTCATGCTTACAACATAAGCAATGTTTAGCTACATACATATCATGGCATACATTATGGACCCAATTGCCGAGGCATATAGTACTCTATCCATTTTATCCTTCTCCTCTTATGTTTTTAGACACATTGCTTTGGAGAGATGTACACCATGTGACATAGGCAAAAATCCTTTCTTGGAATTTTGCATATTAAATCTATTTAATACTTTATCAATCTATGTACTTTGACTTAGATCAAGCAGCCTCTTATACCTATTTCGGTATATCTTAATTCCTAAGATATAGGCTACTTCTCCTAAGTCTTTCATGGAGAAGCACTTACTTAACTAAGCCTCTATAGACTCTAGGGAAAGTATATCATTTCCAATCAGAAGAATATCATCAACATATAAAACTAGGAACACAATCATGCTCCCACTCACCTTCTTGTAAACACAAGGTTATTTTAGATTCTTAAGATAGCCAAATTCCTTGATTGCCTCATCAAATCCCACGTTCTAGCTTTGAGAAGCTTGCTTTAATCCATAAATGGATCTCTTTAACTTACAAATTTTATTGACATTCTCAGGTGCTATAAAACTAGGAGGTTGTACCATGTACACTTCTTCCTTTAACTTTCCATTTAGGAAGTCTGTTTTAACATCCATTTGCCAAATCTCATAATCTTTATAAGCTACTATTGTAAGCAAAATTCGAGTGGACTTAAGCATTGCTACTGGCAAAAAAGTTTCATCATAATCAATTCCATGACATTGAGTGAAACCTTTTGCTACTAGCCTAGCTTTATAGTTCCCATCCATGTTAATCTTCTTTTTAAAGACACATTTACACCCTATAGGTTTTACTTCAACTGGTGCATCTACCAAATCCCATACTTAGTTGGTGTACATGGAGTCCATCTTAGATTTCATGGCTTCTAACCATTTCTTAAATTTTGGTGAAGCAATTGCTTCTTCATATGTCAATGATTCATCATTTTTGACGAGTAGTACATCTTCTTGATGTGTTATAAGTAAATTTAACCTTTTAGATTCTCAACATACTCTTGTTCACCTATGTGGTTCTTGCATTTCAGGAGCAATCTCTAGTTGTGGCACCATAGGTACTTGTGATGCTTGTTTCACATCCAATTGCTCATGTTTTAACTCATTTATGGAATCTTGAATTTCTTCAAGATCTACTTTACTCCCACTACTTTCTTTAGAGATAAATTCTCTCTCTAAGAATGTAGCATATCGAGTAACAAACACTTTGTGCTCGCTTGGAAGATAAAAGTAATATCCTTTAGTTTCTTTGGGATATCCTATAAATGTGCATTTAATAGGCTTTGTTGTAAGCTTATTAGAGAATCCACTCTTCACATAAGCATTACAGACCCAAACTTTAAGATAAGATAAATTAGGTTTCCTTCTAAACCATAACTCATATGATGTTTTATCTACTGCCTTAGTTGGAGCACGGCTCAGTGTATATGTTACCGTTTCCAAGGCATAACCCCAAAAGGTTAAAAGAAGACTTGCATGACTCATTATTGACCTAACCATGTCTATTAGGGTACGGTTTCTCCTCTCTAAAACACCATTCCATTCTAGCGTTCCAGGAGGTGTGAATTGTGAAATTATTCCACACTCCTTCAAGTAGTTAATGAACTCTTAACTAAGATATTCTCCACCTCTATCACTACAAAGTGCTTTTATCTTCTTGCCAAGTTGATTTTTTATTTCACTTTTAAATTCTTTGAATTTCTCAAAGGTCTCTAACTTATGCCTCATCATGTAAATACATCCATACCTACTTAAATCATCAATAAAAGTCACAAAGTAAGAAAATCCACATCTAGCTTGAGTTGATAATGGCCCATACACATCACTGTGTACGAGTTCTAATAACTCTTCTACCCTTTCACCTTTCTTGGTAAAAGGTTTCTTAGCCATTTTACCATATAAACACGCTTCATAAGTATCTATAGATTCAAAATCAAATGAATCCAAATACCCTTCAAAATGAAGTTTAGATAAGTGTTTCTCGTTTACATGGCTAAGTCTACAATGCTATAAGTAAGTTAAATTTGAATCATGCGTTTTCTATTTCTTAGTCTCAATGCAATGAACAAATTCATTGGTATTAAGAATATAAAGATTGTTAACTAATGTTCCATCACCATAAAATGTTCCATTCCTATTGTTGAGCCTATTTTTTTTCCTCTCGGTTTTTATAAATTATTATTCTTCAAACCAATCAGTATTAAACCCTAACTGTTTAATACTGATCACTAACTGGGGTTTAAAAAAACCAGTTTTTATTGTATTTTTTAAAATGCTTTGGAGTCGTCACCCGACTGAAATCAGAAAAAAAATTAAGCTATAACCAATTGAGTGGATTGGTTATAACTTAGCTACTAGTCTTAACAAGAAAACCAAATTTACAAAACGGTTTTCTAAAATGAAAGATCTGGTCTCAGAGGCTATTCTATTAAACTCTTAATGAATATCACTTTTTAACTTTCCAATTTTAAATTTGCTTTTCAATAATACCCTTTTTCTATTTCTAAATGACTAATCATATTACATGCAACTTAATTTAATTAATTTACACAAATATCTACAAAAATGGAAAAAAAAATAAAACTTTCCATATTTTAAGTCAACCTGTACTTACGTACAAGTGTCTACGTATCCACTATTCAGGATTAGATTTTCGTATTTCGCTCCTTTGAAAAACTTTAGCAAGTGAGATTGATTTTAATTTTTTAAAAAACAAACTTGGGTTTACATTTATACTATGTTCCATTTATTTAAGAAAATTTCCTAAAGAGTCCTTAAATTGTCGTTTATTTGTGGAAAATTTTAAAGCATCCAAATTTAGAAAGAATGGTTAATTTATTTTTATTTTTATTTTATTTTCATTGAAAAATTTATTTTTCTAAGTGATAAGATGACTTATTTATTTCATTTTTTATTTTTTTGATTTTTGATTTTATTATTTTACTTTTTACCTCCCCATTTTTTTATATTTATTATTTTACTTAGCATAAATAAATAAGTAAAACTAAACTAAACCTTATCTCTTTTTTTTTTCTTTTCTTTTTTTCCTCTTTTTTTTTTTAGTTACAAAATACAATAACAAATGAAAATAAACTAAAATAATAAATAAACACAAACAACAAAAGAAAGAAATGGGTCAAAACAAATAAGATCAAACCAAAATTGTTTAAGGAGACGCGGGTTCAAATTCAGATCAGGTTGCAAAACAGGTCGAGTAGGGTCGAGCTCTACTATTCGCAGGTCACGGATAAAGGGCAACAACTCGTGGAGGTAGTTTAGTAGTGTATCTAGGAGCTCAATTATCACTAGGATTTACCGAGGCAAAATTGAACTAAAATGGGTCCTTTGAGATATTAAAGAAAATTAGAGAGAAACGATCCACAATCGAACAAGAATAGCTGATGTAAAGCTACTTAGAGGATGTGACTCACTAATGAACACAATACGACTTGACACCTCACTTGATATGACGTATAAGTTGATGTCAAGGTCCACCCGCCACTAATCTTAAGCTACTCGGTAAGATTAGATAAGAGTGTAAGGGGTATGGACTTGGAGAACGCTGTCTCACAAAAACAGAGTATTCGATATTAAGATATAAGTTACCTCCAACTTACAAGAGAAAAGGACTATCTGTAGTAAGTCTCTAGGGCCGCATTACAAATAAAGAAATTATAAGAAAGTATTTATAAAAAAGAGATTCCTAATACATACGAAAAGGATAAAAAGGATAACAAACCAAAAATGGAAAAGTAGCTAAATATCAGACAAGGTGGATAACTGGCAATGTAACATTGGTCCCATACAAATATTCTTTGAGCATAGTAGGTAGGAAGGGTCAAAATATTGTAGCACTAAAGGGGTCAAGACGAGAGAGAGATGGTAGTTTGTTGAGAGAAAACTACTTGGCCGTTTAAGTGAGTCTCTTATCACTTGGCAAGATATTCTTAGCAGCAGTTGGTCAAAGTACACGGTACAAGGTCCTCGGCAAGGGAATGGTTGTCATCATCACTACCGAATATATAGATCAACATATGACAATGTGGGGAGCTTAGGGAGTTCAACCAGCTTTCGTCAATGTATATTTCTCGTCATCAACAGGTTACCGAGAGAGGATTCTTTGAGAGAGGGATTGGAGGCCTCGAAGGAGCGTATAAGTAATGGGACCGTTGGCCGACAATGCATCTATTTCCTAGGGTTGTTGAAGATTTGCCCTCAAATTTTAGCCTTCGGCATCATCGAGCACATATGGAGTTAAGTTGGTGACGTTGAATGTAGTAGATACGCTGAAACTTTGGGTAACTCAATCTCGTAGGCATTATCATTAAGGTACCTCAGGATCCTATAAGGCCTATCCGCTCTGGGTAATAGTTTGTTCGTCCTCTTACTAGGGAAGCATTCTTTGCTAAGATGAATCTAGATAAGGTCCTTAGGAGCATAAATGATTCGTTTCCTTTCTTAACTTCCCATTTCCTTCTGTCGAGCCATAGTTTTGGTCAATTGCTTAGCAATTCTTTAGTATAACTTGTGAAATTCCTCGGCATGCTACAAGTTGGATTGACTCTCCTCTTGTATAGATAAACTGTTAATTAAGTCTAAAGGTAGGTTCAGGTTAAGTCCATAAACAACCTCAAATGGTAATGTTCCAGAGGAGTTGTAAGTTGAGCGATTGTAAGCAAATTCAATGATGGATAGGCATAAATCCTAGTCATGAGAGTTCTTTCCAACAATGGCGCGTAGGAGACTACTGACGGTTCTGTTAACTACTTCAATTTGGTAGTTTATCTAAGGGTGGCAAGAGGTATTGAATAGAAGCTTAGTGTCGAGTTTCCTCTATAGGGTTTTCCAAAAGAAGCTCATGAATTTCGAATTACGGTTAGACACAATACTTCTCAACACTCCATGAAGTCGTACAATTTCCTATAAAAAGAGGTTAGCGATAAATAAAGTATCATTAGTCCTGTAGCAGGGAATGAAGTAGCTCATCTTGCTAAATCGATCGACCACCACCATAATTGAATCGTATCTTCTCGGCATGTAAGGAAGGTTGAGCATGAAATCTATGCTTATATCAATCTATGGCCACTTGAGAATTGGCAAGGGGTGTATTCTCCATAAGGCTTTCTCCTCCCTTTAGCATACTTATATACTTTGCACCCCTCAAGTATTCGGTGCACATCCCTCATCATCCCAGGCCATAAAAATGCTCCTTCAATATCTCAATCATCCTCTTTTCCCCAAAATAGCCAACTAAACCCCTAACATGAGCTTCTCGAACTAGTAGCTCCCTTGCAGAACTATTCAGTACACACATCTGCTTGCCCTTCATCAAGAACCCCTCACTCATGTAGAATTCATCTACAGCTCTTCTATCACTACACTTGGCTACTAAAGGCCCAAAATGTGGGTCATGCTCATATTGATCAAGTAAAGTACCAAATCCAAGCACTTTAGCTTGCAACATCATGATGAGGGGTATGACGGCGAGAAAGTGCATCAACCATTATATTGGTGCTTCCCTTCTTATACCTGATGACATAGCAAAAGGTCTCCAAAAACTCAACTCACTTGGCGTAACACCGAGAAAGCTTCTATTGCCCGCGAAGATGCTTGAGAGATTCATGATTAGAATAGATGATGAATTCTCTCGGCAACAAGTAATGCTGCCAGTTTTAGAGTGTATGGATAAGGGCATAGAACTCCTTATCGTAGATTAAGTAATCCAAGGCAGTACCTCGAAGTTTTTCGCTGAAGTAGGCAATGGGTCGGTGCTCTTGCATAAGTACAACACCAATGCTAACACCAAACGCATCACATTCAACCTTAAAAACCTCCTTAAAATCTGGTAGGGCAAGTATTGGAGCAAATGTCAGCTTTCACTTCACATCTTCAAAACTCCTCTAAGTCGTTTCTGTCCATTTAAACTCAATGTTCTTCTTGGTCAATTCAGTCAACGGCGCAGTTATGGAGCTGAAGTTCTAGATAAATCTTTGATAGAATGAGGCTAGGCCATGGAAGCTCCTGACTTCGGTTGCACTTGTTGGCGTAGGCTACTCATTAATAGCCTTGACCTTTTCCTCATCAATGTAAACTCCACTCCCTGAAACTACATATCTAAGGAATACAACCTCGCTCTGACAAAACGCGCATTTCTTCAGGTTGCTAAATAATTTCTCAGTATGGAGTATGTTAAACACCAATCTCAAATGTTTAATATGAGCAAGAAGGTTAGCACTATAGATCAGAATATCGTCAAAATAAACCACAATGCATTTTCCTATCAATGTTTGGAGCATATGATTCATGAGTCGCATGAATGTACTCGTCGCATTAGTTAAACCAAATGACATAACCATCCACTCAAATAGACCATCCCGAGTCTTAAAGGCTATTTTCCATTCATCTCGGTCTCATTCGTATTTGATGATAGCCACTCTTTAGATCTATTTTCAAAAAGATGCATGCACCATACAACTCATCGAGCATGTCATCCAATCACGGGATCGAGTATCGATACTTAACAATAATCTTGTCGATGGCATGGCTATCAATGCACATCCTCCATAATCCATCTTTCTTTGGTACTAGTATGGTTGGGACGACATATGGGCTCATGCTCTTATAGACATATCCGCAATCTACCAACTCATCAACTTGCTTTTTCAACTCAGTTGCCTGTTTAAGACTGAGTCTATAGGCGGGTCGATTTGGGAGGGCTGCTTCAAGTTAAAGATCAATGCAATGCTCAATTCCTCTCAAAGGAGGTAATCCTTTTAGTATCTCGGATGGAAATAGGTTAGCAAATTCCTAAAGTAGTTGCAGTACTTTGGTAGGTAAGTTCTCGGCCTCTCTAACCTCTAGGAGTCTCCTGACCAAAAGAAGTACACAAACCTTGGGTTTAACCTCTCGTGCAAACTGAGCTCGGGAAATCACTAAAGACTTCTACTGCAGAGATCTCGCAACCTTTTCTTGGGTTTCTTGCACTTCCTTAGGACTCATCAGCATCAATATAACTTTCTCCCTATCCTTTTGAAACATGTAGATGTTTCTATACCCATCGTAGAACACCCTCAAGTCAAATAGCTATGGTCAGCTAAGTAATATGTAGGATGCATACATGGGCAGGACGTCATACAGCACCTTACCCCTGTACTTATCACTAATAGTAATTGGCACTCTGACTTGCTCAACAACGCATAATCCTCTTCTCTCATTCAGCCAATGAATCTTATACAACTTGGGGTATGGAAGAGTTATCAATTTCATGGCCTAAACTACCTCTTGTGCATGATGTTGGTACAACTCACTCTGTTAGTGTTCACAGCGTATAGCTTGCCATTCATCCAACAATTCGTATGAAAGAGGTTCTCTCTCTGCTCATTCTTATTAGCCACAAAAGTACTAAGAGATCACCGAACAACAAAGCAATACTAGGTACCGCCCTCAGGGGGTATCTCGGCCCCCAGATCTTCCTCAAAATCTTCCAGCATCTGATCGGTTGCCACTTCTTCCTCTCCTTCACTCGCACTTTCTACTTCAAACTAGGGCTTATCTCCCTTGATGGTCATGACTCGATGGTTCGAACATTAACTAGCCACGTGTCCATAGTTAAAACACTTAAAACATTTGCTTTCTCGGGTTTTCCATCCTAAGCTCTAACCTTGGTCTCTTTGGATCTCAGGTTCCTCGGTCTTGCTCTTACCTCGACCCTCATCTGGTCGGCTTGGCATGTGACCTCAACGTTCAACCTCGGATCTATTTGATGCCCTGTTACTCCCTACTCTACTCAACAGGCCATTCCTACTTGGCATCATTGTTCTATTACTCGGCAGTCGGCTAGCCTAATTCCATCGTTGCCTTTCAACTCTCTAGGCTATATGAATGGTTTCATCCAGAGTTGTGAGGCTCTACAATTCCACAACGTAACCAATCTCAGCTCAGAGTCCCGAGATGAACCGTTCTATAGTTCAAGTCTCAGGCTCGACAACATCACATTGTATCATAAGCAACTAAAACTCTCTGACATAGTCATCTACAGATTTATTACCTTACCTCAAGTCTTGGAGTCGTCGAAAAGTGTCTTACTCATAGTGTTTAAGAACAAACCTACTTCTTAGAACTCTCTTCATCTTGTTCTATGTTCAAACTTCACATTAGGCCCTCAAATGAACATTTTGTAGCTTCTTCCACCACATTGCCGCATACCTAGAAAATTTTAACGCAGCCACCCTAATGCGAACAGCATCTTCATAATCGTAAAAGTCGAATATCTTTTCGATCTTCTCTTCCCAGTCTACGTAGTCATCAGTACTACCAAACCCGTTGAAGTTTGGAATCTGTACTTTAAGATGCTCGGCACCTCTTGGCTAAACTCATGCTCATCCATCCCTTCATATTGGTCTTCTTCCTCTTCGTACTCTTCCACTTCGTCCAACTCTAACCCTCTTCTTGCGACTCTAGCAGCATGTTGTAGTGGTGCTTGGTTTACAAGAAAGGCTTTTGGAGATCGCTTGTTTATCTACCTCCTTAGCCCATCTCTCGTTTCTCGACCCTACTCAGCAACTCTTTCATGTGGTCCAACCTCTAAGACCCTGTTTATTGAAACAGCTAAGTTGGCCACAATAGCAGTAAGATCTTATATCTGCTTATTAGTAGTACGTGGTGTTTGTTAGCTAACTCGACCACGGCCATGAGCATCACTCTCGACATCATGAATCTCTCCCTATACACTAGGGTTTGACATTCTCATTACAAGCTTCAGCAAGGACACTTCACTTAAATGTTTTCTATACACAAATATCTTGAACAGTAGACACAGCAGACTAACACTACACAGCTCTTGATCTCAACCTTGAGCTCTGATTCCAGGAATATATAGTGTGTCTAGGAGCTCAGTTATCACTAGGACTTACCAGGATAGAATTGGACTGAAATGGGTCCTTTGAGATATCGAAGAAATTTAGAGGGAAACGATCCACAACGAACAAGAGTAGCTGACGTGAAGCTATTCGGAGGATGTGACTCACCAACGAACATAATATGACTTGACACCTTACTTGATATGATGCATAAGTTTATGTCAAGGTCTACTTGCCACTAATCCTAAGCTACTTGGCAAAATTAGATAAGAGTATAAGGGGTATGGACTTGGAGAGGATTGTCTCACAAGAACAGAGTATTTAGTATTAAGAAGTAAGTTACCTTTAGCTACAAGAGAAAAGGACTACTTATAGTAAATCCTTAAGGTAGCATTACAAATAAAGAAATATCAAGAAAGTATTTACAAAAAGAGGATTCTTAGTACATACGAAAAGAGTAAAAAGGACAACAAACCAAAAATGGAAAAGTAGTTAAATGTCAGATGAGGTGGATAGTTGGTAGTGCAACATTAGTCCTATACGAATATTCTTTGAGCATAGTAGGTAAGAAGGGTCAAAATGTTGCGGCACTAAAGGGGTCGGGATGAGAGAGAGATGGTTGTATGCTAAGAGAAAACTACTTGGCCATTTAAGTGAGTCTCCCATCACTCGGTAAGAGATTCTTGGTAATAGTTGGCTAGAGTGCTTGACACAAGGTCCTCAGCAAGGGAATGGTCGACATCATCACTATCGAGTGTACAGATTAACGTATGACAATGTAGGGAGCTTAGGGAGTTCAACTACCTTTCTTCGATGTATAGTTTCTCGTCATTAGCAGGTTGCCAAGAAAGGACTCTTTGGGAGAGGGATTGGAGGCCTTGGGGGTACACGTGAGTAATGGGATTGCTGGCTAGCAGTGCATCGTTTGGGGAGCTAAAACCAGCAAGAAAAGGTGGTTTTGTGCATTTCTAATTAGGTTTAATAGGGTTAAGGCCAATGTCGTAGCCAAACTTAGTCGTTAGTAGTGGTTGGTAGAGTAAGATAGTGGTTACGATAGAGATCTGGGTTCGGGTTTGGTTGAATGGATTGTATCGTATTGGATGTACGTATGGTTATGGGGACGTTAGATTATGTTTTGGTGTTGGGTGTCATCGCGGTGGTGGTACGTAGAGTCGTAGGTGTATATGTTTGTGTGTGGTTTTGATTGTACGTAGTGAGAGAGAAAGAAAGGGGGTCGATGGTAGTCTACATTGCATAAGTTGTAGTGGTTGAGAGAGAAGATTGATTCTGTGTAGATTTAATGGTGGTGTGTGCAGAGT
Organism: Lumnitzera littorea; assembly: GCA_024138015.1. Taxonomy (NCBI): domain Eukaryota; kingdom Viridiplantae; phylum Streptophyta; class Magnoliopsida; order Myrtales; family Combretaceae; genus Lumnitzera; species Lumnitzera littorea. The sequence goes on along the minus strand of JAMXBB010000001.1, from coordinate 59,926,776 downwards.
TGTAGGTATGTATGGTCATGTGTAGTTGTGACTATGCATGGTGAGAGAGAAAGAGAGGAGGTCAGTAGTAGTCTGTACTACGTGGGTGTATCATGTGCAATCATGCTCGCGCGGGGGGAGGAGGGTAGGGATGAGGGTAAAAAGGGGGTCAGTGGTAGATATGGTAATGTGTGCTGTCATCGGTGATTAGGATAGGTCATTTGAGGTGGCTGTGTTTGTGTGGATGGGGGTGATCGAGAGAGGTCGCAGTATGTGTTTGTGTGTAGGTGTTCAGTATGCGAGAGAGTGGCATACGTAGGTGTGTTTATGTATAGGGGTAGCTGAGAGAGTAACTTACATAGGTATGTTTGTATATGGGTGTTCAGCGTGGATGGAAGAGTCGTAGCTACAAGTGTGTGTGGTTATTTTAGGTCGTCAACTATGTGGGTTGGATTGAATGAGAGAGAGGGTCGTGTGAGGGGGGTTGATCTAGGTCGAAGTAAAGAGTGATAGTAGAAAGAGAGAGAGAGGTAGTGGAGAGAGAGGTCAGTTCCGAGAGAGATAGAGAGTCCCTGTGTATATGTGGGTTCGGTAAAAATGAATCCCCCCTAATGCTGTGTGTAGTTTTTTTTTTTTTTTTTCAAAATGAGAAAGTAAAGGGAAGAAAAAGAGAAAGGAGAAGAAAATAAGGGAAAGAAAATTTGTTTTCATGGCAAATCACAATGTGCCATGTGTTATAATTAGACACATGGCCCAATGATGCTTTAACATGTATCAATACGTGGAGTGTGGAAAAAGAAAAGATAAAAGGCATTTTTATGCCTTTAGTGAGATTCGAACCCTTGATCCCAAACCAAACCCAATGCCATACTCAATGTGCATATTTGTTAGATCGTTGGCCTATGTCTTGTTCATATGTGTAATTAAATTGCACATATGAATAAGATCAGCTTAGGCTAGATTAAAATCTAAGTCCAAGCCCAATGGTTCTCTCCTTATTTAAATTGAAAAAATCTATTCCATCTAAAAATTATTATTTTCTAAATTCCTTAAATCTTCTATTTTTTTCAATTTTTTTGTCTTTTGTGATTTTTTTTTTATTTTTCTAAATTTTGCATTTTGCTTTCTAAATTTCTTTTTTTCTACGTTTTTTCCTATTTTTATATTTTTTAGATCTTTCTAGAATTTCTTATTTTTGAGTTTTCTTAATTTTCTATTTTTTCTTTTGTATTTTTCCTAATTTAGAACCCTTTAACCTTATTCTAAAAAGTTTTGAAAAATAAAAGGGGAGAAAAAATGAAGTGTCTACACATATAAAATGAACAACTTCTATTTTTAAATTGAAAAACAAATCCCTTAGTACCTAAACATGATACCAAAATTATGTTTTTGGTAAAATTAGGAACATAATAACAATTCTCTAATTCTAATACAAGTCTACTAGGCAAATAAATGATATAGTTTCCTACAACCAAAGCAATAACTCTTGCTCCATTAGCTACTTGTAGGTCCATTTTTCCTTTGGACAATTTCCTACTCTCACTTACACCCTATAAGTCAATACAGATGTGAGAATCAGATCCTGTATCTATGACCCATGTAGAAAAAACAGAAAGATTGCATTCAATCATAAAGATACTTGAGGTATTATTCTCACTTGATATTTTTTTTCTTGAATTAAATACAATTCCTCTTCTAATGGCCCTTCTTACCATAATGGAAACATATTGCTTTCTTCTCATTAGAATTGGGCTTTTGTTGCCCCTTCTTAATCTTGGATTGCTCATGTAAACCCCTAAAATTTTCAACCTAATACCCAAAGTAGACGCTAGTGTGCTTGAAGACTCTAAGAGTTGACAAGGTTAGTTAAGATAAAAACCTTAAAATAATAACCAAAGTTTCAATCGCGTATAAAACTTTTATACCCTAAATGTATCTAAACACTAAAGATTTCATCTAAAAGTGATAAAAACCCTAAAACTATAATTTTAAAGATATAAAAGTACTAATTCATCATAACTTACTATAAAACCCTAATTGATAATATATCCTTAATATCTTGTCAAATCATTAGTAAAAGATCAAAGATAACTTTCAATCATTTATAAATACATATAATACTAAAGTAATCCTTTAGGAACTAGGATATTGCATTATAGATCCCATCCATCTTCCAATTATATAACTAGGTTAGTATTATATAGAGTTAAGAGCTTTGTTAGTGATTATACTACATACAGTAAGTATTAATACCCTAAATGACACTTTTCATGATAATTACATTAAATAGCGTACCAAATGATTTATATAGGATATAAATTAACCATTCTTACTAATCATTTCAATAAACTCCACATTTCCCTTCAATTCCTTAATTTTTCTCCTAAATTTTCCTTAATTACCCCATTATATACACACAAATTTCACTTAATTTCAAAGAGTTAACTAAGTCAACCTTTGACCAAGTCAAACGTTGACTAAATCAATATGTTGAAAAGTCAACAAATATGTCATTGTTATCTAGAGTTTTCTTCTCTTTTCTTTTGATTTTTTTTTTCCTTTCTTTTCCCCCTTTTGCCGTCCCTTCATCCTCCTTCTAAACCCCTCTTCTATCTTCTTCTAAACACATCAAAAACACAACAAAATCTCCTTTTTCCCCTCTTATCAAAACCGTGACCCCTCTTCTTCTTTCCCTTTTCTAAACTTCCATTTTTTTTTTTCTTTTACCTTCACTTTAATACATATCTTATATCCTAATATCTAAGTAAACTCTTCACCCTTATCTAGAAGGAAAAAAAGGTATGTTTTCATATAATCTTTCATCTTAATTGGTAATTACTTGTTTATGTTATGTTAGTTTTGGAATTATCATGTAATATGTATATGTATGTTGACACAAATAAGATTCTTATATACATGTACATAAGTGTAGAAACACTTAAGTATAAAAGTAGAATACATAGTATAGATGTACATATACATAGGTAAGAATAGGAAAACTACTTGTACATAAGCATAGAAAGCCATGTACATGAATACCCTTTATATACATAACTTAAAATAAGGAGTATACTAAGTATATACACATATATCTTGCTAAATAAGCTCTTAAAGTACAAAAATATGGATTTTGTGAAGATTTATTAAAGGGTTATATAAGGCATACGAAAATACATATAAAAATACATATAACACTGTAAGTATATATGGGTATAGGTATGGGTATGGATACGGTATATGTACAAGTATACTACTATACATACAAGTGTATTAGAAGTATATATATATATATACATAACATACGTATAGGATACAAAAGCACTTAAGTGTAAAAATTATACATAAATAATTTATAACATAATTATTTAAAATACCATAAGATGGTATAGTAAAATAATAAACTATACAATATGTACAAATGTATACATATATGGGCCGAAATCACTTTAAGCCCATAACACAAATCTCAAATTCAATTAGACATAATTAAGCACATAAATTAATAATACTAATGTAAGATCATCTAAGTGTAAGAATTTAATGGCTTATGAAATCATTAACTACTAAAATAAGATATAAAACTAGTTAATAAGAATATTTAAACTTCAATAGTTAAAGTTTCAATAAATTTAGTCCACATCATAAAACATGAGTCTTAACATCCAAAACAGACATCACCGTGTGAATGCACGTCCAAAAACGATGAAAAATGACTATAAATTCATAAATATTGGAAATAAAACGAAAAAGTTACATACAATTGGTGAAAAGGTTCAACCGAATGAAAACTAATTGGAACCTAAGTAAAAATAGGTGAACGAATACCTAGAGTAACTAGTTTATTCAGTTACTCACTATCATTTTTATCTTATAACAATTAGGTGCTCTTGATAGGGGTTGGGATCTTCCCAAGGACTACTGCAATTAGTGCGAGACATCATAACTAAGTGAGTACTCCCAATGACTATACATGTTTGTGCTTGTAATTAGTGCACTTAAATTGAATATTAATAACTTGATGCATGGGGTTTCAGGATATACATGTGCTTGATATTGATTGATTACTGTGAGAAATATTGTTAAATATGATAATTAATGATTTAATTTTATGATTGATTGTTATGTGATTTGGATGGTTTGCAAATCTTGATTGATCACCTCATAATTTGACTTAATTATATTTGGCTTATCTTAAATTAAAAAGGTCGTGTATTATCCATGCATTGCATTACTTATTTCGGCCATCACTTCACGTGGAGGTAAAGAGAGGCCTTGTAGGGGTTGTTTATATATATTAAAGTGTTTCTGTGTGGTGCACTCATACAACATGACCTTACTCGAACCTACAGGCTTACTAGGCAATGGAAACGCCAACCGTATGGCTAAAAGTCGAGTTTAGAGACTTTCGCTGTAGAGTGTAAGTGTGAACTGTAGGGACCACCTCACTGCTAGGCTTAGGATTTTGTATACTACTGGATTTTCAAAAATGAAAATATATTTTATGAAATACGGAATTCAAAGTTATAGTTAAAAACCCAAATGCTAAAGCCCGATTGTGATTGGTACTGATGTATCTCCAACCCTTATCTCAGAAGGCGTTAAAATCCGATATTATATGCAACACCAATCAACTGCATATATTGTTTGGTATACTACATGTGCATGCATTCAGATGGTTGTAACAATTTGTTTGATAACTTGTTTACTAGTATAGTATGAGGGATAGCTCACTAAGCTCTTATAGCTTATCCTCCAATAGCTTTTCTTTTGCAAGTGTTAGATATTTGGGCATAGGTTAAGAGCCGAGCATTGAGTGCGTGTATTGATATGTTTTGGAGGTTAGAATTAAAGAAAGATTATATTGATCATTTGAGACTTTAAATGTTACTACTACTTATATATTTAGATTTGGTAACTACAATAAGTTTGAATTTTAAGTTTATAGATCTTATCATTTGGTAGGGGATACTGATTCTCTATGGTTTTGAAGAACTATGAAATATTGGATATCCATAATTATTTATATCCTATAATATGTTAATTAATTAATAATTCAACATCCTTAATAATTAATCATTTAAAGTCTTGCAATCTCTAACTTGCAAGGTGATTTTCATATTATAAGTACACACATGTTATGAAAATTTTAGCTAATCCCACTAAGCCCCTTTAGGGTACTGATAGCTCACCTTTCTTTACTTGCTTACCCTTGGAATTATTAGTTCCATTAACCTTTCTCCTTTTTGACTTACCAATAAAGAGAACCTCTTGAGGCATCTTTAACTTGGACTTTAAGTCCTTTTCAATTGTCCTCAACATGGCAAGCAAATCTGTCAAAGACCTCTCCATTCCATTTATGTTATAGTTCATGATAAACTGAGAGAAGGAATCTAGTAGAGAAGCCAATATCAAATCGATGGCTAAGTTTTCATCTAACTTGAAGCCTAAGCTCTCGAGTCTCTCTGTGTACCCTATCATTTTGAGTACATGAGGCCCAACTTAGCTCCCCTAAGCCATCTTACAGTTAAATAGGGCCGAAGATGTATTATACTGTTTAGCCTTAGCACTTTCCTAGAATAGCTCCTGTAAGTGAGCATATATGTCTGTTGTAGACATATATTCTCATGTTACTTCTACAATTTAGATGACATTATAGATAGCATGAGACACTGGACATCAATAGAGTCTTCTAAGTATTTCTAATATTGCTCATATTCTTCTATGGTGGCATCCTCGTCCGGTTCTTTAATTTCTTTCTCTTCTAATACATATAATTTCCTTTTACGCCTAAGGACAATTTTTAATTTCCACATCTAATCGAGGAAATTTGGTCCAATGAAGATATTGTCTTTATTAAGAATAGATTGTAGTGAAATGTTATTGTTTCTATTTGCCATTTTAGATCTACAAAAAAGATGCAAAGTTTAGTGTTTATGAATTTATTTTATAAAAGGACTTTTAAATTATCTCCTATTATTTTACTCAAATCTAATAGCCCCCTCTATTAGATTCGGAAAACCCCATTGGAAGGTTTTCTAATAGATCTAAAATCCCAAATAAAATTAATATGCACATAACTGAGTTGTACCTACATATTACATTATTTTAGGTGGCCTTAATGAACTCGCCAATTGTAAAACTATACGACTTTTGAATTTCCTATTAGGCTACTTTTTAAAGTGTAACTTTAAAACCTAACACTTGCCCATTAAATTGTTAACCTTAGCTAAGCTAACAAATTAACAATTCAATATAAGTCAACTCAATAATAAATTATAAAAATTACAGTTATTTGATGTGAGCCCACAACTGAGCTGTATCGACTTACATGAAATCATGACTATTTTATAATTTATAACTGGAGGGCAACATTATCAAACATTGACTTAATATATTTAGGGGATTTTATAATATCTCACCACATGTATACTATTGTCGATCATTAACAATTCTTACATACATAAAATAAATAAAACAACTATAATAAAACAATAATGAAATGATCATGGGTCAGCTAAAAATAGGCCAAGATTAGGCCCATACTAGATGGTCATGGGATCAAAATTCATTTACTCGAATGCAACTTCTCTTTGGCCTTTTAGACTTCTCTGTGTCTAAAGTAAATATGGACCTCCAATCTTCCATTTCTAGTACTAAAATGAATTTTCTAAAAAAAAATAGAAAATAGAGTATAAATAGAATTTGAATTTGGGTTCGCAAACCTACATACACTCGATTTACATTTTATCTATGGATACGTAAACCCAAAATAAATTAAATTACATCCGTTTTTTGAAATCAACCCTTTCGAAGGACATGTAGGCCCTATTTAATAAATTCATAAATATTCGCACAAAAACATTCATGCTTAGACTCATGATCATGTGCAAGCAATAAAAGCTTCATAAATAACATAAACCATACTTACAAATTGATTCAAAATAATTATTATAATCCAAATATACATACTTAGGATTACTATGACCAAATTCTCAAAAAAAAAAAATTATTTATGGAATTTCTCGGTCTATGGATAAAAAAAAAATACTATCAATATCAAACAACGATTTACACTTATCAAAGATATAGATATTTTCAATCCAAAAGCAAAAGATCCCATATTTAACATTAAATCTATAATGTAAATATGAATAAATTAATCCCATAAAAATCATGACAATTATTCTATGAATCAAATCTAGGCCAATACTAACATATGTTTTACATGTTACATAAGTTGCTCTAATACCACTGTTAAGTTTTATAGAACAGAAAGAGCGCAGTTAAAAAAAAAGAAAACTAAACTATAAAACCTATCCTAGGATTCATGTGTAACAAGTAATAAAATATATGTTAATAAAAGATTATAAAAATATCTTTTCCTTGGTTAAAAGTATCATCTCCTCTTGAGAATGGAGTTCAATTAAAATTTAAATTTGATTTGTTGTTTTAAAATGTGTTCACCTTAAGGATTCCAAACGTAATCTCTCTAATAGTAACCACACATATATTAACAAGAACAAATTCTAATCCTTTATATTATTAGATAACTATGATTAAAATTAGAAAAAGTAGGAAGCAATATATATATATATCTTGCCTTTTCTTAAGGTGTTTCTTTAAAATAGAAAATCACCATCGTCACTCTTTCTCCTACTCTTGTCTCTTTTTAAACATTAATTGAAATTAATGAAAAAAACCTTTCATTCCATGAATTTTTCAATTACCACAACCTTTCGATTGTATAACAATTAAACATAGAATTAACGGCAGACAACCTTTTAATTGCCATGAACTTTGCAATTGAATATGCAATTAATAAATTCCATATAATTTCAATTGCCATTAAATTTTTGCAAACCCTACTTTTAGCGGGCCTATGATTTAACTGAGAGTACTTTCTAAACGTTCCCAAGGATCAACGAAACTAAGAACTTAAGTTTATATTTAGAAACAAATTAAATTTTTCTAATTCAAAAACCAATTATCGAAGTCACTTAAGACCCTAAACCCTAAAACAATTAGGGACTTTTAACCTTAAGTGACTAATTGATAATTTAATTTGAATAATTTTATTCAACTTTAGAAAATTTCATAATTTTATAAGAATCGAATCATAAATTACAAAACAAATATAAGATGAAAATCCTAAAACAATTTCATATAAGATCATGCCCTTATTTTCATGTCTAAGCCTTACATATAAATAAGTAGACCAACTAATGACCTTAGATGACTTATTAATTAAAAGTTAGAATCATTTATCAATTAATAACTTATCAAAATCTAGTGATAAGACACTTTCCTTATCACCCCATTACTTATACTACATATGGACAAATTTTCACAAGATTTCATATGCTTAACTTTATTAAATGGGACAAAACAATTCCATGCCTCAAAGGATATCCCATGGCCAGTTTGAACAAGAAGGAGAGGGGGGCTATGCTCTTGTCTTTTATCCATCAATCACTTTCTCTTACATACCACTATTCACTCCTTAATACTTACATCATCAATAGTTACAATTGTTGACTTTTGTGTAAGCTACAAGACAACAATTTCAAGCTTCTTAAACTCTCATTCACTCCATCTCCCAACCGGCCACTCTTTCCCTCATTTCTCTCACTTTTAATTTCATTTTCACTTCCTTTTTCTCTCATTAGAAACCAACCCAAAAAGTAGAAACACTTAAGCTCCACAAAATTACGGCACTTTCATTTTCTTTTCTTGTGTCTTTCTCTTCTAACATCTAAGCTCCTTTAGAACCCTTAAACCCTTCTACAAACCCCACTCCAAAGGATCAAACAACTTGAGTTTCCAAAAGGGTGCAAAAGAAGGAAGTAAGGTTAAGAGCTTAAGTGGAACCTTTGTGCACAACCATCATACTTTACTTTAAGGGCGAGTAAGTGTTTCTTATGTTAGTGGGTTAGTGTTCATGTTAGGAGATTTTGATTTCTTGAAGATATAAGTATGATTATAAGTTGTTATAACATCAAAGACCATCCTAAGAAACAAACTCATGAAACCCCTTGCATAAAGTTGAAATATAAGCATGTAAAGTTGGTATTTTGTAAAGATACTTATTTATCATTTTGAATGGAAGATTTTAAGTTGAGAAAATCTTGAAACAAGAACTTGAATGAAAGATGAACATGCTGGATGTGAGGATTCAAAGATCATTTGGATGTTGATTTTATTTCCATTAAGCTAAACATGGTCAAATCTAGACTTGGGTTAAGGAAAAATCCATCACATGAAGTTTTATGAGGAAACCAACTCTGTATGATATGAGCTATGATATGGAAGTTGTAATAAGTATGAGATATTCTATTTTTCATGTAAAGCATGAGCTAAAGAATCATCCTACGAAAGAAAAGTCAAGTTAAGATTTGAATACAAGTAGTTTAAGTTCATAATCTAACACCTAAACTTAAGGAAATGATAAAACAAGTTGGAAAACCAAGTCGGAAGCCCTCATATATAAACCGACTAGATCTGGAACATCCTTAAAAGACACTTAAAAATGTGATAAAGGTAAGTAAACAAAGTAAAAAGACCAACCAAGGTAAGTATGATAAGTATATTAAGCTTAAAACTTAAAATCGAGCTTAAAACTTTCAAAACGAACCTCAAATGTCAAGTTAAACCACCCTTAAATTTCTTACCAACAACTTGACAAATCCATAAGAGTTGTTTTAAGACTTTCAAGAAGCCCACAAAACACTCTTTAAGCCTGAGAAAGTGACCATCTTTGAGTTGAACCAAAAACAAGCCCATTTGACAACTTAAGCTCATTAAAGAGCCCATGAAGTGGTTGTTAGCCTTAAGAGTATAAATCAAAGTTGTAAATTTGACCTCAAGGAGTATTTTGAGCTTAGGATAAAATATTAAGACCAAGTCTAAAGGATTTTTCAAGTTACCAAAAAGCCCATTTACTAAACAAGGCTCAAAAACACTCCAAAACATAACGATCGCTACTGTTCTAACCCATGGACAAATTTGCATACCTCATTTCGAAAATCTAACCTCACTACTTCAAATACACTCGAAAACGATGAAGATTAACTATAAGATCATAAAAATCATATTTAAAAAGAAAAAGTTATACATGATTGAACTTTTAAGTAAAAACCGGGAAAAGATACGAAAACTAGTCAAGAGTATAATTTAAGGGATTTTAGCTTAGTATCCTAAGTTTATATCAATTCCTTGTAGTATTATGATTTCGATGATCAGGGGACACTGCGTACAGAGACGATTTGGCCCCGGATTACTTTGATTGACCGCATGGCGAAGTGAGTAAATTCTCGATAACTCTTTACTTGATTTTGCTTGTAGAATAGATATACCTAAACTTATATATATATAATTGGATGCTTGTGGGATATGGGAAATGCATGTGTATGAATTTTTTGTTGAATGCGATGGCTTGTTAATTATATAATAATGGGAATTGTTTGTGATAATTTATACGCGCGATTGTATGGAATGAAATTATCTGATCACCTTGAAAATCTAGTTAATCACTTATACGATTAAGAAATTAAATGGATCATACATTCCCCATAATTGCATTTGGATAACACCAACTGCTACTTCACGCAGAAGATGGGAAGGGACTCACAAGAGGATGAGTCTTCTATAGGATTAGACACTAGCTATGTCATCATTTTATTGAGCTTCTGTCCTAAGCTGATGGGCTTACTAGACACCGAGAGACGCCAATTATCGGCGAGGGTCCATGTCTTGTGACTTTTACTTAGGACATATGTTTGTAGATTGCGGAGGCTACCACACTGCTAGACTTAGGATTTTGAAAATATGATTTATTATTCGGAAATGAAAGTATATATATACATAGACACATATACATAGTTTTGTTTTGACTTAAGCACAATAGTGCAAATGAAATAAAACCTAAGGTCTAGAACCCAAATTTTGGTTTACGTCGATTAATTATCTCCAAACCTCGACTACAAGAGGCATAATTCTGAGTCATATGCAATTCCTAGGTCACTGCATATATTGTTCGGCATACTGATTATTCATACATTCATATGATTAGTAAATTTCTGCTATGTGGTATTGACGAGGATATTTATCTCACTAAACTTAAGCTTACACCTCGATAGATTTCTTTTAATATAGGAAAATCTCTTCGCTAATCTAGGCCAAGGCATGCCCGTAGTAAGTCTTGTGTAGGGATAGGTTGGAGCGATCAGAGAACGAAGAAGACATTTTATAATAGATTTATAGATAACTAGTTACTTTTACATTTTTGTTTATAACATAGATTAAAAATCTTTAATGCAATTCTCTTATGAACTGTATTTGTTTGTAATATTCTTTTGGTATGGGTCTTACGAATCCACACAATCAGTTAATTTATACCATAAGAATAATCTTAGTTAAATTGTTATATATTACTTATCTATGGGCCTGGTAGTAACGTATAAAAAAAGGAGCCTTGTGTGTTGTATGAAAGATCTGCGATCAACAAGGGGGTTGATAGTAGATCTTTATACAGTATACAATAACTTACCATAACAACGATACTGTTGGATCGTGATACTTTTCAATAGCAATTAAACGTGTAATTAATAAATTTCATTTATTTATATATGAAAAGGCAATAATAAAATACATAAACTTTAAAAGGTACTTAACTGTAAATATATACTATGCGATAAAATTTATTATTTCAAATCAATTTATTCTAGTTATGTATCAAAACTTTATTCTCATTAATTGTGCTATAGTATGCGACCCTCTAGGTTTCTATGCATAGAGGTAATGTTTATATAAATATAAATCATGGTAACCGTCTAGTAATAGTTATTAGTCATCCAACGTAATAAAAAAAGTCTAAACGAGAAACCACTATAAATTGATTACTGCGTAATTAAATCTCTTCATCAAATGATATCCTGATTAAACCATTACATGTAACGTTTAATCATTTTACTTGGTTTCCAAGATAAAATAGACTTAATAATACTTACCGTGGCCGCAGGCTTACAAGTCACTATTATCTTAACCAAGTAGCCTGAGATATTGACTCCCTAATTCAAGAAAATAATGAATTTTATCTTAACTCATCACTATCTTCTCTATATTTCATATGATACCCAATGACTGTATTATCTACAATCCAACTAAAGATTGTGTTTAACGGTATTAAAGGATAGCATTTCATATATATAATATATGAAGGTCTCAAGTTTAGGGATTATTTACACTATTTCGTTTAGAGGAGGGACCAATGATATTAAACATATGATATCCTCTATTAGCGGTTCATGTTTAGTGTACCTATTTAACATTGGTCACCCACTTGTATAACTCAGATATCTTTCCCTCAGTCTAGTGAGAATGACCTTAATTATATAACGTGTTGGTTTAAATATCTATATCTTCTTTAGATATTTATCTGGCCAAGAATAACTTTTAGATAATACATTATAATGGAATCTTACTGGTAATATATCTTTATTATAATTCTATATATACTCTAATTATCTATGAAACTTTATTGTAAAATATATACCAGTAGAAAAGTATATGAATACAATAAATACTTGCCTTTTAAAAATCATATCCATAAATACATCAAAATATCTTAGCACATTATGCATAAATTACGACATCTTCAACCACCCACTGTTATCTTCTTTGAATGCCAAGAAAGCCCGCAAGCCAAAGGTAAGGTCTTGTTATACAACCATACCCATACTGTACTAATCATAAATAACCAATTACATGGGATTCCCCATCCCTACATGGTACTTCAATACCTTCCAAGTGAGGTGTTGGTTGGAACAGTAAATGCAATATTTTTTATTATGTATGATCCAATTTATTTGAGTAAAGCATGCGTAATTAAGTCAAATTATTAGATGATCAACCAACATCAATAAGTCATCTAATCATGTAGTAGTTAACTAAGCAATCAATTGTTGAGTTTGTATATTCAACAATATTTTGCACAACAAATGACCAATCAAGCAAATGCATAATTGGAACTCCAAACTTCAATTTATTATTATATATAATTTAGATGTGCTAATTACAAATACAAAATAAGCATAGAGTTATTGAGAATACTCGCACGTTCAAAGTGATCAATCGTAATAATCTTTAATCTACTGGTCAGTTGAGGAGCACTCAATATTAATATCACCTAGGATATCATTGAATAATAGGAGTAAGGTATCTAAAATTGTAACTAAGTTGAATTAAGCTTAGCTTCGCTCATTCTCCGGCTCGAATCTAAATTTTGAATTAGCGTAATTTGTTCGTTTTGAATTCGTTTTTAATTAATAGGTAGTTGTCTTCATGCTCGGGAATCCTAGTTTACTGTTTACTTTTTATAATTTCACAAAGGCAAGGCCAAGTTTGGGAATTAGGTGCAATTTCCTCTATTAAATTCTTTTTCCAACTTTACAAAAATAGTTAATAGATTAAATCAATCGATTGAATTAATTTGTCAGCTAGGGTTATTTTACTTAGATTAATTTGGGCCTGAATATTTGGGGTTTCGATTCTAACTCTAACTATTATTATTATTATTATTATGTAATGTTGTATCGCCGACTAAAGCTCGTAAAATAACTAATTTCCTATGGTTATTGAGCGGGCGTTATATACACGTTTGGATATTTACCTATCCTTAATTAATGTTCTTTAAAATCAGCTTCTCTCTACTTACCTAGTTACTACAACTAAAGTCAGAATGTTACAAGGGATAAGTAAACTGTATGTTCCTAGCTTAGGAACATAGGCAACAAATGTACGTGGTGTCTGATTATCTTATTTTGTTTCTGCCTTAATTTAATAGACCCTCTAAGTGGTAACGACAAATTTGCTTGACAGAAAGTAATTAATAGTTGTGTATATCCCCTTTTTCTAAGTTTTGGTGTACACCCCTATTATATTGCTTTGTCCAACACTCATTTTATTTCATTTATTTTTTAACACCTTATGCAACTTATGGTTTGGATAATTAAGTTGAACACTTGTATTCTCCTACTATAGGGTCTTGGCGTGAACATAGGTATATTCATATATATCAAAATTCTCAATGTTTTTCTCAATATCACTTCCTTCATTAGTTGTTCTTAACATTGCTAATATGAGGTAGCGGGTGTAATGAAAATAAAAGTTTGATTTATTCTACTGCAGATTCAGCCAAGCATATGTGTTAAGTTGACAAAAATAAAATTCATATCCCATCCTTGGTTGAGGTTCACGGTGGGGAGCCTGCCTATACACACATATAAATATATATGTATTTAACCGTAATTCATTTCCCCTTTTTTTTTCTTTTTTTTTTTCATGTATTTATTTATTACCGACCGTTACTATAATGATAGGAAGCAAAAGTTGTACATTTACTTATTGTTTCCAAGTCCTTCCAACATATCCATGTACACATGTTTCACTACTTTATTCTAATTCATATCTAGGTGATAACATTTCACAGTGAAACAAACAAATATTATACAAATATTATTATCCATGGTTCGAAATTATATATATCTATATATATTATTAAAGCATTTATAATGGTGAGTAATCGTCGAAATAATATTTTGATTATTTTTATTTATTTAATCTTTTAAATAAAATTTTTATTATCAATAAATAATTTTTTAAATACATTTTATTATAGATATAAGATAATTTAAGAATTTTAAGAAAACATAATCTTCCTTCCTATTTCTCTCTCTCTCCTCCAACTTTCTCTTTCTCTCCTCCTCTAATATTATCACTGCTTCTTATTATCTGTTATTATTTTTTATCAATATTATAATATATTTAATTATATTACATAATTTTATTTATTTTGTATATATACAACACCATCCGCTTGTGTATGTGCACATATATATATATATTCCTCCCAAACATCTATCAGAATGATTTCCATGCTTGTGGACGTTTCCTGTAACAAATTCATATCAAGTATTGAAGCTAGTCGTTTAATCCCTATCCCCGTCATTTCCATGTCTACTTGTCATTTTTATATACCCATTACAGCTTGATCTTACTGATATTTTTCCATTATGTGCACATTTATTTACGTACGGCTTGAAATAGAAACAAAATCATGGAGTATTTATATTTACTCGGAGCGCCGGGTCTCACCGCTTTATTCTTGAAGGATGATCCGAGGTCGATCAGTTGAGTCTCTGCTCAAGTTTCTTGGGCACAAGCGAGCAGAAACGCGAATAGGGAAAGAAAAGGAGCGGAGTCAAGTTCTTTGTTCAAGGAAAAGCAAAATGGTCGAAACTATGAGTCTAAGCTTACCTTAATTGGTTTGTATGGTCGGAGTGATTGCACGGGACATTGAAGGAATTTTACCTTAGCTAAGGGAGTTCGTTGGTTCCGTCGCGATGATCGACCAAGCACATTCGCGACCATGGAAAGGAGAAGCATAACAAAAGGATAAGTCAGTGAATCGCTTCAACATGCGCAAGAGAGTTCAAGGCCAGTGATCGGCTCTTACCTGTTTTTGAGTCACACCGGAGGAATACTTGTACAAAGACAAAGGAAGCTTGCTGCTCTATTTTGTGTTTGTAAAACGGGGGTCGTTGGAAGAAAAGCTTGGCGAGGATGACTACGCAAGGGAAGAAGACGACTTTGAGGTGGTTGGTTTGTCGTTCAGCGTGTCAAGTGTGGGCTCATGCTTGCAACTGACATGGATAAAAGAAGGATGCGTAATGAAGGTTTTGGCTGGACTTTGAGAGGAAAATGAGGGGTATGTTGCGTGTTGGAAGGAAACAAAACAAGAGAGAGTAGGTGTGTGTGTGTTTCATGTTCAGGTAAGAGACGAGGGAGATGTAGAATATGTTGTGCGTTGTGCCAAGTGCCAAGTCAAAAGTCAAGGCATGGGGAGGGAGGGTCGGAGAGAGATAAACGAGAGGAAGACGAGAGAGAGACAGAGTATCTCTGAGGGAGAGAAAATCCGAGAGAGAGAAAGGGGGGAGAGAGAGAGAAAGAGAGAGACCCGGGTGGTTATTTTGAAAATGAATTGTGGATGTACTGTATATGTAAAAAAAAAATCCATAATATTATACCTTATGTATTATGTATATATAAAGTGTAAATATTAGTAAAAGGTTTACCATCAATATTAACGATGAAAATAATTTTTAAATTCATTACCATATATAATTTAAACATAATATATATATTATCTTATTAATATTTATATTATATATATATATATATAATATACGGTATTTATTACTAAGGAAACATTTCTCTTGCATATGTTGGCGAAGCAAATAAGAGTGATGAGAGTGAAATAAATTTGAAACGTGCATGTGTTTATTGTGTGCCCACGGCCCATGTCCGGTGCAAAAAGGAAGAGATATCGTGGGTGTTTTGTGTGCATCATCATGGGTCAATGGTCAAAGTACAGGGACAGATGAAAAATACCCATGGTTTAGGGAGAGAATTAGGGATTTTTCAACACTTTAGGTCAACTCTTGGATGACTTATCCAGATTAGAAAATATTTTGTAGGTTAGGTAGCTAGAAGTAGGATTTAGGCTAGGTGAAGTGGCTAATTAAACCAAGTCAATCGGGTTTATTACACTTATATTATATTTAATGAGATGTACTAATAAAATATACCGTATATTGTATAACATAATATGCGTGAAAGAAAATTATATATATGCATATATACATGGCGCTGGATATGTATTTTATAAACAAATATGTAATTTTATGTATTTTAATTAATTCAATTCATCCAATTTAATATTATACAATATTTTGTATATTTTAATAAATGTGATATGAAAAAAAATTACATATATACATATGTATGTAAGCATGGCACATTTAATATGTATAAGGGTAATTTTATTAATTTATTTCTTAGATTAGCCTAATTTGTTTAATTAATATTATTTAAGAATATATCTAGTCATTTGATATAAAATGTACGCAATTCTATATAATTTCGAGTCAATTTATTGATTTAATATTTTAATTGGCTTAAATTTATTTAATCTACCTAATATGGCATATGGTATGAAAATTACACAAATCACATATCGTATAATTCAATGTTCAAGAAAGATTATATTTTCTCATTTTTGTATGATATAACGTACAAGGGTATCTAAGATATATACTAGGATACATATATATACATATATATATTCAGTTTGCATGCTTTAAATTAGTTTGATATTGATGGTATATTACATTTTTAATTGTTTGTAATTAAAATTGTATTTATATATGCATATGGCATAAACTATATTTATACAGGTAACTTCATAACTAATCTATTTCATAAATTAGTTTAGTTTATTGATTTGTATTGTTCAGGAATGTCTCTAATTGTTCATCAATGGTTTTAAGTGATTCTGCATCTTTTAAGGTCAATTTACTAAACTAAGACTTTCTTTAGATTCAGGACTAAATTTAGGATTTTGCATCTTTAGGGTTTGAGTTTAAGGTTTTTATTAGATTCTAGGTTTTGATTTGTGGTTACGCATATTTAGAGTTTATAGATTTTCATATACAATCAAAGTCTTCAAAATCTACTTTGAGGTTTTTAGGTTCATCTTAAGGTTTTGCTTTAAAATTCTTATCCATTTTAATTTCTTCAATCTCATCAAACTTAGAAAATATCAATCAACATCTGATTTTGAATTTATATCTAAAACATATTCACACGGTTTATAAAGGATATAGGCACTTTATTATTTCAAAGGAAATAATTATCAGGAGTAACAATTACAATTTAATTGATGTAACTAAGGGAAGCATAGATTAGTTTTAACATTTTCTCCTAATTAATGTACTCTACTGTAGGGTGGTTTTTGATAAGGATAATTTTTTCTAATACTCCATTAAAAGGCTCAATGGAGTTGATAAAGGATAATTATGTTTAGGATATTGAAAACGAATACCTAACTTCACTTTGATTCATGTATTAAATTTAAGATAAATCTCTTTTAAGAAATGAGTCCAATAACCTTACATTGATGCCACTTAACTCTCAAGCATTTGAGGGATGGTGTTTAGGATTTGTTTGCCTCTTTTCATCCTAATCTTTTTCAATTAATGAGATCTCTATCATTTATCATGCCAAATATTACAAAGCATTCTTTTGAATTTGCTTTACAAACATTATTCAAAAGAGTGACTTTTATTTTCCTCTTTTCTCTTTTCAATTTACCCTATTAAATTGACTTTCGAAAGATATGCCCAACTCTTTCAAGTGACGGGCCAACTTATCAGATGGTAGTAGCTGGCTTTCAATGTCTGATGTTGAGGATGGTAGTCTTAATTTCCCTTCATGACTTAGAAAAGGGTCATTATTGCAAATAGATCTACTAGCTTCTAAAAGACCTAATTGAATAGCCTTGGCATCAATGAGGTCCTAAACCTTATTTTTCATCTCCAACAACTTTCAATGGAACTATCATATGATAGTCATAGCGCGTATTTAGATCAAAATTTCTTAGCCTATAATTAAGCTTGGGGGGCTTCGTAGGTTTAACATTGGCTTCTCTTAACCCAATGAAAACTTAGGTTAATGGGACCCTATATTGAGTGAAGTGTCTCCCTTGGACTTGCATTCTTTGAATTTGGTGGATTTGTCCATGGTTCCTTCCCTTTCAATCCATTATTGGGGCCCAATGCTTCATCTAATGTTTATGAATATGGTATCTTTTTAATAGGAGGAAACAAGGATTAAAATCTTCTTAATACAATGCCCATGGCCATTTTTAACTCAACAACCCTTTCTCCTATAGCCATTAATTTTCCCTTTAAGGATGTAAGCCTTTCTTCATGGGATATAGCTTTTAGCTGGGTAGTGGGCTCTTTCCCTATAGCCTTTTCTCTTGTGATATCCTTAAGCAATAGTAGCCTTTTCACTTCAGATTCAACTTGGGCTTAATTATTCAATCTACTCCTTGGAGATGACCACTTTGCTTCAATTCTTAGACCAACTGCTTGAATGGTATGGGTAAATCCTCCAGACTTTGATCCATTTCAACTTATTTAAGCTTAAGAAGTTGATAGTGTACCTTAGATCTTCAATGAAGTTTAATTATACTACCTCTACATCCATCAAGTCTTGGATTCTATTTTTCAATTCCTAACAATTGTCAATAGAATGCCCTTATCAACCCATATGGTATTTACATTATGTGTTTGTGTCATACTTTCTTAGTCAGTACCCTAGCATTGGGGCTTTGGGATGTAATAAGTCATCCCTCCTTAATCACTCATAGACTTATGATAATGGAGTGGGATCTATGTAAACTTTCTCCTTGGGATCTTTAAGCCTTTCATGTTTGGTATAGGTAATGATTTTGTATTATTTATATTTGCCTTAGAGTATTTCAAAGCCGATCTTTTTCCTGTCAACTTCCCTACTCTTATGGCTTCTTCAATCCTACTTCCCATATCCACAATATCAGCAATATTAGCCATTGTAGTGGCCAATAAATACCCATAATATGGTTCATCTAATGAATTGATGAATGCAGGTATTAATTCCTTTTTCGAGAGAGGAGGAGTAATTCTAGTTACCATAACCCTCCATCTATGGGGATATTCCTTAAACGACTCATTGTTCTTCTTACTCATCATATGTAAGTCCCAAATCAAAGGTGTTGTCTCAATATTGATCTTGTAATGTTCATAGAAAGCCCGAGCCCATTTCTTCCAAGTATTTACCTAGCTTACATCTAACTGTGCATACTAAGTTAATGTAGGGCTAATCAAACGGTCTTGAAAAGTCTATACCATAAGTTGATTATACTTGACATATTTTCTTACTTTGTGGACACGAATTCAGATATGCAATTTAAGGCAGTCGGTACCATTGTCCTTTCCAAATTCATGGACCTTGAATTTTTAAGGAAGGCTATAGCATTTTATTTAACCAAGTAGGTGATTCCAACTTACTTAAAACCATCATAACCAAGATTGTTGAGCTAATGATTTCACCTTGAATCGTTAGAAGGTCAGTAGAATCAAAATGTAGAAGTATAAGTTTCCATAACCTACATAAAATATCTTTAAAAAATTGTCGATATGCATATAGTAATTATTTAGACCTTGAAATATATTATGGAGATAAAGAAATATAGAAAGCAAGGTTTTTTCATAAAAAATTCTTAATGATATATAATTTAACGTATATGGAAAAAGGACAAAGAAAGTTGAAACTAAACGTTTTCATTAATTTTTTTTTTTTTTTAGAAAAGGCAATGAATTAGAGAGAACAAAACATTTGAACTCATTTTAGATTATTGATGATATAAATTAAAGTATACAATTTTCCTTATAATCTTTATTATTAGAGCTAAACCCTAAATGAAGGTTATGAACGTAAAATAACGGATTGAGAGAGGGAGAAAGAGGAAAAAAAATAAAATAAGATAAGAAAGATAATATAATGCTTTAATAGTTTATGGTTTGAAAAATCTTAGTTATATATATATATATATATATATATATAATATTTTAATTTTTTAACTCATTCAACTCAAATATGTAGAATCAATACTATGTAAAAAAACGTAAGTTTTTATTAAGTTTACATGTAAAATCAGTTAAAGATGTAAATTTCTACATAGAAATGATTTTATACATAAGTTAACTTGGAAAAGTCCCCTAAAATTATAAACTCTTAGAATCGCATGGATAGAATCATGATTTTGACAACTATGATCATAAACGCTAAAAGCTTTCATTTTTTCTAAAATTTGCAAAGTCAATTTCAATTCTAACTCGTAGAGGCTGTCATGATTGGACCAGCATAGGTTTCATTGGTAAGATTGATCTTAGAATTGATTTCTTCTTGCTTAAGACGGAAAATTTCAACAAGCTTCTAAGCAGGCCTTGGATTGTTCTTCATTTAACAGTTGGGTGGATCGAAGTAACATGATGTTATTGACTAGAAACTTGAGTTGATCAAACATTTTCTAGATAGTCTATTCTAATGAGTGAATCCTCAATTTGTCGCCGTTTCCACTATTGGCTATTGCTTTTAAAAAATGCTTGATAAGAATCCATCTTTGCTAGTTATTCCTTATTCCCATTCTTTTTATTATTTGGAAATTCTGGAAATCTTTATTTTGAAAAAAAAAAAAAAGAAAAGAAAATGGGTAGACTAACTAGTTCAACACTTTACCAGAAGTTTACAAGAACATAGAAAAATTTTATAAAAAATAAATTTTACAAATTATTTTATAGGAGGTAATAAAAATGTGGTGTATTTACATGAGTGCTTAAGATTCAAAATCATATACAAATTTAAGGGCTTAACAAAAAATGATTGAGGATAAGGAACTTATTTACAATATAATGAAGGCTAGCTAGAGAGATGATGATTTATAAGATGGTAGAATTGCAACTATTTTCAAGTTATGAGATTTTATTCATGACTTAAGAAAGGAGTCCTAATTATTTTGAAGATTGTTTAGAAGTGGAAAATGGAAAATAATTTACAAATGTAACCTATGAGAATTTCTAACTTGAAGCCTAAAGAGGAAATGGGCCTATTTCAAAATGGTAGCTTAACTAGTGGCAAAATTTAAAAACATTGTTTTACAAGTAGAGGTGGTTTTTTTTTTTTTTAAATTATTGAAGAATAAGAATTTATGAAAAACAACATATTCTAGAAAGAAAGTAGGACTATTTTTAAAGTAACAAACACATTTAAGTGAGCTTTAGTCTTTTTTATTACCATATTTACTTATCATTTATAGGTAGTAATTAGCAAAGCAAAACATGAATATTAATAGATAAATAAAGATGAGAAAAGTTATAAAAAAAAATACAATATGAAGGCATATGGATGTAGATGCAAAGGATAGGTTGTTAATAGTAATATGGTAGTTTAGGGTTACAACTCTATTAGAATTCTATTATTACAATAAATTTAAAATTATAGGAAAATAAAACCATTACGCATAAATGGAAGTGACAATGGCACAAAACACTAGAAAAATAATAGGTTTGAAAACATAAGTCTATTCCTAGCAAAGGCATTAAAAATTGACCCCAACAGAAGATACTAAAAAATATAGTAGATTTTTAAAAATTGACGATTCTTTGAAAACATGTTGTCTTAACCAATCAGTATGCCAAATCCTACGTAATAAAACTAATGAATAGTCACAAGGCCATTTCCTTAAAGAGAAGGGCTCGTCTAAGTACCAAATTGTAACATACTACTCTAATATAGGTGAATCAAATAGAAAATGATGAGTTATAATTGAAAGTAAATGCGGAGGCTAAGAGTAATGACTAATACAACTTCTAAAGATATGGAATTGTGACATGCTTCTAATGTAGAGATTATGCCGTTCGAATATCGGGTATGATTTTTAATTAGGTCTAGATGGAATTCACTTGAGTTCAAATCCTAGTAGGACATTTCACTTAATTATGTAGCTAAAAATCTTCTCTCGATCTTATTTTCTTAAAAAATCAGCTAAACACTTAAATCCTACCACAAATTAAGTGCTCCAGCTCTATAAAATAAGGTTTCAATCTTCTCTTGGTCTCATAACTTATCCTCATTCACTAGAACCACATAAAGTAATATGAATTCAATGGGATCTCTACTCCTAATATCTTCTTGGTCTCATAGTTGTAAAAACTTATTTATCAATACTCTACAAATTCATTTACTCATGTTAGAAATTACATGATCAATATTCTCTTAGTCTCATACAAGTTGTTTCAACTCTTAAGGGATTTCCTAGGACTAATCTCCTCTTGATTTGATATTAACAAGAAAACCTATTAAAAAGATCACTAAAAGTGCCTCAACAAGTTTAATTAGAGCATTAAATACTAAAATCCTAACTAAATACACAAACCCATATCAAAACTATGTGGTTTTGCCAACTATATCATCTACATTATCACAAGCCCATAAGAAACTACTTAGCTACACATTGTTTCAATAATAATAGCAAGATAACTAAGAATATTATAGCAACTTCTATGGTTAGACAAGAAAATGAACTATATAAACAAGAAAAAGAGTATAGATGAAGAATAAGACAATAAACCAATTTCAATCTACTATCAATGTAACAAAATATGCATTAATCTCTCAAGAACAAATGTAAATATCATAGAAATTGTATAAGAATAAAAAACACAGCATAAGCTCACCAAACTATGCTAAAAACTAATTAAAACTTGATTGTGAGTCACAATTTCTATAGGAAATGTGAGTTATAAATTTAGGCTACTGATCAATTAATCATAGGATCTACTAATCAATTGATAAACACATATCGGCCCATCACTTCCCTTGTATTTTATGAAATGTGACATTTTAGATTAAGGTTTTAAGTCTACTTCCTAATTCCTAATTTCTTTTACCAATTAATCTGTAAGGATGGTTCCAATAGGTTAGTATGGTCGTGTTTCCACTGCAACCTTTTGTTCAATCATTGTCCTCTTCTCCCGATCAATCACCTAGTTGGTTAGTGTAACCCTAACACTTTAAGGCATCTCGATCAGTTGATTGACCAAATTTCAACACTTCTTCTTTTTTAACTCCTTAATCAATCAATGATGCACCTGTATAAGTAAAATAAAATTAATAAAAAATGAATCTTTTTCTTGTATTTTTATCAATTTTGGTTGAGTTAGTCCATTTTGTGCATAAACTACATTTTTGTATAAAATTTGTTACTTTCTCTCACATTTATGCACAAGTGCAACCTTTAAAGTTAGGAAAATTTATATATTTCAAACCATGTTTAGGAAGTTATATAAAATTTACAAAATTATAGTGGAAAAATCCTATACTACAAGTGACTAACATACATAGAATTTATAGGGAAATACAAAGTATAAATAAATTACAATTTTAAAGTATATAAACTTTACTGGGAAAGTATATTACAACCCCTTTTTATAATATAATGGAATTTAATAGAGTCACGACCCTTTATTGGTGGTATGCCCCATTACTATTTATTTGTCAATCTAAAGGTTCATATATGCAAAAGGGTGAGTTCTAAGAGGTTCTAAAATGCTATGGTCTCCCCAATTTATGAAGAAATGGATCTATAACCATGTTGTCTCGAGCAGGTTGGCCTAATCGACCCCAAGCAGTGGTTACCTATAATATCCAAAGCCTACACAATGCCCCCTTATCATAAGGCCTTTAAGACAGCATGGTTCTAATTATATCTATTACACATTTATGATGCAACAAACCACTTGACTTATGCCCCTAATGAACATGCATGGGTTAGTACAAATACATACAAATAAACAATATATTAACAAAAAAGGAAATAAAACATGGAAGGGGTATCTTGAAGGATATATTCTAATTTTGGAAGGTTTAGGTGACTAGACTTTTAATGTCTCCAATAGAGTTCTTATGCTGTCAAGTCTAAATTTTTTGTTATTTTTCCTTAATTTTAATTATAATAAGCCCTATCTACTTAGTATAAATTGCTCAACAAAATTAAGGAAATTATAATTTTTGTAAAACCTTTTTTGAAAAGTCAGAATCACCTCCTAATCAAGATTTAGAAAAGAAATTAGATTAGAATTACTTAAGCAAATTAATTCTAATCTAGTTACTAGTCTTGTAAAATCAAATTTTTTACATGAAAAACCAAAACTTCTAATCTTGGGTGTAGACTTGAGTGCTAGGTCAAATTGTCCTGGAACCACCTGTTCATAAGCTGACATTAGCTTAAACTGGACCCTTAAGGCGATGGGCCTAAGCCTGTTTGTCAGCTCTTGAACCATTTGCTTAGTTTTTTTCTTTTAAATAATTTTTTCCCGCATTCTTATAAATTAATGTAAATAATTTTTCGCCTTCTCTTGTATTTCTAATTTTTTCTCCAAATTATTGTAACACTTTATGTGTACATTATACGTAGTGATACATGAATGATTCACCATTATTTTTTATTAAAATTTTATTCTATTCCGAAATAATTGATTTGGACCACATGAGTATGATTTTACTTTAATATTAAAATATTAAGTAATATTATGCAAAGCATGAGAAGTTACAAATGATGAAGATTTCTCTTTTGAATCTCGGAATACAATGTCAATACAAAAAGAAATAAATTACATTGTAACTATTAACTATAATTTGTAATGATACGTTACAAAATATTATTTCCTTGATTAGAGTACAATTGTTGAAAAGAAATAGAAATTACAACGCCATCCATTATGATATAGAAAAGCTTTTTAACAACTAACTCTTAGAGTAAGGTTGGCAATTTAGCACCCGAATATGATGGACTCAAACACGATACAATACGATACAACACAACACTATTTAAATGGGTTAGTATATGGGTTAGACCCATTTAAACACAATCAAAATCATGTCTAGGTCTTGGGTAAGCTTCTAAACCCGAACATAGGATACGAGACACATTATATATTCTTCTATATTTGTATTTTGTTCTCCAAATCATTTCTTTCTAATCAGAGGTTTTAATTAAAAGTATAAGATATTTTTAGCTAAGTATTTTTCTTACTACATCATAATTTAAATGGGTAAAAAATTACTAACTCATGTATAGATTATTTGATTGTCTCCTTTGAAAATTTGACAAACAATATGATAAATTTCGAAATTAACATTAATAGTAATACTAATATCTATTTAAGTCATAGTTTTACTTAATTTAATAATGTTATATAACTTAAATTTAATAATGTTATATACTCTTATTGCTGCATTATAGTTTAAGTAAAAAATAACTAACTCATGTGTAGATTTTTTTATTGTTTACGTTGAAAATTTGGAAAATAATGTAATAAATTTGGAAATCAACACTAGTAGCGATATTAGTATTCATTTAATCCATAGTTTCACTTAATTTAGTGATGTTATATAATTTAAATTTTTAGATTTTCTATATTTGATAAGATTTTTATTTACTAAAAATTTTTGTTTGGATTGTAGTTTTTATTAATAATGAAAATAGTATGTCATTTGTCTTTGTAAAATTTAAATATTATTATTGTTATTTTCTTTTTGTATCTATAAATATTTTATAAATTTAATTATAACTTTTTAATCAATAAACAGTATCAAACCTAAGATAAATGTGATATGATATAATAGCACAAATTGTCAACCCTAATATAAACGAATCTAACCCAGGCATGAGACAGATTAGGTCATAAGTTTATATTTTTATACATGATTAATAAACGAGTTGTGTCACAAGTTGGGTTTTTTGGACACATACCCATTTAGAAAACAAGATATGACGCGATAACATAAATTACCAAACCTATCTTAGAGCCATTAAGGGTAATAAGGGGGGAATTTTTTGTTGATTTTAAGGTCGCCATAAAAATGTCTATATATTCACTAGTTGGAATCAAATCACCATAGTTTAATATGGTTTTTAAGAAAACCTTTAATGCATTAGTTCATTTTAAATTAGGTAAAAAAGCCAAGTGTACGTGATTATCAATTTATATTTTTTTGAAGAAAAATAATTTTTGTTAATGGTATTTTGAAAAGCCTAAGATTAAATTGTTACTTTTTGAAAAACCATACCATTTAGTTTTTTGTTTTTGGTAATTGTGAAAACAATTTTACAAGGTGATAAAACATTTTTAAATGACTTAAAAAAAAAATAAAGAAGAATGGTTAGTACTTACTAAATATCACCTTGCGTTGGTGATGCAAGCTTAGGAGTGGAACCAGCGACTAAGCTTAGGTTTCCATTTAATCTACTCTAGTTGCCGAAGTACTCATCACCTTCGCTCGACATACCATATGGTTCTTATTGTCTACAGACTGCCTTGTACTAATTTTTTGTGCAAGCACTTGTCTTAATGCTAAAGACGGAAAAGGAGGCTTGTCGATCATCAAAGATGAGGCTTATCGTGCTAAATGCTTGCTTAACAAGTACCGTTGATGTGGGAGCAACAAGCACTTGACGAGTGACGTGAGATAAAATAAGGTAATCCTTCATATACTTTTGCCATCACTCCAAGATGTTGAAATCTTTAATAGTGATACTTTCAAGGAACTAGAAGTCCGTATTTGTGTAGTGCTATAGCTCGAACATTGGCCCCCCAGATTATTGTCGCTTCAATATTTGTGCTTGCAACTGCTCGCTCAAAAATGAGTAATGGTGTTCCGTAGGGGGTAGCGACATAGGGAATAATGATTGGCCACCATATTGACATTGGTAGCATGCGAAAAGCTCATCTAGGTTGACTATTGTTGCTAAAACCTCTTATTGTGCTTCTAAGTTGTACATATCTTGTGAATTCGTTAGAGATTCAATATATTCATAATAAGATTTCAAATACATTTGTAATAGTTCAATTTTACAATGGGGGTCTAAAATAATTGTTACAAGATAAATACAAGAAATTTCTTTATAATAAGATAACCACTTTAATGCCATATTAAGAGCGCAGTCGTACAAGTTCAAGTCCTTGCACACTTAAAGTAATATGCCAAGAATGCTGACCGTTGACATTGTGAACAGATGGATAGTTAGACATTAAGTCTATACACTTAAGAGAAAGTTTTAATCGTATCATGAAAAACTTTAAGAGCCTTCAACAACTGAATAGATATATCATAGTCGTTGGGATGAATTTCAACCTCATGTATGTTGTACATCATAAAGTTACATAGCATTTTGTTGTAAGGAACAATGCTATCCAACAACTCATATGTTGAGTTCCAACGGTGCTACACATCCATCTTAAATCTTTTAGGTCTATTGCCATGTTCCATGCAGTAGTTTCTCCACTTCTTATGTAGGGATGACATCTCTGTTATTAATTTCACCATGTTTTTTATTGGGGCTATCTTGACCTACAAAGCTATAATATTATCCTTGACACATAAGTTAAGAATATGACATGCACAACATATATGAAAAAATATCCCCCTTAACGTCGGTTGACAGAGGTTTTGCAGATCTACTATAGAGGTTATGTTTGCATTTGCATTATTAAATCCAATAGAAAAAAATTTCTTAGCCTAGCCATACTCATTTAGAATTACAACAATAATTTTATAAATGTTTTATACCATCTGGCAATCATTAAATACCCTTAATGCCAACAATGTTTTACTTAGTTTCCAATTATCCTCAATCTAATAAATAGTTATACCTATGTATGAAATGTTACGGAAAGGATCTGTCCATATGTTGGTACATATGGATACTAACATATTGAGTGAAGTGAACTTACCTAAGAGCTCTCACTTACCTTTGTAGTAGAGCCCTTAGGTGGCTTTACTCAATGTGTTGTAGCTTACCTGGTGCGCACTAAGGTTAAATGTCTCTTAATCATATTGGCTTTATTACAGTGATGTACCCGCATTGAAGGACAGGTGTATGTTTGCGAGGTACTATGTGGGATTATACTAGTGCCTGATCGTTCCTCATTAACACTTATCCAAATGAACCATTGCCCGTGTGATTTGTTATTGTATCTTATCTATCCTAACCTCTTCGAGATGCTTTGATCTTAGGTGCCTATTGAAAGTACCATACCCCTCACTCGTCTTTCAAGTATGACTCACGTTATAGTAGTTGCAGTATGCTTATGAGTTCCCTCGTTCATAGGTGCCTTTATGGAAATGTATAGTGAAAAGATTAGATTTACTAGGTTTAGGAGGCTTACTTGAGCCCAAAGGCCTTGAATCACTAGACGGTTAGCCTATCTATTACTCTTCAGTCTTGAGAATTATTTTGATGTCTTCTTCTAATATGGCTGCAAAGCAACTTATCTGTGGAGGTTCAAATCTAAGTGGTGGTGTCATGACATCGTATGCTCTCTCCTTGCTGTAGTCATACTTTAGGTACCTTGGTATGTCCTTAAATTGCTATGGTGTGGACGACCTATCCGTTCTAGTGGTCTTCCCTTTACCTTTCTCGCTTGATGAGGAATTGGGCTTCTTCCTAGAAAATGTGTAGCAAAAAAACCAATCCATAAAGTTGTTTTTATTTTGGTACTAAGGAGAAGAAAGGTTTGTATGGAAAAATAATTCTACTTTGGTGCAGCAAAATTTACACCCCTAAAATATTGAAGGCAATTGGCCAATATAAGGCTATGAGTGCACGAGTTAAGTTTATTGTATAAACAACAAATGTAGAAACGAAAATACTTAAATGAGAAAAATACATAGTGAAGTTTTGAAACGAGATAAAAATATAAAGACCAAATATTGAAAGTAAAGCAATATGAATACCTAAATGAGGAATAAATAATTTGTGAAGGCTTGAGGTAGTGTGTATGCGTAAATTTATGTACTCCTTCAAGTAGAATGACACAACGCATTTTGTCTTTCTAATTTAAACTTACAATTGCTTTGTCCATTCACATTTCTGACAGGTGCTCTATTTTGAAAATATTTAAAGCATAAATTTCGTTATATTGCATATATTTTCTCTATTTGAATTCTAAAGATATTTGTAGGACTTTGGTTGATGGCGAACTAGCATTTGAAAATCTTTGTCAGAAACATGCTTGTCTACTTTCAATGTTCACTTACAATTTTTGCTACAAAGATTCCTACGCCATCTGAACCTTTACATATACTATGGCTATCATTGTATTGCATTTGCATAATTGCATTACCTCAGTTTAGAAATTCCTATGCCATTGTCATGTATGTATGTATATATATATATTATGTACTTTGCTCAATGCTTTTTTTTTTTTTATCTTCTTCCAATAAAGTTTGTTACACATATGAAATGGGTCAAACTTACATGCAAAAGCTACATGTGTTTGTTCCTTTTTTTAATAAAAAGAAAAAATTTGAGTGTAGCCCATCGAGTCAACCAGCAGTTCCTTCCCCCATGGCCTAAGGTGGTTCACAGTTTAGAATTGGCCCTTATACAATTTTACGTTGGGGCTATGTTGTTAAATCGAAATTGTGCTATACTTAACCTTCTAAAACTAAACTTATTTTTCAAAATGTCTAGTTGAACAAAATAAATTAAACATTAAAATAAGATAAAAGTAAAATTATTTACAAAGAAATAGGTTGGCCATGAAGTGCCTATGTACGCATTAGTCTAAATCAGATCATCATAGTTTGTTTTTATAAAACTTTAGTGTGTTAATCAACTTTTTTTAAGAAAGATTGCCAAGTTTATGTTGTTTATCCAATTTATTTTTTAATAAGAAAAACCTTAAGAAAAAAACCTTAACTTTTATTGCCTAATTTTGAAAAAAAAAAAAAAACCTAAGCTACCTCCTAATTTAAAAAACAACAATTAAGGTTTTATTTATTTATGAAAATCATTTTTCTAAGTGACAAAATGTTTTTTCTTTTCTTTTTTCTAACAAAAAGAATTTTTTTTAATTTTATTTTTAAATCATCCAATGTAGGCCCTAATTGAACCTAAGCGTTAGTTAAGCTACATCATCTAAAGGCTACACAATGGTGCCTATCCCTCATTGTTTATTATAATCATGACACCCAAGAAAGCGCAAAAAGAATAAGTAACCATTTTAATTATCTATTGTAGAAAATTGCAGTAAAAGTGAAAATAGGAAAAACATTTTTATTGTTACAAAAACATTTTTTCTTATCATAGTTTAGGTTTTTCTACTTTTTTTCTAAATAAAAAACAAATAAAAGAAACTCCAATAAACTTAGTCAAAGCTTAGTCAACAAGCATGTGTTAGATCTTAGATTTGGGTACAGTTTACGAGTTAGAAGCTGGGTCAGACTTGAGTTGGAGCAAGGAATTTGGGTCGCAAATTGGAATAGAAGATAGTAGCTAAATTGATTTCTTGCGACAGCTTTTGGGGGTTATTTCAAGTGAGGGGTTTAACTTTCAATAACTTCTCATGGGATGAAAGTGAGCCTAGCAATGGTACAGCAGCATGTAGTTATTGTTTAAGCAGTCGATAGATTCGAGCAACGGTAGTAGAGAGAGAGGGCATTTGCGTGAGGCTTTAGAGTGGTTGTTAAAGTTTAGGGAAGCATTAGGTTCTAAGTTTTTGGGGTCGATGAAGTTAGCTATGGTGTTAGCTTTGATTGAATTGTAGCAATTGGTGATGGATGATGAAGATGGTCATGGATTGCTCAGGGTATGATGGTTGCGGGTGTTAAGCGATGATCGAAGTAATGGGGGAAGTATCTTATGAAAGCTTTCAAACGGGAAGCCATTGGTGGTATTGCTTTGCTTCTAAAGTGGCTAAAAGTAATGAGTTTTTTAAAGAGAAGGGGAAAGGGGAGTTTAGGCGGCTAAAGAGAGAAGGATTTTGTGGGCTATCCAAATTTACTTAACAATTCTTGAGCTTCGAATTCATCTAACTTATGTACCATTTGAAATTGTGATTAGTTTAAATCGACTATTGCCCAAAACTTAGTATTTTATTCGAGCTTAGAAATTATTAAACTACATATGTATCTTTGATTCTTTCAAGCTAAATGACCCAATTACTTCCTTTGACACTTTCTATTTTTTCTAATTTTCTTATATTTTTCTTTTTTTTTTTTTGTATTATTTCATTTTTTATTAATTTTTTCTTGTAAACCTAACAAAAAGATCAATAAAAAGGAAAGGTAAAAATGGGGCATCTACAGACCTTGTGTTACCATGTCAGTTAAGAAGTTGAAGCTTTTTTTGATAATCCCCAATTGAAAGTGGTGAGAGATGCTACACCAATGTCAATTTCAACTTTTCATGAAATGGGTCTTGTAGACACCTAATTTTTGTCCCTTTGTAATCCTAATTTTTTATTATTATTATTTGAGTTTATTTTATTTTACAAAAAGGGTCTTAATTCAAAAATAAAAAAATTAATTAATAAAAGATAAAAATAATAAAAATTGACAAATGATGAAAATAATAAAAAATGAGAAAAAGAAAAATTAAAAAGACTTTTTAAGATTTTTTAGGAAGTAACTCATATTAGAAACAAATAGTTTTAGTTTTAGTTTTAGTTTTAGATTAGTACAAATAATTATTTTAGGGAATTGGGTAATTTAAGTATAATTTAATTGTACTGAATGTCAAGACGTAGGCCAACGGCCTAATGGATAAGTATTGGAGTATTTAGATTAAATTTAGTTTGAGGTCTTAGGTTCAGTCTCAGTAGGCACCTATATCTTTATTTTTCTGTCTTTGCAAAAGTGAGATGAAAACGGGATTCATATCTAATTAAATCATTTGAATTTAGTTTGATCTTGTTAAATTAGATTTAAATTAATTTAAATCTACTTTAATTGTTATCGAATCAAATACAATAGATATGATTTGATTCAGACTTTATAAACACACGTACACGTGCATAGAAAAAAAAAAAAACAGCAAGTTGAACTCCATCTGCGAACAGTAATAATTCAGCGATCAATCACCAAACAACACACAGCCAAATCCTAACACACGAATTAGCCCCTGAGACCACCAAAAACAAAACAGTGAACACAACCTCCCACAAACAACAGTCGCATTAGTCGATCACTTCCCAACCGTAACCACAACTCCGACACCAATAGCCATACGCAACAACAGCAGAGCTTACACTACACTCCAGCGATCAATACGAACAGCAGTTATGGCACAACTCCAACAAATCCTAACAGCAGCATTTGCGTATCTTCTGTTGATTGACAGCAGCCACCACTCAATGCAATTCCTTTTTCTCATACAGCCACCGCACACACGACATCGACCACCCCATCCACGCGAGACCCCCACAAAGCCAACCTATTGTTCAACATACAACACGTCCTCAACCGCACAATTAGCCCTATCCCCATTCATTCAAGTCACCGACCAACCACAACAACAGCAGTAAGCCATACAGCAGTCTTCTTCATCACTGCTGCACACACGCCCATAATTCCAATACAGCAACTACTATACAGACCGCAACTCCAGCTCCAACATCCCCTTTCACACACATCGGCAACATCCAGCACTTCACACCATCTTCATCGATTGCAGTATTTACTCTACGCTAAGTTCTATCCAGATGAAACACAGACAACAGCCGAATCCACTGCTGGACACTCACCAACATCAACTACACACTAGAACAATGACTCAACTATGCAATGCCATAGTCTATCGATCACTGTACTGCACGTGACATAGTAGGTGACATAACTCTGGCAACAAATTCTACACAACCGAATCTAAAACGGCAAGCCAAATCAGGTTTGGAATGTTTGTTTGTTTCTTTTATTTTCTTGTTTGTTATATTATGTCATGTTGTTAGTTTATTAAAATTTTAAGTAATTTAGTATAATTTATAATAAGGACACTTTTGTTAGCATTGGTCTTAATATAGGTTAGGTTAATAAGTAATAATATAAATATAGGGATATATAGATATTAGGTAAGGGAATGTTAAGATTTTTTTATTTATTTTTTATTTTATTTTATTTTTTTATATGCCTTATTATAGTGTCTATTAGTGATATAATATATGAATATGTTAGTTTAGGAGATTTATTAATGTTGATTTTCATATATTAGAGTATGCTACACAATATTACTAATTTATTTAGGTAGATACTTATTTAGTGGTAATGATGTGTATATATACATGTATATATGTTATCTAGAAATTTTTTTAGGGATTAGGTCATTTTGGAATTCTCATGTAGAAAAATTTTTTTTTTTTAAAGAAATAAAATTGACAAAAACAGAAATTTTTACAAACAGGTTATAATATTTTAGAGAGTTTTTTTTTTTTTTTTATCACTTATGAGTCAGGACTCCCTTTAGATTTTTTTAGTAAACTGAATTAAATAAAATGTAAATTAGGTCAGTTTTCAAAAATTAAAATTAATCAACATACTAAAGTTTTTTAAAAGAACTACGATCATCTAATCCTAGCTAGCAGGTATGTAGGTATCTTTGGGGTAACGATAAAATATGTAGAAACTGAGGTTCTTTTTCTTTTGATTTTATTTATTCTTAAAAATGTTATAATTAGAAGAATAATCCTAATTTTGGTAAATAGATAGTGGTACCCATTAGGGTTTAATAGGTTAGCCCCCGAACTCGGAAACCTCTAGTTCTTCATTCAAATTGAAATCAAAGACCGGTAGTCAAATCATAATCAATCCACCCAATTGGTTACGGTTTCTTTTTCTTTTCCCAACTTCAGTTGGATGGCGACTCCAAAAATTATTTTCAATAAAAAAAAAACTGGAATTTCTCAATTTCTTTAGTCGGTGATTAATATTAAATGGGTTAGAGTTTAGCATTAATCAGAAATGGGAAAATCAATTTTAAATAAAAGAAACTAAAAAATCAAACTCGATAAGTCTTTTGTCTGAAGACTTTGGAAAGAAGTCATTAAAGGGGCAAGAACAAGCTAAACGTTTTATAAGAGATAATCTAACATATCAAATCCAAGAGCTTAGAAATGATGTTAGAGAGTTAATGGTGGAAATCAAGCTACCGGACCTTTGACCTGCAGTTAAACCCGAGGATTAAAGGGGCTGGCATGACGAATCCTTCTGTTCTAACCAACCCCTGCTAAGGCTAAGTACTTCCTTACTGAGTCACCCTTCATGTCATGCTGTATGACTACCCATTTTTCTATAGTATGCTAAGTTGATGATTACTCTCCAACGTCGAGTTGTCCAATTACTTAGTAACCTCCTTGCCTTGCCAAGAAGTCAAGAGAGAGAGTCCAAGCTGACTAAGCCATCCCTGCTCGGACAAGCCCATTTGTCCGTACTTTTTGTCCACAACTTCTAATGACCTTGCCAATGTAGCATCACCACATGTATAGTATCATATGCAAAATCCATTGCACCAATGATTGCTTTTCTTGTATATTCATTTTTTACCCTTTTATATCTTGTATATAACTTCCTTAGAAAATACCCTTTTTGTCTTTTCATTTTTAGGCAGGTTGCCCTAAAAAGGAGTCGAGTATTGGCAAGGATGCTGACCAAGATAGGCAAGTCACTAAACTCTACAGAATACTGAGCCAAGTAGAAAGGTTGATGTCCGAGTTGAGTAAAAAGGCCGACCTGATGATGTAGTACCAACCCAAACATATGAGAAGGGGCAAGGGTCTAGCAAGAAGACCAGCTAAAATAAGTGCTTTAAGTACTAGAGGTTTGGGCACATAGTTGCTTAGTGCCTAAATCGACAGACGATGGTCATCAAAGGGGACATCTCAAAGCTAGAAGTGGAGAGTACGAATGAGGAACCCGAAGAAGAGGAGGTTCCTACTGAGAAAGAGCTAATTAAAGAGGACGTGTTTCTTAAAGACTTAGATCAGTTACTCATGGTTGTCTAACGTACTATGAACATGGAACCCTTATGATAGGAAGAGTCAAGAGAGAATTTGTTCCATACCACCTGCAAAGTGAATGATCAGATGTACGCCCTCATCGTGGATAGTGGAAGCTGCACTAATGTAGCATCAACTGATCTTGTTTCAAAACTAAAGTTTTCGACTGTTGCACATTCAAGGTTGTACAAGTTGCACTAATTGAGTGAGAAAGGAGCATTACATGTGACTCGGTAAATATTGCTGCCAATCACTATAGGAAATTACTTTGACCAAATTCTTTATGGCATATTGCCTATGTACGCTTCCCACATATTACTAGGTAAACCGTAGTTGTTTGACAGGAGAGTTATGCATGACGGCTATAAGAACACTAACAAGTTCGAGAAGGATGATTGAAAGATTAGGCTAAATCTGATGCCACTAAGAGAAGTTAATAAGTTACAGACAAAACTTGCTCACAGATTGAAGAAGGCTCTGGTGATGAGTAAAGCTAAGCTATGAGAGGCCATCGATGCTAATGAGCTAACCCTTATGTTAATCAGGTGACTACTAGAAATGAAGGAGCGGGGTGAGTTACCTTAAGAGGTTAAGGAATTGTTAGATGAATATGCTGACCTATTCCTAGAACAGTTACTTGAGGGGTTGCCTCCGACTTGAGGAATAGAGCACTACATTGACTTAGTACCTGACGCTACACTGCCAAATAAGCTAGCTTATCGGATGAATCCTGAGCAAGCTTCTAAACTCCAATGTCAAGTCAATGAGTTAAGAGAGTGAGGCTATGTATGAGAGAGTCTCAACCTTTGTATTGTGCCTATACTTCTAGTGTTAAAGAAAGATGGAACTTAGCGAATATGTGTAGATAGTCAAGCTGTGAACAAGATCATGATCAAATATAGGTATCCGATCCCGAGGCTAGAAGACATGTTAGATGAATTGAGTAGAGCCAAGATTTTCAGTAAGATTGATCTTAAATTTAGCTACCATCAAATCCACATGAGACTAGGTGACAGATAGAAGACTGTGTTCAAAACTTGACATAAACTTTATGAGTGGATGGTCATGCCTTTCGGCTTGTCGAATGCCCTAAGCACTTCATGAGATTAATGAACCATGTGCTGAAACATCTCATCGGCAAGTGTGTAGTGGTATACTTTGATGACATCTTGATCTGCAGTGCCGACCTATCGAGTTATTGTGAACACATTAGAGCAATCCTAGATATCCTCCGTACCAAGAGACTATTTGGCAATTTAAAGAAATGTTGCTTTTGTTAGGAGAAAGTGGTATTCTTAGGCTATATAGTCAATTGCAAAGGCTTGCGAGTTGATGATGAGATGATTTGAGCAATTTTCGAGTGGCTGACTCCTACTACTTATATCGACGAGAGAAGTTTTCACAATCTAGCCTTGTTTTATAGAAGATTTATCAGGAATTTCAGCACCTTCGTTGTGCTACTCACTGAACTAACGAAGAAAAACACCAACTTCCGATAGGGAGAAAGAGAGGAGAGGAGCTTTGTTGAGGTAAAAAATAGGTTGACCTCCACCCCATTGTAAGTACTACTTAACTTTCACAAAATTTTTGAGTTGGAATGCAACAAATCAAGCATTAGAATAGGTGTTGTCTTGATGCAAAAAGGCTGACCAATTGCCTTCCACAATGAGAAGCTCCGAAGACCACAACTGAAATACTCCGTATATGACTAGGAACTTTTGGCATTGATCGGAGTAATGTAAGTATGGCAACATTATGTGCTGTTGAGAGAATTTGTCATATATACCAACCATAAATTGCTAAGGTACCTCTGAAGTTACACTAAGTTGTCGAAGCGGCAGGCAAGATGGGTTGAATTCCTTGAAGGACTTAATTTTGTAATTAAGTACAAGTAAGGAAAGAGCAACGTAGTTGCTAACGCTCTTTCGAAGAGATATGTGCTTTTATCAAAACTACAGATCAGACTGTTTGGGTTGCGAGTATCAAAAAACAATACTCCAAAGATCCACACTTTGGACCCATAATTTCATGATGTGTTGATGGGAGGACAATGGATGAGTATTGTGTGGAGGATGGTTACTTGTTTTAAGGTGGAAAATTATGTGTGCCAACTTGTTCACTGAGGGAGCTATTAGTCAGGGAAGCCTATAGTGGAGGTCTCTTGGGACATTTTGGGGAAAGGAGGACCTGTGAACTGATAAATGGATAATTCTTTTAGCCGAGAATGAGGAAAGATATGCATCGAGTTGTCGAAAGTTGTGCCTTATGCAAAAAGGCCAAGTGTTAAGCCAAGCAAGGGAAAGCAATGCCCCTACCTGTTCTGACGAGACTATAGACTGAATTGAGCATAGACTTTATTCTCGGACTGCCACGAACTGCTCGAGGCAAAGATTTTGTAGTGGTTGTCGTAGATCGGTTCAATAAGATGATACACTTCGTACCTTGCACTAAGACTAATGACACTTCAGCTATTACTTTTCTTTTCTTGTAAGACATTGTGCAAATATACGACATGCCGAAAAGTGTAGTCTCCGACAAAGACTTGAAGTTCTTGAGCCATTTTTGGAGAACCCTATAGCGTTGGCTAGGAACCAAATTACTCTTCAGTACCTCATGTCACCCCCAAACTGATGGTCAAATAAAAGTGGTTAATCGTACTTTAGGGTCACTACTTTGAGTTGCAGTAGGCAAAAACTTAGTTGATTAGGACGTCTGTGTGCCAGTGGTCAAGTTCGCTTATAACCGAACAATATATGACACCACTAAGTAGACTCCCTTCGAGATGGTCTATAGATTCAATCATGAGTTTCCCTTCAACTACACCCCTATACCAATACCCATGCAAGAGGACCCTGACTCAACAACTAGAGCATAATCCCTTCAACACACTTATGATAAGGTCACTCGGCATATCGACCAAGCTACTAGAAGAAGGCAAGAAAAGACTAAGGGTAGAACAGCTAAACAATTTTAGCTAGGAGACTTGGTGTAGTTACACCTCAATAAGGAGTGGTTCCTGAACAAGAGGAGGAACAAATTATCTGCAAGAGCGAAAGGGCTCTTCAGAATCCTCTAGAAAATCAATGACAATACCTATAGGTTGGAATTGCCCGAAGACTATAGGGTTTCTAATGCCTTCAATATTGCTAGCCTCAATCCATATCACTGTAACAGAGAATTGAGTGAACACTATTCAGATTTAATCCCCAATCCAAAACAACCCAGGGGGAATGATGGAAATCAGGTTACTAGACTTCTAACTCGCAGCTGAGCCTGAGAACTAAAGGAGCTAGCACGGCGAATCCTTTTATTCCAATAAATCCCTATCGAAGCCGAGTACTTCCTTGCTGAGTCACCCTTCATGCCGTGCTGTATGACCGCCTATTTTTCTATAGTATGTCGAGTTGATAATTACTCTCTAATGTCGAGCTGTCTAATTACTCGGTAACCTCCATACCGAGAAGCCAAGATAGAAAGTCCAGACTGACTAAGCCATCCCAGCTTAGATAAACCCATCTATCTGTACTTTTTGTTCGCATCTTCTAACGACCTTGCCAATGTAGCATCACCACGTGTATGGTATCATGTGCAAAATCCGTTGTACTAATGATTGTTTTTTTTGTATATTCATTTTTACCTTTTTATATTTTGTACATTACTTCCTTAGGAAATACCTTTTTTGTCTTTTCCTTTTTAGGTAAGTTGCCATAACTTATGAATATAAATATCCTTGTACTTATAACCATGAGAACATCAGATCATTCTTAAGATACACTCTTTAAGTACTTTTTCTTTCTTACGTAAACACTGTTTGTTTACTTTCGGCATCACTCTTATCTTTTACCTTAAGTAAGGTTAGGTAGCAAGTAACCTCACCGGACTAATTCGTACATCATATCAAATTGAGCCATGAGTCCTTGGAAGTTCTATTGGTGCATTATATCTTTTAGAGCTGTTCATAGGTTTTACTTACTGTTTCATTCTTTGTTTTTGCTGTTTTGCACTTTTCCCCATTAATCCTTTTTCGAGCTTTCTATAATATTGAACCTATTCAGTGACTGACCTTGTTTGTTCTTGATCACGGTTCGTAACAGTTAATCTCAACAAATTTAAAACCAAGTTCTAAAAGAAGCATTTAGGTGACAATCTTGATTTGTGGCATTTTCCAAAATGTGGTAGAAAGTGAAAAATTTGCAATTGGCTTTTCACCCTTACTTGACTATGTGGCTATTGATGAGGTGGATGAAGAGGGGATAAGAGATGAGGAAGAGAAAAGTGAAGAAGAGGAAAACATAACCAATGAGAAAAATGGCATAATAGATGTGCATGAAGATAAAGAGGTTGAGGCAAAGGAGGGTGAAGATATCATTGAAGAAGATTACTTGGATTTCTTTTTGTTGCTTTCTATTTTGATTACTAAACTATCTTTTTAGTTGATAAACTTTCATATTTAACCACTAGTTGCATTCTTTTTTTAGACTATTTTTTATCTTTTATTTTGGTTTTTTTTTTCCTCTTTCTTTTGTTTTGTTTTTATTTTTTTTAAAGATATCTCTTAGTGGCAAACCATTGATGGATGCTTTGTATTTGGCTAACCAGTACTAGACACTTCAATTTCAAGATTATATCAGGGGAGTTCCATTTCTTTCCCATTCTTTTCCCTTATATTTTTTCATTTTATGGGCAGTATGTTAAAGCTTTATTATGTGTTTATTAAGGACAATGTACCAAATTAAGTGTGGGGAATCAACTTATTACCATTTGGGAAATCCATTTGTTTTCTTTTAATCCATTTTTGTAAACTAGCTTGCAATTTGATATTTCAAAATTTTTTGAATGAAATTGTTTAGTTTTGTTTTCTTAGCCACTATTGTGCTAACTACACGTTATTGAAATTGAAAGTAAAATTTGTATAGAGTATAGTTATATACTATTTAGCCTAAGATTCTAAAATTAAAGCGGTATTGATAGTTGAACATTAGTCATAGACTATTTCTAAGCATACATGAGCGTATACCTTTCTCTTTTTGATTTTTAGAGCTTCATAATTTTTAGCAAACAAGTAGATGAAACTTGTCTTTTGAAAATTTCCTAAAAAAACCTTAAGTAGTTAGAGGCAATTGAATAATTAATGAAATAAGGATTGAATGAAAGGCTTCAATAAATTACACCTATAAATTTAAAAGTGAATTGTGTTAAGATATTAAAAAGTCTAATTGTAGCATCCTTTACTTGAGTAATTAACTCTACGGGATGCCTCTTTAGTGTGGAATAACACATGTCAACTTGGATGATGAACTTGGGATTTATGGCTAAAAGTTCACCATAGAGGTCAAGAAAATAGTCCATGCAAGGGCTAGATTTGTATAAGAGTAAAAAGAATTGAATTGACTAGAGTATGCGAATGGTTCGAAGGGGAGTTTTAATGCTTAGTAGCTTAGGATTGTTTGGTCTAGGACATACTGATCAATGAATCCACTCTAGTGTAATGGAAAAAAAGTATAGAAGAAGGGAATGATTAGAGAATAGGTAAATACAACATGTGTTTGCATCTAATTATAGAGCTTGGCGAAAATGAAAAAGAGATTCATATACAAACTAGTTAAGTATAAGGGAATTTGTATGACTCTTGCCTAATTAGAGAAAAGTAAAATGAAAATGAGGAAATGCATCCTTAATTAAATAATGTGGGTAAACTCTAATTTACATTGAGAATTCTATTATTTATGTCTTGTACATTGAGAA
The DNA here is from genome assembly GCA_024138015.1 of Lumnitzera littorea. Lineage (NCBI taxonomy): Eukaryota > Viridiplantae > Streptophyta > Magnoliopsida > Myrtales > Combretaceae > Lumnitzera > Lumnitzera littorea. The sequence goes on along the minus strand of JAMXBB010000001.1, from coordinate 59,885,779 downwards.
AGTGGTTGAGAAGTGACTATGAAAATTGTTGGGAAGTTTTGTGATAAAAAAATTTTGGATCACTAGGTGGATTAGAGATTTGTTTCCTAAGCTTTCTTAGGTTAGATGTGACAATTCGCCCATTTCCTAAGTGATGATAAGTTGAAATAAATATTTCTTCTCCTGATTCTTAACTGATTTATGATAGGATTATTGATTTGCTTTAGGACAAGCAAATGTTTGAATGTGGGAACATTTAATAAATGCAAATTAATGCATATTTCTTGATGGATTTTCATGGTTACTTTCTATAATTTTGGTGAAAATTTAATGAATTTGATACTTAATAGAATGAAATGTTGATTTTAAGATCTTGATGAGCTATTGATATGAGAAAAAAGAATTCATTCAAGATTCACTCAAATTAGGGATATTTGGAAGGAATTTTGCACATCGAAAGAAGTAGTAAGGAGTCAACAAGTCATGAAGGAAAATTCAGTTAAAGATTGAAGCATAAAGAAGATCACATCTAAGATCATGCTCGTGTACTTACCTATAATCCATGCACTTGCCTATGATCCTTGCATTCACGAATTTCAAGAATTTTAATTGCAATAAGAATCATGCTTGAGGTTCACAACTATGATCTTAGGGTGTGAACTTGTTGTTTCGTAGAAAATTCCTTATTGAAGTCTTTAGATGACTTATATAAATAGCAAGATTAGGTTTCGAGAAAGGGTATCCATTAGAAGTAGGCACTTTAGTAGATTTTTAGGGTTTTCATTAGAGAATATTCATTCAATTTAGTTTTTCATGTTTTTATTGTTTTCACGCCAGATTGTTCTTTTATCATGATAGCTTAGTTTTGTAACTCTCTTACAGCACATTCACTTCATGGAATTAGAATTTCATTATCTCCTTATTTCTTATTACGACGTTCACTTAGCTTTTTGTCACAAAATTGCAATTCCATAGGAATCCTTATTACTTGAAATCAAGTAATAGAGATTCCTTAATTCAATTAAGGAATCACAATTTCCCTACCATTACCGCTACCGCCATCGCCACTGTTACCGCCGCTGTTGCTATCACCATCATTACTGCCACTACTACTATCATCACCACCGCTACTGCTGTTACCACCACCTCTATCATCGCTGTTGCTGTCCCTACCACTACTAACCATTGTAGCCACCACCACCGCCACCACTACTACTATTACCATAACTATAGTTGCCAATACTATCATCACCAACCACCACCACTGCTACCATTGTTATAGCTACTAATACTACCATCACCGCTGCTGCTAATCACCATATCCACTACTACTATCATTGCCACCAACCACTACTACCGCCACCATTACCAATCACCGTAGCCATCACCATTATCATCATTACCACTAACCACCGCTACCACCGCCGTTGCCCCCCTTCTCCACCCCCCCC